>CM077502.1:31135199-31543795 GCA_039654745.1 Houttuynia cordata
AAGGCATATATGCATGTATCGCAATACACATGGAAAACAAGACATAAATCAGTAATCCCGCAAGATTCAAAGCAATACTCCAAGGAAATCAGTAAGAACACTCATCATATAGTGTGAGAAAAGAATGAGAAGAGAGGGAAAAACCATCCTACTCTTTATCACCACAAGACGTCGCCTTTCTACGCGATGTTCGTCTCCTCCACTTCCTTCAAAGCTTCCCGATCCAAGCTCTTGAGCAATTCCCACAAGAAGAGGTCTTCTAAGAGAGGGATGAACGTGGGAAGGAGAGGGGAAAGCCTCTGGACGTTCTAGGGTTTAGTTTTCAAAAGCACAAGCCTAGACTCTATGGGTTTATATAGAGTTTTTAGAAGATCTTTGCCCAATCAATTCTACCATATCTTGGGCACTTTCCACCAATGGGAGAGTCCCTAAATCACCCTAGGAACGTGCAATATAAGTTTAGTTAGGATATGACATCTTTCCCAAACAAATCCGCCTCAAAATTAGTTAGAATTCGCCAAACCGCAACTGGCGATCGATCGGGCAATACGGCGATCGATCGTTCTGCCCTGATTACCAATCGCGCGATGGCGCCGATCGTATCCGATCGAAGCCGATCGATCGTGTTCAAAATGCCGATCGATCGTTTTATTGCGATCGATCGCATCTACGGGTATCTTTATTCAATTTCCCATATCTTTTTACTCCGAACTCCAAATCGCACATAATAGGTGGCGTTGGAAAGCTCTTCTCACCAGCTTTAATTTAAACACAGCACCACACGGTCAAATCAATCATTAAGAGGGTCAAATTTCAGTTTTAAGATACTTACTAATTTTTCGGATGTTACAACTTGTGACTTGCAGGAAGTGATCCTCGACCTACTAAAAGCCACCCTGTTTAAGGACCCCTTGGCCTCTCTGGACACAATTGTTTCTGATAGACAGAAGGGAATTCTGAGAGCGGTTGCTGACGTCTTTCCCAAGGCTCACCATGAGTTTTGCCTGAGGCATATGGCCACTAATATGCTTCATCATTGGAATGATAAGTACCTAAAGGAACTGCTATTCCGAGCTGCTAAATGCTTTAGAAGACCAAAATTCGAAGAAATCATGCAGAAGATGAAGGAACACAATGAGGAGGCCTGAGAATATGTAAAGAAGATAGATAAAAGAAATTGGGTCGACGTGGAGTATTTGGGTAAAAGATATGGCATGCTCACATCAAGCAGGTCCGAAAGTGTAAATAATATGCTTTTGAAGGCTAGGTTTTAGCCCATAACTCGGTTGATGGAGCAAACCCGTGCGACCACAAGCTCCCATTTCGAGAGACGCTGCATGGAAGCAGAAGGGCTAAGGACACCGTTAACAAAGTATGCACAGAATCATATAAACGAAATGAGGAATAAGAGTGATGGAACAGTCAGAGTGCAATTGTTATCATTATGGCAGTTTGAAGTGACATCTTTATACCATGTGGTAAGAATTCATTCCGCAAAACTGAATGAAACCGTCCTTCTGGAATAGTCGTGTCTGCGAGTACATGACTATTCAAATAATCGACTATTTCACAAAATGACTATTCACACAGTCGTGTTGCCGAATACTGATGAAGCACTTTTTTGCTGGTGTGATATTTTTTCCTTAGGATGTTGTTGACCTTACGAAGAGAACCTGCACATGTGGCTTCTTCTAGAGCATGGGACTTCCGTGCAAGCACGCCATTGAATGTATTGATGAGAGGAGTTTCGACCCGGTTGAATATTGTGAGAAGTGGTACTACGCAAGTATGTACAACACCACATACGAAGAAGTAGTATTGCCTGCTTTAGACAGGAGTCAGTAGGGTGATTACGAGGTTTTATTTAAGTGCAAACCGCCCATGCTTGAAGCTCTAAAGAAGGGGAGGAGAAATACAGAGAATTGAGTCACAGCCCGAGCCTCCACAAAGGCCGAGGTTGAAATGTGGGAATTGCCGACAAGTTGGTCACAACCGTAAAAGGTGCACTAACCCAAGTGTTGCGAAAGAACAAAGGAAGCGCAGAAATCAAAGACTCCCGCAACAAGGCAAACTTACTACTAATGAGACATCACAGAGACGCCGCTCCGGCTTACCTAAGCCCCCACCATTCTTCACTTAGATCATACTGAAATGCTTAAAGATTTCATTCCACTGCAACGTATGGCTGTACAGGAAAAAATATTACAAATGCAATAAAATCTTTCATGCAACAGACGTGTATCTCCAGTATAGTCCTCTCGTCTAAGACACGACTACATGAACACAGAACTGAATCTCCATTATAGAGGAGTTGTCGAAGACATGAAAACACAAAAAGAAAACTCCATCTTTATGTTTTAAGTGTCACGCCCCGGGCACCGCCCGATTCGAACCGAAAACGGTCCAAGAGTTGAACCGGCACACGGGGGCGACGTTAAGAGATATAGCGGAAGACTTATGCCCCTCTTACGGGTGGTCTCACTAACAGAGTTACGCATAAACAGTTTTGAGCAAGAGTAAATAAGAGGAATAAAGGTAGAACTTAACTCAAAATAAGTCGACAAGTCATCAAACCCACAATTGCAAACTATGAGCCAACACACAGGCTCGAATCAAAAGGGTCTACAAGTCTCAACATAACAAATATAACAACCCCAAAGATAAACTAATCAAGTCTAAGGCATCCACGCCCAATTCCGCTCTCTCTACGATCGCTCCTCAAATAGAGGATCCTGTCTGTCTGCGTGTCGCACCACGCAGCCCCAAAACAAAACAAAGAAAGAGGGGTGAGTATAAAACTCAGTAATAGTTTTTATATAATTGACAACAATCAGAAATCATAAGGCATCATAACATAGCTGAAAATCCATAATCGACATGATTATCCCATGATCTAGTCATGCATGTATAACACATAAACCTGCATAACCATATCTCATTCACATACTCCCATATCATGCATTCATAACACATAATCCTGCAATATGATATCTCGTCCACATACTTCCATCTAATCAGGCATTCATATCTCATAAATTCACCCTGCATATCCAAAGTAACCAACACATGGTATAATCATGCATTCATATCTCATAAATTCACCCTGCATATCCAAAATAACCAACACATGGTATAAGCATGCATAACATCGCAATAAGCATATATCATCACAACGGTGAATGCCTCCATCAAGGAGTAACACAATCTGCCATAAAGGCGGGACACAATCAAGGCCACGAAGGCGTATCATGGTCCGATTCCTACACAGGAACAAGGGGGTTGTCAATCCCAAGTGCTGCTCGCCCTGGACAATCCTGGCCAAGGATGCCCGAATCTCACGAAGAGAAACTAGAGCAGGTGTGTTCGCCCTAGGTAGTCTCCTGCGGTGGGGGAGAGCCCGAATCTCACAAAGAGAAACTAGAACACGTGGTAGCTGGTGTACAAAAGCATACTACCCAGGTGCTCAGTGTTCGATTTTTGACATCTCAATAATCTTCGCAAGGCAAGTACACAACTCGCCCCCCATATATCTCAATCGAAACTCAACCCGGGGAGTGAACCTGTTCCAGGAGAGAACAAAATCAAAAATATGTCCTTTCGGACCAACAAAGTTTCGATTAATCCATCAATCGATTAATCCGGTATACAATCTCACACATTGCATATAATCGATCAATTCCATATAAACAACAATAAAACTTTATCTATGAAGTCCGATACATGATGCATGCTATCATGGTACATCCGTGAGCAATCCTACGTGGGTTCCAACACATGGAGCGTGCTCCCAATCCATCCCCTCATGCATCATATCAAAGTATATATCAACTACAATATCACGATAAACTCCCAAATATGTGTGTATTCATGCACATTCTAATCAATGGCAATATGCTTTGACATAACCTCATAAGACATTAAATGCATTCTTAAATCCTATTTCAAATCACAATTCTCGATTACAAAATATTAACTCGGGTACAAAAGAATATATATCCACTAATGGGTATATATGTAAGAAAAGAAGTTCAGCCTTCATCCGACAACCTCAAAAAACTGGCAACTGTGACTTCTTGATTTTTGTCTTTAATTGAGTCGTCGTCAAACTCACTGTGAATCTCCTAGCGAATCATAGATGCAGCAATGACTGGGCGCCACAAACATGTAATTCGGGTCTGATCAAAGTCGGGTGGGTTGACATTGGACGCCAAGTGCCTAAAGTACATTATGATGAAAATGCCACAGTCTTTTGAGTTTTGTTGGCAGGTAACTTTGGCAATCTGAGTCATGTTCCAGTCGATACAACCCATCCACGAAAGTGTGTGTGCCATCACCACGTTCATGAAATTCGTGAATTTATCAACTGCGACCCTGTGATATGTGTACAACTGAGATTTGTCGGAGAGTGGGTTGTAGAAGCGCCATACACAAGTCGGGAACTGTATATAGATGAGGCAGAAATGGGAGCCGGTGCGAATTGGAAAAAAGGCGTAGAACATGTTCCTGTTCAATCCCTTCAGCATCCTCCAAGATTTTTGATCAATTTTGAATTATTGCCTCCTTTGTGTTCCTGCAACACCGCAAGAGAGTCAGAAAATGATGTTGGGAACACCAACTTATCACTACTGATGCATGGAACACCTACGTTGCCGAATATCTCTTTGAATATGTGGCATCCAAAAACACACCACGGATACTTCATCCGGTCTCTCTCATTGCGCTACCTCAAGAGTCTCAAAAACTCATCTATAACATGTAGAAAACAGCACCAGGAGTTAGAACAGTTGAAGTAAGGATGGGAATTAATCATGAATAGTCGGGTATTTTATATACGACTTCAATAATAATCGTGTCTTCGAAGACACGACTATGCGTAAAGTCGTGTCTTAGAAAGAGGAAAAGAGGAAGAAGCAGAAGAAAAAAAGGAAAACATATGAGGAAAACGAAAATATAATGTATACTTACATTAGTGTTTATTTTTGTGGTTTGCAGGAGGGATATGTAGTCGTCATCACATAACGTTGGGATTGGATAAGCCTTCCTCGGATTCACGATCCATCCCTCTATTGCCACTCTATCCCGCTCTAACTGTCATGCCCCAAATTTCAAAACCTCGAATAAAGCGCGGAAGCACCAACTCAATAGGCTAAAACCCGGGACACGACCGAATACTCGATCAACCTTCACGCCCATTTACATAATATGGGATAAATGCAGGATCCATAATGTTAAACAAATATCCGCTAACAAAAATCTTAAATAATAGAATCTCAAGTTTAACTAAGTTATTACAATAACCCAGACTTAACAATTTATCAAACATAAAACTTAATCCAGAACACAGGCTGATCAGTTCTCCACGAACAAGAAATTTAAAACATAATAAAGTTAAATTCACTTCAATCAACTATCCACCATCAAGCTCCATCGAACGCACCTCATCATATCTTTTCCACTTTGATTCCTATATCAAGAGATGCATGAGTATTTTGAAATAAATACCCAGTAGGAGCCAAGAAAACCACAAACAAATAACAATAGGAATACTGACAATACGGTATAGAGAAATGAAGATACAATTAACAATGTCAGGATGAGTAAATACAGAGTTTACTTACCTGGATAATAATCATCATCAAAGACTATCAACGGTCAAGAAATAGATAAATATTAAATCCTAAAACTCTAAACGTATAGTGCATCGGGAGAAAATAGATATGAATACTGACTCCAAACATCCAGAGTGTCAGAGATAACAATTTCTGCTCTCTGTTCAGTCCACTTCCCCTATGGACATTAATACCAGAACATCCTAGAGGTTCTTCAGAGGAACCCGGCCATGCGTCTAGGGATGCTGGCCCCATCGATGCTTACGGGCACAATGGGCTGAGACTGCAGACCTTCCGTAATATCATACAGTCTAAAGCGCACGCGTTGCCGTCATTGGCTAAACTATAGAGGTTCATCAAATATCTGAGATCACAGAGGATCTAGCAATGGCTCGTGAGCATACTATGATTCCACTCTAAGAGCGTTCATCAAATACTCTTAGTGGAGAAACAGTTTATGTAGAACTGAATCAATCTAAAAATAACCAGGGTTCTCTCATCTAGAGACCCAGACCATAATCTTCAGAAATTAAACTCTCAAAGGAGTACACTGGATTTCTCAATATCTCAATGTGGATTAACTCACAAAAGAGTAACCAAGGAATTTTCAATGTTCCAGCTAGGATGATTCAAAATTGAGACTTATTAGATATGACTAACTAAACGCCTTCACCATGCATAGCTCCAATCAAGACCATCACTGATTCTGACAATAGCGAGGATTATATGTCATAAATGACAAGATGATAGGGTTTAAAAAGATAAACCCTAACCGAGAGTTAAAGATTAACATGAGTTCCATGGAATAGCATATTAGTAGTGCAATGCACCACAAAGGAATGACTCGTTCCGACATGACTCACTTTCTGGATTGAAACAATTAATAAACATTACTGACTCCATCTCTCTGGGTTTTATATAGTTAATACTATTTATAATTAATTGTAACATATAGGGTTAGTATATGATATGGTTTAAACAACACATGAGTATACTGATATACACACAACAGCTACCTTCCCAGGCTTACCACCATCTGCACAGAACCTATTTGGGTGTAAAATTTTTATGACAGACAGCCCCATGTCTCTAGATTATAATCCTTTTTACGCATAATTTTCCGAATTTGCTATATTTAGTTATACATTTTTTATTACAGTTCGTCGGCGCAGGATTAATTCTAGCCGAGACATCATTCTTAAGTATAACTTAATTAATGTCTTTCATTACCTGATTTAATGCTTATCAGGGCTATTTAGACTTACTATCTTACCCTTCTAGGTGTTTAATAAGTTCCCAATATTCTGTAATTAAGTATTTCTTACAAGAAACTTTATTTCTAAAACTGTTTATACATACCCATTCTCTTTAGGTTTATAAACTACAATTGCGACAACTAAATCAGGACACAGCAAATACTGGCTCATGAGACGACTTGGTATACAGTAACTTTCAAACTCCAGTGACTCATGCCCTTCAAGATTATTACCTTAATGATGACATCTTCCGGTATTTATCACCTAGACAAAACTGTTTTTCATACACCTACCCATTTCCGGCTAATAAGATACAAAAGGGACAACTTTTACAAGACAGAATAATTGACGACCCAAGAGTGACTTTGTACTCTGACATCTAAGAATACCAGCAAGTATGACTCATAAAGTTCGTTACTTTAGGATTAGAACTCCACGTATGATGATCATTAGGGTTACAATGAGACTAATCATGGTTAATCACAAAATCAGCCGATATTATGAGAGAAAGTGGACAACTTTATATGTCCAGAACAACATGAAGCATGAACGAAACATGACAAGTCTCTTTGGACAACAATAACACTCTGGAATATCTCAATTTGAGCCATGCATGCGAAGTGTTTAAACTATTAGGATCGGGTTCAACGATCGACATGAACCGAATATCAAAAGGGTGTTTCATCAGATTGGACAACACCAAGACTCGACATTGATATCTCAATTACAGCATATTCATAAGACACATTCATTATGAAACATCAAACATAGTATCATGGATTTGTTGGAAAAAGAGCACCTACCTCTTACAAAATCTGATATCTCTTTACGCGAGTGACTTCTTGCACTACCCCGCTTGCTCGCAACTCCACGCGAACTAGGGCTCACTCCACCACCATGGCAACTGCTGGAGAAGGAAACGAGGCCTCTTCTCTGCTAGCTCGACCCCCAAGACTTCTCAAAAGAATTGCCGTCCACTCCAATGATGGGTTTAAATAGTAAAAACTCAATTACCTAAGTTAACTCTCCACCGTAGATCACCTTCCAATCCAAAGGCCACAAATTGACTTCAAAAAGGAATACTCCTCAATTATGAACGTGGTCAATCCACATTCAAAATTCAGTTACACTCCGCCAATTTAATTGGTTTCCATAACTAACCATGTAACCTCCCCTAATTGAATTCAAAATTGTCATTGTTTCAATACTTGCCAAGTCAAGCCCTAATTAGTATTAAATCATCCCAATTCCATCCTTAATTAATGTCCCATAATCATCTCACTAATTGCTATAGCTTTCGCTAATTAGAAATTCCCAAAAATAAAGCCAATTTAAACTGGTTTGAATTAGGGATCTCCATTGCTACGCTCCACGATTTGCTCTCCTTGCCATGACCAACCAAATCACATTACATCACACATGTGCACACGCCCCCAGGCATGTGCCCACGTGGCTCAGGGACCTGTACTGCACTGGCACCCAGAGGTCCCTGGCGCCCAACACATCTGGTGACCAAAGCTTCTTCGACTTCTGGTGCGCGTGCAAAACTTACCAAAAATAAATTTCCAATCTACGAAGGTCCAACTTACAACATCAAAATAATTCGAACAAGTCCCAACAGTTCGTACACGCACCATGGCACCTGGCCCTCACCCCTGGCGTCAAGTGCACACAAACCCTGGCGCCAAGCTAGCCTCAACGCCAGGTTGGGCCCAGCGCCAGGGCTAGTCCTCGTGCCCTGGTAAACTGCTTAATCTAGTTTATCAATTCCACACATTCATAATCATCAAAATAATAATTTTACACACCAGATTATAAGATATCACCAAAAATCAAAATTGCCAGCAAAACTTTCATATTTTAGACCAGTTTCTTAAAATAGCAATTTTAATAAACATACCGATCTTTTGGGTGTTACACTAACAATACTCCCATGTCGAAACATAACTCCAAATTTGCATAGTTTTCTGGGAGTTCAATTGTATCCTTAGTATTTTGAGGGGTTTGGAGGACATCACGTCAACAGCCTGGGATGAGGTTAAGCCTGTGGCCTCTTTCTCCTTCTCCTTCACCTCCTCCTCCTCCTCCGCCTTGGCTGCCCCGATATCGGACTGCTACAAGGAAGAGATCACCTCATTGATGATCAAGGTCGTTTGTCGATCGGATACGGTCTCATCGGAGTCGGCTTTCGTCTCTTCCTCCAAATTCCTCCTTGCTTGCCCTCCGCCATTCTCCGTATATGCTCATCTTCCCATATCCTCTGCAATTCCCTCTCAGAGACAGCCATCCTTCTCTTCCTTACCACTACACCCGGGGGGAATATGTCCCGTCTGAACGTCTGATGGTGTTCCACTTCTGCACGCTCCATATGTTCGTCAAAGTCTGGTTGGAGCTTTTTCAGAAACATCTTGGCAGAGGATCTCTTTGTAGCCCGTTTAATCTTCTCTTCCTCATGCGCGTGCTTGATGAGAGCTAAATTAACATTTTACAGAGTCGTGTCAGTAGCAGTACGTAAAATTAACTAGTTGTGTAGAGTGCAACACGAAAAATTAACTAGTCGTGTAGAATGCAACACGAAAAATTACATAGTCGTGTATAACGTGACACAAAATATTAAATAATCATGCAGAACTTACCTTTAGCCCATTTGAGGGAGTTTTTGGTTGACTTGTGTGCCAGCTCCTTTCTCCGTATATGCACCGGAGTTTTCTTCATCTGCTCCTTGTCATCGGTTTTCTGCTTTGGCTCCTCCTTCTGATGCACCGATGACTTCTTTATTTTCTCCTTCTTGTCTGATTGCTTCATCTCCTTCTTCGGCTGCTCAGTTGTCTCCTCATTGGGATCTTCAAAGTACTCATGATCGTCTAACAACATTGACGTTGTGGTGGCAGATGACTTGATAGAGTGAAGAACCTCTCGCAGAGGTCCGATACTCCTTCCCATCTTCTCATACGAAGACAGAGCGATCTCAATTAGTGACTGTATGCCCCGAAGCGAACCCTCTAATCGCCCAATTGCAATAGACTAAGCAGCCGTCCTAGAGGAAGAGGGGGAAGGTTGAATTGAAGCGCTCTTCATTTCCTGCCTCTCCATCTTTTGTCGTCGCGGAGGAGGGGCCATAGAGGGAGACGAAGCAATGAGAGATGCTTCTTCTGCCATGGGATTGATAACATCGACGACTTCTTCCCATACGTCGAGATTATCAAACAGTCCCTTCCAGTAGTCTATCATACGGTGCTTCTTTTGTTCACCCTTCTTGACCTATGTAATTAGGGCCCCACTTCCTGGCCACCTTTTCACCCGTGGACTGGTTGGGCCCACAACAGCATAAAAGATTGTCGTGTGCTCAAAAAACCAAATATGCATAGTAAGCAGATGAAAACATTAGTAAAAGGCACAGATACAGGCAAGTCGTGTACTATTATAGTCGACTATAATAGTACACAACTAGAAATTTGGTTGTCTCTCATAGTACACGACCATATATAAAGTCGTGTTGCATACGATATGACACTTAACGTTGTCGTGTCTTTTGAAGACACTAAAAACATAAAAATACTAAACACCTGAGTAACATATGAAGTGCTGTTTAGTACTCCATTGCCCCGTGACCCTCCTTCAGATCTCATTCCCACTTGTCTGCTGGTGTGGGTTATACCAGAAACCAACATGTTTTTGATAGCCCCCGCCCAATTGTATGCGCTCAATCTTGGGAGGTCTTCAATGTAACGGTACAAACAGGGCAGCAACGTTCTAGTGCTATGTGGAAACAACACCATGCAGAAGACGAGGCAGGTGATCATCCTTGCCATGTTCTCCTCTACCATCTTCATTTTGCCAATGCTAAGCTTCTCAATGATTTCCTCGATGTGTGGAATATCCGGTCTCCACACGATGAAGTACTGAAGAATTCACCTTGAGGTCGGCGTGGCAAGGAGGGGACAACCTCAACTTTTTCGCCCTTTGCGGGCAATCCAGTGATAAGAGCAACTTCTTGCTCTGTGAAATGTAGCGACCTCCCCTTGATATTGAAGACCTTGGCCGACTCATCCCAATACCTAACCAAATGGTCCAGGAGGTTCTGAGAAACAATGACCTCCTCACCTTCAAAAATGACAGAGAAACTAGCTTCTCTGATCAGTTGAGCACATCTTTGGTGAGGCCGTAGGAGGGCCGCACACTTTTTCAGCGCCCTCGGTTGACAAAACGTCTTGACCACCGATCGCTTATAGTAAGTTCTCTTGCCTGATGAGTCCATCGAAGCCTTCCTCTTCCTACCCCTCCGTCTTCACTCTTGAGGTGTAAACATGAATTCCTTATCTTCCTCCTCTTCCGTTGGTATTTTCCTCCATAGAATCTTGTCTTTTTGTATCCATCTGCAAGGAGATAGGTAGAATGGTCAAAAGAAAAGTCATGTCAGAACGACATTGAAACAGAAAAGTGGTGTCATCGAAGACACGACTGTATATTTCTTCGTAAAAATTAAAAATTCAAAAGTCGGAGCTTCTGAAACTAAAATCAGTAAGGATTGTTGTAACTTACCGTGGTGTAGATGTGTGTATTTCATGTCAGGATTCTTTCCCAGTGTTCTTCGCCGCAAACCGCCAAAAAAGCTCTACAAAATGCTCAATCGGTCACTCCGCCAGTTGCATGAACGTGCAGAGAGTTGCGGGGGAAAATCAGCAACAGGAATCTCCGAAATCCCTGGAGGTATCCGCTTCAAATCACCGCCTTTGCACACTCTCCGTCAGTCATGTCATCAAATCCAGTAGGGGGCCGCTCGAAATCGCCAGTGAAATCCCTTGTGTTTTCGTGCCTTCTACAACACGCTACTTCGCATAGTAATGGCACGAAAAACATCAAAGAAAGGTAGTTCCGGTACTTCAAGTCCCAATTCCAAGCCATTTGGGATTTCACAGAAAAAATCAGGTAATATGGGAAAACCATAGTTAGCGCCAGGTAATATAGAAAAAACTCGGCAAATACAGTACACATTAACCGGGCTGGGCCGCCTGGTTGAAAAGGGTTGGGTCGCATTCCAACTTTCTTTTACCTTCTTCCCTATTCACCCGTTTATGCTTGAGCTGCCAGAGAAACATCAATGGCAGCAACCTTTATATCTCCTTCTCATTCACTATCCACCTCCATCTTCTCACTATCCTCCTCCCTTAGTGCTACAGCAGAGAAGGTGGTGGAGAAAGCGAATGTGAGCCGTCGTCAGGGTATGGGTTAACCATATGGTTAAGTTAATTTAAAGTAGTAGCAAATGACGTCCGTTCGATCATGACCGGACGGTTGTAACACTCACTCGGGTCTCTCCACTCGGCACTCGGTGACTACCAGACTAAACTACTCCTAGTCTAGTAGGCAACTCAGCGCGATCCCGAAGCTCTCCGCTGGATCTGGATTCTGGAGATCGCACCACCTTCCAACCCAATGTCTGCTCGGCAGCTGCCCCCTTCCGGACGTCGACCACTGCCAAGGCGGCGACCACGTTATCCCCTCCCTCCGCCGCATAGGGCCTTGAAAGAGGATTTCATGTTATATAGCAAAGTGGAGCGACTGCAACTACTCGAATGAATTGGCGCAGGTGATTTGATTTGATTTTATTGGATTTTTGTTTCTTGTTTTCCTTGTAAATGGCGCAGCTTATTTAGTGCACTGTTTTTCTGCTTTGTGAATCCATATGCTTGATCAACTGCATTTTTGTTACGATTTCTGTTTTAGAAAGGAAAAATTAGCAATTTTTAAAAAAAATTTATATAGAAGGAGATCAATAAATGAGATGTGAACATACACATATTTATTGGGTAATTGCAATTTCATAATGGTTAGAATGGTAGTCTATACCAGTAAGTATAGTAGGTTAGACACTAAATCCATGGAATGGGAAAACATTTTATATATGTTTTGGTGTTTCAATGCTTATGGTCATGTGGGTGTAGATTGAAGAAACTGAACATGTTTGTGAACACTTAACTGATGAACTTACTCGGAATCTGACATCCAATCGATCAGCTTCCTTACATGCCTGCTGTCCAGTTGAACAAAAATTACAAGACTGCAAATCTTGAATAAATTAATTAATTAAGGAGATATTTACTATTAAATAGATCGTTATAGAATGGAAAAACTGGGAAAAGAAGAAGAGGGAGCTAGTTCGTGTTGGCTAAGTTAAAATTAATGAGATGACAAAAGTGCTTAGCAGTTCTGAATATGCAAGTATCGAGAACTTAGAGGTGGAATTTCTAAGCTGTTTGTGATTGGATGAAATGAAGGAATGGAAATAGAGAAAGGCAAATTAATCAAGAGATGACAAGAATGGGAAAAGCATGCATACCAAAAAGGGGCGCAAGGGCTTCGAAGTTTGTAGCAAACTAAGAGGTCAAATAGGAGAGGAGCCAGGGGACGTGCACCTAGGGCTGTCAACGGGTCGGGCTTTTGCGGGCCTGAGGTTGGCCCTGGCCCTAGCCCCTAACAAACTTAACCCTGGCCCTAGCCCGACCCTAGCCCTAAGATGACCTCGAAAATTCAGCCCGACCCTAACCCTAGTCGGGCTAGGGTCGGGCTTCGGGCTTTTCGGGCTTTTGGAGAGCCTAAAAAAATGCAAGTATGATATATTATAAACTATACATGATTTAATGCCAAAAAGAGCCGACAGACACATTTAAATACGATAATTTTTATATTTGGTTGGTCCTAGTGTAAAAATAAACAAACACATGTAACAATCCTAATATCTACAACTAACAAACATCGATCCTAGATAGCAACAACTAACAAACATCGATCCTAGATAGCAACAACTAACAAACATCGATCCTAGATAGCAACAACTAACAAACATCGATCCTAGATAGCAACAACTAGCACCCTAATAGTCAAGTAGTTCAAAATTCAATTCTAAAAAAATAATAATTCGAGAGAAATACCAATTTTAGAAATAGGCAGGCGAGCTGGTGAGTAGGCGGGCGAGCTCTTTCTGCAATAGGTTTTTTCCATCTCCCAACCTGTCCAACAACAATTCGAACAACTAATCATTCACCAAAAAGACACATGTCAAACATGAATAAGAAGGAATGAATTCTAGGCTCCTACCCACCAACTCTATGCTATTTTGCTCTCTTAATTGTTGCAGATAGGGCAACCAATCAGCAACATTCCTCTCACTTTATTTAGCACTACTAAATAAAGGTTCCCCTCCTCCTTTCTCATCCGGGCTTGGGACCGGCAACGGCGGAGTTAAAACTTTTTTTTGAAAACCGTATTTAATAAAAAATAAAAATTTTAAAAACTAATTTGAAATACCAATTTTAGAAAACCTTTGAACATAAAAAATTAAAAAACATACCTTAGCTATCTGCTATTTTGATTCCGATTATTTCACTCTTGTCACTATTAAATTCATCATCCAAATCATCGAAACTGCCCACAACCGTCTTGCCACGTAACCAATCCTGCGTGCAAATTAAACATTCAACTGTCTCAGGCAAGAGAGAACTTCTATATTGGTCAAGAATACGCCCACCAGTGCTAAACGCGGACTCTGAAGCAACAGTAGTAATAGGAACAGCCAAAATATCTTGAGCCATTGCAGCCAATATTGGGAACCTGGTTGAGTTAACTTTCCACCAAGAAAGAATGTCTAAGTCAGTGTCTCTATTTTCTAGGCTCCCTCCAAAGTACAACTCCAACTCAGATTTGTCGCTGTCATTGTTTGCAGCATATCCTTCTTCTTCCAACCATTGTTGAATCTCTTCTTCATCATTTGAAGGAATGACAACCTCAGTTGAGGCCCTATCAACAACTGGAGATATTTTGTTCTTGTATTGGTCAAACAACAATTGCATCAAAGCTATACTCCTTTCAAAACGTACTGCCCCCAACTCTCTTCCAAGTAGTTGGGCCAAATAAAATTTCAACAACTTCCTCTTGTATCTAGGATCCAAAATCAAAGCAATATCATACGTAACAGGTATATCACTCCAATATTCATCAAATTTACTTAACATTTTGTAGCACATAGAACTGAGAAAATACTCTGTAGAAATTGTACCTCCAAGTATAACCTTTTTTATTGTAGATATTTCCTTCAAAAATAGATGAATTGCAGGATAATCAACACCACAAAATAATTTTGTGACATCATAGAACCGCTTCAAAAACTTACAAACAGTGGCGGCATTTTCCCACTCATCATCAGAAGGTTTATGTTTATAAGATAAATCTTCCTCTTCTAATCTTTTAAACACATCACGATATGGCAAAACAGACTCTAACATTAGATATGTAGAATTCCATCTAGTGGTAACATCTAAGCTAACACCCTTTCCCACATTAATTCCCAATTCAGTTATCAGCTCAACAAACTTTTGATGACGGGAAGGGGAGGCCATCACATATTTTACAGACTCACGAACATGAACAATTACATCTAAAATTTCTTTCAGTCCAACTTGCACAATAAGATTTAACACATGGGCAGCACAACGTATATGAAAAAGAGAGCCTTCTAACTGAAGAGACCCCTTATCTTTAAGGTCCTTTATGAGATTTCTTTGAGCAACATCATTGTTCGCTGCATTATCTAAAGTAATAGTAGATACTTTACAATCAATTTTCCACTTTACTAGAGTGGCTTTAATAGCATTACAAATTGCCACTCCAGTATGGCGGGATAGAATTCTAGTAAAACTAATAATCTTCTTTTGTAGATGCCAAGCCCTATCAATATAATGCGCGGTAACACAAATATAATTGAACATTTGATTTGAAGTCCACAAATCAGAAGTAATACTAACTGCAGAAGAAAGGTTTTGGAAAACATTCATCAATGCAACTTTCTCTTTTGTATAAATTTTTTGGCAATCCTTTTTAATTGTGTTCCTAGAAACCATTTTGAATTGAGGCTGCATAACTTGACAAAAATGAATAAAATCCTTATGCGTGACAATATTAAAAGGGTATTCATGCACTATAATTGCTCTTGCAAGAGCTTCCCTACAAGCTTGTTGATCGAATTTAAAAGTAGAGACTTTACCAAAAGCAGTAGTAAGGAGTGGTTGTTTAGGATCCATGTTTGGTCCTCTTGGACAACTATCAAAGTGCCTTGCAAGATGAGTTGTGCCATCAGTTCCCAATCCCACAAAGGTATTCTTGCAATAATTGCAAACTGCCCCGACTCTTTTCCCATTTTCATCCAAGGTTTTCTGAAAATGATCCCAAACAAATGATCGACCCCTACTACGTTTTTTTCTAGTTTGCTCATTAGATGCTCCTAATTCTGAATGGAGAGCAGGAGGGCGAGTTGTAGAGCTAGGGGTTTGGGGCACAATAGGTGTGAGGGTGGGTGTTGAAGAGGCTTCTTGTGTGGAAGAATTGATTGGTGTTGAAATAGTGGGGGGTGTAGAAGAGGTGCAAGGATTGGAAGAACTAGCCTGTGCAGCTGGTGATAGATGTGGGAAGGACAAAGATTCACTACCGTGGTAAGACATATCTACTACACTAAATTCGACCAACAAGTAGATAAGAAATCGAGTACTCAGTAACAAAAAGAACTATAGTCAATTTAGGAGATAACAAATAACAAAGATAACAAGTATTATAGGCAATTTACAGGCAACAGATAACAAAGATAACAAGTTTAGGCAATTTATAGATAACAGATAACAAAGATAACAGAAATCATGTACTCAATAACAAGTATTATAGGCAATTTAGGATACAACAGATAACAATTTAGGCAATTTACAGGCAACAGATAACAAAGATAATAATTTAGGCAATTTATAGGCAAAAGATAACAAAGATAATAGTTTAGGCAATTTACAGGCAACAAATAACAAAGATTACAGTTTAGGAGATGTTACTGTCACCGGCAGTCGGTCGGTCGCCGGTCGGGGGAGAAAGCGCCGGTCGGGAGAGAACGGCCGTCGCCGATCGGGGGAGAGAGGCAGTCGGGGTCGGGGGAGATCGGCGAGGGAGAGAGGCGGTCGGGAGAGAGAAGTCGGGGAGAGCGGCGGTCGGGAGAGAGAAGTCGGGGAGAGAGAGGTCGTCGATCGGGGAGAGCGGCGATCGCCGATCAGGGAGAGCGGCTGTCGGGGAGAGCGGCGGTCGGGAGAGAAAGGTCGCGGGAGAGAGAGAGAGAGGTCGTCGATCGGGGAGAGCGGCGGTCGCCGATCGGGGAGAGCGGCGGTCGGGGAGTCGGGAACGGGGAGGATTTAGGTTTTGTTTTTTTTTTTTTTTTATATATCACAGAGTCGCCCGAGTCACCCGGCCCGACTCACCCGGCCCGATTTCGGGCTTTCGGGTAGGGTCGGGCCTTCGGGCTTTTTCTAGCCAAGCCCGGGCCCGACCCTACCCGACCCAAAGTTTGGGTTTTGTGGCCCGAGCCCTACCCTAGGCCTCAAAATTCAAGCCCTTACCCGCTATTTTGCGGGTCGGGTAGGGTCGGGCCATCGGGCTATCGGGCAAAATTGACAGCCCTACGTTCACCCATAGTCCCCACCTAGTTCCATACCTGGCTATGACATGCCATCTAGCAGAGTTTAAATCAACAAGGTTAAGCTCATGCACGTTACTTGCTTGGATGTACCACATGATGGAATGATGAATCCAGTTCACTTCAGCATTAAAATCGAGCACAGTTTCAATGATCTTGCATTTTGCGAGAAGAAGTTCTCAAACCAACTTGGAATATTGACACTAAAAAAAAAATTGGTTCCTGCTTTCCTCTTCATGACAGCAAAGCACACATATATTTTGGCAATGAGAAAACCACAAGATTTTGTTCAGTTAGGAAGCGCATTCAAGGCAAGCCAAACTATACATCTTCCAAACCAAAGAGAACCAAGGAGCAATAGGGGCATGCCATCCTTCCGCCGGCCCGGCGAAATCCCAAGGGAACTGGCAGCCATCCTCGCCGTCGCATGGGCCTCCGTCTCCACCGACGTCGCCTTCTGCGATTTTGACTCTGCCTCTGCCTCCGACCAAGCCCCAGTCGCCTGAGATTCCGCCGTCGCACTTGACGCCTTGTCGGCGCCGTTCAACGGGCTAGGGCATCCATGAGGACGACTGGTTTTTGTTGGGTTGGTCCGTAATTAAACCGGTCGGTCCGGTTTAACAGCCTACCCCTCTTTCTTGGTTCACCCTATTTTCTCAGTTTCGGGTTGGTTCAGCTGTTAAAAAAAAAGATTTATAAGAATTTCCCATTAAGAGAAAGCCAGCCATAAAGTCTGAAGAAGGATACGAAACTGGTTTATGGATGTTCAAGAACTGTAGAGGTTCAACCCTTCTTGGATAGAGGTGGGTAACTTACTGGTCATGGATCCCCCAGATGAAGAGTAGTTCTCTCTCCTAACTGCTGCAAAAGAGGAGGGCATGGATCTAACCACGTTTAAATATTTTCACTGTTACCAATTTTGAGATGGAAGCCCTGGCCATTAATCCCCTCATATCAATGATAGTCTTCCACGCATAAAAATGAGGATATAGAGGTCCCAATACTTTGATTTTGAATATGAACAAGAGAAATGCTTTTTAATGTTTTGCATTATCCCATACTGTCTGACTGTGGTTATTAACGTTTGCAACATGATATGGTGATTAGATGAACTTTGTGCAAGGTTTTGGATTGGCACTGGCTTGCGTATATGGTGTACATGATGCACTGTGGGCGTAGGTTTTTAATGAATTACACATTTGAAGGACGTAGATGTAAACGCTTCCTTGCCACCAGTTTGTTTAGATTGTCAGCTGTTACATTTTTAGAGCTCTCTTTTGCTTTCATCTTTTATAAGGTTATATATACAAAAGAAAAAGGGAAGAGAGGGGGAACTTGGAACGTTTAAATGAGTTATACAGGCATGTTTTATGACCACATTCTTCTGTTTTCTCTTCTTTATTTGGTTGGCTCATTATTGGTATGTTCTCATTTTAATCAACGATGTGGGTACAACAGGAATGTTATAACAAAGCTTGTTGTTTGACTCATTCATGGTGTGGCTAAACATTGATAGGTCCAAAGGAACACTGAGCTTTGCAAAATTTGGTTCGTTTTGGGGTGGCCGCAGCATCTATGTGGTGAATGAAATGTAACCTTGTGCCTGATTGTGTAAACACATGTTAATTATTCTTTTAGTAGGCTACGAAAGTTGATGTTTTTGACATGTTGGTGATCTGTCTTTTTTTTTTCCTGATAGGTTCCCTCATTCCTGAATGGAGGAGTAAGATCCATGTCGCCGACCCCAAATAGCTGGGAAAAGGCGCTACTTGATTGTGATTATGATGATTATAGGTTCCCTCACGCCTTATATGTAGTAGGATCAACACTGGGACTTCTCCTGCAGCATGGAAAGATCAACTAGATTGCAGGTTCGGCCTCGGTGGACTATTCCTTTTGCTTGTTTCTCCATGGCTCTTTGAAGGTTTGAACTGATTGGATTTTTTTTTTCTCCTGAATACGTCCAGTTTTGCCTAAAACATTCTTCCGTTTTTTTGATAAGTTTAAACATTCTCTCTCCTCCGTGTTGTCTCGGCTATTGACAGTCGCATATGTTTTCACAAGTCAGAATCTTAAGCCTGCTATGCGTGTTTAACCGAAGCAATTAAAATTCTGCAAAATGTTTGTTATTTTCAGTTTTCTGATATTCCATCTCTTTTTTAAGTTGCCTTACGAAAATAGATATTAAGCATTTCCTTCATTTATTGTCAATTTTTTTACTATATCAGGATCATTATTTGCAAGTCATAACTCTTTATATGATCTTTAGATTAGATTTGAATTTACCTTTTGCGGTTATTTGTTTTAATTTTTCTAGGTTGGTGAAATGTCTCCACCTATTTT
Source organism: Houttuynia cordata (assembly GCA_039654745.1). Taxonomy (NCBI): domain Eukaryota; kingdom Viridiplantae; phylum Streptophyta; class Magnoliopsida; order Piperales; family Saururaceae; genus Houttuynia; species Houttuynia cordata. The sequence goes on from CM077502.1 coordinate 31,154,909, forward strand.
CTACTAGTGTGTGTGTATAGTAGATTGTTGTAGGTACATTATTTTCCTAATATTTTCTTGTTATCTATAGAATTTCACACTTCTTGGATGTAACACTAATACTTTAATTTTCTTGTTTGGTATTTTATCTCCTGTAACAGTTGTACTCATACCTGAAATAAGAATGAGTAGTATTGGGCACTATCAAGTTATGATTAATGATATTTTTATGTATATGTTAACATAAAGCACTGCATTCGTAGATTTTGTATGTCAAGCATGCCTTGACCATGATTTGGAATCTTTGTAGATGCTTGAAATAGATGATTTTGCGAATTACACTGACCCGATCATTTCTTGCCACTTCTCGCTAAGAGCGGTCAATCATAAAGTCCTTGTCCGAGCATTAAAAATGTTTGCTCTCTTTGTGCTCATTTTAAAATTTCGTTTGTAATTCAAAAGTAGGAAACATTATGGAGGTTGATATATCATGTGTCATGTGAGGTATTCTTATATTCCAAAGCTAGAGAGCCTACCTTCGTTATAAAATTCTTGCTTATCGAACATGACGGAAAGAATTATGTCTTTCTACAAAGTTTTTATGAAGTACTAGTGGCTCGCCTTTCTTAGCTTAGAAAGGACAGTGCTGGTATGAGCTTAGAAAGGATACTGAACTGGTACTCTTGTGGTGTTGAGACAAAACTAGATCCTGAAAGTTTGTTATTCTGTAGAACAGTTGAATTCAACCAAATATAGCTTCAATTTTGTACTTGTTTATATAAACTTATATACTCTGCTTCACCTAGGATGAGCTGATGATCATGCTTTCTCTTTTTTTGTTTTCTTTTTTGTTTCTTTCCCTATTTTTAGTTTTTTCATTTTGGGACGAGGAAAATTTCTTTGCTGAGTTGCGTATTTGGGTCCTTGAAACCAATTTTGTCGCCTTTTTTTTCCATTCCATTTTTGTATATGGATGCAGCCTCTTTGAGTAGCTATGTGTGGTCCTGGGTCTCTCCAATTGCATAGAGCATATGGCTTACTTAGGGCGTACAATAAGTGGATTGAAGGGTAAATCTTCACCCAAGGCTTGTTGAGGATATCTTAGTTCATTTTGAAAACTAAATATGACCGTTATTGTGGAAAGGAAGGAGTAGTAAAAATGCTCAGAGGCAAATGGATATAACTAAGCTTTAAACAATGAAGTCTCTTGTTTCCTGTGGCATCATTGTTCTGTGAACTGTTATTGGATTAACTTATTATGTGTAGACTTTTATAATTAGCTTATGTAATAGGGAACAAAACTATCAATAGAATCTGTTGGGGAAATCTGTAAGTAGCATTCGAATATGTGATTTTTTTCTTTGTACTACTTAAATAAAATCACTCCAATGAAAAATTGAAGCCATTTTTTATTTGCATATAGGTCTCATATGGTTCGTCTTCAAAAATCATGTTTGCTAGTTACTGATTGTTTATCTAAATCTTTGCCAGATTCTGGTTCTAGTGTGATTGTGTCTGGACACTGCTGATTACAAAGTTTTTTTTGATACTTCAGTTGCTTAGAAGATAGAATGAAACCGACCAAGGGCTTCAGATAGACAAAAGGAAAACATTTGGAAGAAGTTGCCACAACAAGTGAGATTCCAGTGGAAGAAGGCAACATGGAAGAGCAATACATAGAAGAGGAAAATGGAAGAGAAGAAGTACATGTAGATGAACAACAAGATGGGGTAGAAATTAGCAAGTTCCCAGGAGGTCCATATGATACATCTGTGTTGAAGGACTACGAAACACATGTAGCATGTCAGATATGGGATAGCGAGGCAAGTATAGAATTATCTTGTCCACTTCAGTCTTGGTTGTTTAATGCTATTGTAGATACCGTTTTCCTGCATAAGGCACTATTCTTTGAAATTATGTTCATTTATTTGTTTATAGGACCTTCGTGTCTTGCGATGTCTTCAACACACAGATATGCTAGCTCAATGGAATATAGAGGGTCATCGAATAGAACCTTTTATAGAGAAAAGTGGACTGAAGCACTTGGCTAGAATAACATATAGAAAATGTTGTAAAGTTTGGATTTCTGCATTGGTTGAGAGATGGCATCCAGATACAAACACCTTTCACATGCCTTTTGGAGAGATGACCATCACATTGGATGACGTGCAACAATTAATAAACATTCCGGTGTTTGGAAGAGCAGTGGTGGCCCCTGAAGTCAAAATGGGTGATTTGGTTAAGATATGCACTAATGCGTTGGGGGTAAATACTCAAGAAATTGAACTAGAGTTAAGCAAGTGTAAGAGAAAATATTTACGCTTGGATTGGTTACGTGATCAGTTCAAAGAATTACCAGACGATGCATCTCAATACGATTTAGAGTGTGCTGCTAGAGCTTATCTACTATACCTATTGGGTTGTACTCTCTTTTGTGATAAATCTGGAAAATTTGTACCAGTGAAGTACTTACATTTACTAATGGGGCTTGAAGACATTTCTCGATATGCATGGGGAGCAGCTGCTCTTGCATACCTCTACCGTCAATTAGGTATGGCATCGAGATCAAAAGTTCGACAAATCACCGGTTATTTAACATTAGTGGAGGTATAATAACTCTTTTTTCGTATGTTATTTATTTTGAATTGGGTTGAATAACATTATCTTCATATTCTTATAGGCATGGTCATATGAACATCTTAGAATTGAGAGGCCACCTTGTAATACAAACTTTGGATTTGGGGAAGCACGTGCCCTTCGTTGGATGCCATCTCGGCGTCAAGCCACATATCATGAGAAGAAATTGGTAGATTTTAGGGAAGCATTGGATGACTTGAAAGCCAATGAGGTAAGCCATATGATGTTTGTTTTATTGATGGAACCTTACGAATGGCTTTACATTTAATTATGTTCTCATTCTAAAATAGCATCATATAAAACAGGTGATATGGGACCCTTACCACAAAGATAGAACTATTTATGTGCTACCTCAAAATGCTTTGTACTCTGGGATGCTATTTTGCTGTGAAGTTATTGAGCCGATTAACCCCCTGCGAGTGCTGAGACAGTTTGGATTTAAGCAAACTATCCCCCCACCACCACCTAAGCTGAGCTCTGGAACTGATAGGACTGCATTAGCAAAAAATTACATTGTCAACTATGATGGAGATTCTAGTGACTGGAATTGCAGTGAATTGCATCAGTTATCCAAAGAAGAGTGTGGAGAATGTGTTACACAATCTTGGGATTGTGCAGAAGACTATCTGGAGTGGTACCACAGCATTACACATAAAGTAGTCCAAAATCCGGCAAGGCGCATGGACGTTACAGATGATCATTACACAAAATTTACTGAAGAGTTGGTAATACTCTAGTTTAATAGTCAGGTTTATATCTAGTAATTTCATATTTTTATTCAAATATCTTTTCTTTATGTAGCAACAACGTCGTGACAAGGCAAGAGCTTTATTAGAGCAGTCATTGGCTTGTGATGACGATGATGTAGATATTGAGTCCCTAAGAGAGAATCAGCGGGCTGTCTTGGATGTTCTTAACAATGGCATCGGTGAGCATAGCAAGTCAACCGACAAGGGGGAAGGTCAAGCTACCCAAAAGGCTACAGGGAAGCGTCAGTTGAGGGGGAAAAGATTGCTCAATGATGCATTTATCACATCTGACAAGGATTGTCAATAATGAATTATTATGTTTTTTGGATTCTATGAAATAGGGCAAGGATTGTAAATAGTGCATTATTATGGTTTTTAGACTTGTGTTTATGAAATATGACAAGGATTTTAAATATTGGAATATAATGCCTATGTTTTTTCTCTCTCGAAAGGTAGTACTGGTTTAACTCCATGAGATAAGCATGTCTTTTTTGTACAGGTTTTTGTGTACGAGCTTTATACTGTGGGCTAAGAAATAGAATGAAATATTTGTCTTTAGGCCAAATTTGAATTTAACTTGAACTATTTAATAAGGTGTTTTTTCTTCATGACGGAATGGCGGGAAGCGAACAAATGGTAGTGGCTGTGGGCAGTGTAGGTTGCTGTGGTTGCCAAGCTTGCAGAGGACGAAGTAGTTGTCAGGGTGGGAGTCAGGAGAGAAGGAAATGACACTCAAACGAAGGATCTTCATTTCTAACTTACCAGACATGGGTAAACGAAGGATCTACATGTATCTGGCTCGACCCTGATGAGAAGGTTCCCTTGTTGATTGGTCATGAAAGCAACCGTTGGCGGCAGGAGTTGATAGCAGAGTATTTTTACCTGATTGATGCTGATCTCATCATGGAAATTCCTTTGCCGGGTATTGGTGTAGTTGATGAATCTTTCTGGGCAGCAAACTCGAGAGGTCAGTTTTCAGTGTGCAGTGCATATTATGTTTCGACGAAGGAGAAGAATGGAGGAAGCTTAACAAACCAATGGCTCATGTTCTAAAGAGAACTCCAAAATCTGGCAGCATGTTTTGTCCATGCATGTTCCAAAGAGGGTGGCAGGTTTTATATGCAGAGCAGGAAATGATTTTCTTCCTGTCAAGACAAACCTCTACAATCGAAAGATTGTCCCAAATGGATTGTGCGAATTGTGTGGTGAAGCCAAAGAATCAGTGATTCATGCTTTATGGGAATGCAAACATGCACGCTTAGTGTGGGAATGCTGGGACAATATGCCAGCTTTTGGTGGGATGCAGTTTGGGAGTATCATGGACCTGTTTTAGGATTGCTTTAATACAGGTAGGGAGGAGGATTTCGATCTGTTCTGTGTTGTTGCCTCTTTCGTCTGGTGGGACAGGAATATGATAGTCATGGAGGGAGGCGGTCGTGAAGCTTTTGAAATTTGGAAGGGAGCAGCTCATCATTTGGACCTGTTCCGAAATGTAATGATGTAGATCGACAAATTACATTTCCTCGATCTAGATTGTCTTGGCACCTGCCTCCTGAAGGGTGGCTCAAAATAAACTTTGTCGGTGCTTTCAATGAGGTTAATGGCAATGAAGAATGATCAAAACGAAAGCAGGGTTTGAATGTCTCTGATCAATTTAATGGTTGGTGGCCGAAACTTGAGACGTGGAGGACCGGAGGGAGGGAGGGAGGGTCAGCATGGAAAGTTTTTTTTGAGGAAGAGAGCTATCCATGGAAGTTGAAAATTGCACAAGATTCCATAGCCAATCTGCTTCGGTATCCACTTCATTGTCCAAAGTAGCTTGTCAGATACTCATGCCATGTCACCATGTTGACAGTTGAGTAGGATGTTAATGGGTGCGTTTGTTTGCTGAAAAAAAGCATATTTCAGCCCTGAAAGGTGAAAATTTTCACCTTTCAAGGTGAAAAGTGTTTGGAAGCTGAAAGGGTGAAAAATGGTCAGTGACGGTGATAGGTGAAAATTTTTAATCTTTCACCTTTCAGCCCTGAAAAGTGTTTGTTTGCTGAAAGGCCAAAAATTGGCCCTGAAAGGTGACAATTTTTCACCTTTCACCCTGATTTGGTGAGAATATCAGGCTGACGAATCGATCGTCGCACCTCTTCAACGAAAAAAAATCAACTCTCCCACTGAGGTTCGTCCCCCCGGTGAGTACCCCCACCCCGATGGTGCCCCATTGAGCTGAGAGAGTTTGTGCCCCCCCGTCCCCGCCGCCGCTGATTGAGGCCCCCACCTCGTCGCCGCCGCCCCGTTGAGCTGAGGGAACCCGTGCCCACCCCTCCCGGGCAACTGCTCGGGTTGTCCAAAGCCGGTCACCCCGGTATTTGCCCCGACGCCTCCACAGCCGCACTGTTAAGCCGAGGGACCCCCCCTCCCCATCATATCTCCCTCATTTGTAGTCCATTTTTGAACATTTTTTCATCATTATAAGAAAGAACACTAAAAATGAAGAAGAATGAAAAAAAATGGGCCAAAACGGATCAGAAATGAGTAAGATATGCATCGTTGAAGTTTGTCCTATTAAAAAGTTATCGCATACTCGATTACTCGATAGCCAGTTTTATAGTGTAACCAGTTACTCGATAGGTAGTATTATAGTGTAACCAGTTACTCGATAGCCAGTGTTATAGTGTAACCAGTTACTCGATAAACAGTACTATAGTGTAACTAGTTACTCGATAGGCAGTACTATAGTGTAACCAGTTACACGATAGCCAGTGCTATAGTGTAACCAGTTACTCGATAAGCAGTACTATAGTGTAACCAGTTACTCGATGGGCAGTACTATAGTGTAACCAGTTACTCGATAGCCAGTGATATAGTGTAACCAGTTACTCGATAAGCAGTACTATAGTGTAACCAGTTACTCGATAGCCAGTCCTATAGTGTAACCAGTTACTCGATAGCCAGCACTATAGTGTAACCAGTTACTCGATAGGCAGTACTATAGTATAACCAGTTACTCGATAGCCAGTACTATCGTGTAATCGATTGCACGATAACAAACTGGATCATGTCATTCCCCATTAAAATGGAACAAACTTCAACAGTTCATATCTCCTTCATTTTTGATCCGTTTTGGCCCATTTTTTTTCATTCTTCCTCATTTTTAGGGCTCTTTCTTATAATGATGAAAATAGTAAAAATAAATTAAATTTAAAGGAGATATGACCGGGGGGCTCCCTCGGCTCAATGGTGCGGCGGCGGAGGGGTAGTTGTGCACGCACATACCGGGGTGAGGGCGGTGGTAGCGTTGAGGTGGGGGGCTCAACGAGGCAGCGGTGGCAGCGACCGGGGGAGGGGGGGTTCAACGAGGCTGCCGCCGCCATCACCACCGGGGAGAAAGAGAGCGACATCAACGTGATTTATTTTCAGTTCTCAAACATATTTCACCTTTCAGAAATTAGGCCTGAAATTTTTCACCCTGACGCTTGTTTACTTTCAGGTTCCAAACGGGTTGTCACCAATCATAAATTTTCAGTGTGATAATTTTCAGGATGATATAAATTTTCACCCTTTCACCTATCAGCTTCCAAACGCACCCAATGTGAGAATAGCCCTGGGTGTCATCGGCTGTCATCCTGGGTCTTATACGAAGCATATTGATGGTGACATCTACTGTTTCGATGACACAAGTGAAGCCAAGATGGAGGTTGTAAGGCAGCGGAAGGCAGTGGCCGAACGGTCTCACGCCGGCCGCTAATGAGAAAAGTTGCTTCTTTCTGCAATCATCAATACACGTATATATATGTTAGCAAAAAGAAAAAATCAATACACGTATATAGAATGAAAAACAATCATAAGCAATATGCAAATCTAAATCAAACAAATGTGATGAAATCAAATTTATCATTCGACATGCGTTCAACGTGCAGAATCACATGTCAAAGCATGTCGAACATACAGACACATCAAGGAATTTATGCTTGCGTACACCCATGATTTCTCAAATATAATGTAATATCTGCGAATCTTGAAGCATTTTTAATGGAAAATAAGTTAAAACTTCGAAGAAATTAAAATTGAAAAGTTTGAGCCGTCGACAAAGCCCACCGACAATGGAGGTTGTTGAAGAGGCATTGTCGACCAAGCGTGGCTTGCCTGTTTTGAAATGAAAGCTTTAACAATATAAAACACTAGGGTATATAAACCTTAGCCCAACTGAAAGAGCCACTTTTGGACTTTCTACCATAGTTTAAAAACTCGGTTTTGACTCCATAGACTCGTCCGACTCAACTCGGCTCGGTTGCAAAACGAGTCAGACTCGCCTGTTGACTCAAATATGCATGACTCGGGTTATGACTCCAGTGACTCGCCGAGTCAACGCATCCGAGTCAAACCAACTCGTGACTCGCTGGAGTCATTTGAAAAATATTTCCTTTAGCGACGGACAAATTCCGTCGCTAAATCCCTCGATCCTTGGTCGTTAGATATAGAGACGGATTTCAACTGTCGCTAAATATTTCAACTCAAAAGATTCTTTAGTGACCGATAAATACCGTTGAAAATATATTTTTTCAACGTATATTGTATTAAAAGGTATTACATATAGTAACTGCAATTTCGAACTTGCAGAAAAGGTATCACATATTGGTATTAAATGTTTTATTTTTCTCAAATTTATTCAAATTTTGTAGTATATTATTTTTCATTAATTGTCATGGGTTTCTTAGCTCAAGGATTAATTTCTCCATATTGAACGATTACTATTTACAACATTGAGTCAATTAATGCCTCAAGAAAAATAAATTTGTTATGTAATTTAGTTTATTTTTACACTGAATTTACATCCTCGTTTAAAACCAAAAAGGGTATCTACTAACCAACAATGCTTAACTCCGGGACTCCTTGTCATAATCTCTTATTTCATTCCTTATATAAGTAAAATTACTATAATGACATGTATTATTTACTAATTTGTAAAAAAGTACTATAATTCTTTTTTTTATGTCTGATAAAATTTATAGTGTAATTTTGCTTTATATTCTCCTCAAAAATGGAAAACTTTCACTTGCATGACTCCATTATGACTCCGTCAAGACTCCGAGTCGACTCCACTCTGTGGCATATGGAGTCGAGTCCGAGTCTTGAGTTTTAGAACATTGCTTTCTACAAGTCCCTAGGCGGAGAAGAAGCAGCTCGAGTCGGGAGAAACCATCATAAAGTCTTGGGGAAGAGATTCGAAGAAGATCTCTCGTGTTCTGAGGTAGGATCACCAACCTACACATTAAAGTTCGACTTTGGATTACAATGTTCTCTGCTGTATTATGAGATATAACGCCTTGATGGTTGATTTATGGATTTAATGCAGTGGATGTGTTTCCTTGAATTGCTCTAGCATGGTGCAAGTGCATCCTTGCCTAAAATGAATGATCTTACGTATTTAATGTTGTTTTTGATTTAATGGTTGTAGCTCCATTTGGAAGGATAGAGAGAATTCCTACAACCTTGGAATGACATCCTCTTCTTGAGAGAGAATGAGAAGCATGGGAATTGACCGATTCTTGCTTAGTATTGTGTATGATGAATAAACCTATGTTTGGATGCTTCTACGCATTAAAAGTGAGTGTTTTTGTTGCTATATGCTTTGAATGGTTGAATGTAATGAAGAAGGTTATAGGATTGAGTTGGTTCTGTTTGGGCAATCCAAAAACAGCCTTAGGGTTCTTTGACAAAGCCTGCTTACAATTGTGGCATTGTCGGAGGGGTAGTCGACAGGCCAAAGAGTGGGAATTCGCTCGGTGGATTGTCGACAACGTATACCTTGTTGGAAGGGGTTTTTGATGAACTCTTTTGATTGTACCACCCCTAATTTTCAAAATATATTTATTCAGAGAAAATCAACAAAAGACTTGCAATTTTGATAAATCAATAAACCGTTTAAAACTCAAATCCCTACTTGAGGAAATGATGGCTAAACTAATTAGGGGAAACAGATTCGACTCATTTCAATCAAAATATAATTTTAAGTCTTCTACTACTTATTCATTCAAATCAAACGTCAAATACCAAGATCCCAGGCCGAAGTACTGAGTAATCCACAGTCGACTAGCACTTATTGCAATAAGGGGAATTTATATAAAAAATCATGAAAATTTTTTTTTTTTACCAAAATGTGGCACTGTAGCAAATATTTACCGAAATGGTGTTCTGACAAGCCACGCAGGCGCCCGCGTGGCGTGGGCGCTTGCGTGGCTTTTTTTTTTAAAATTAACCCAAAAGGCGTCGGTTGAACTAACGCCTGCCGACGCCTTTCACTACCTTAACGAAATTCGTCCCATTTTAAACAGGCCGTCACTTCAACGATGCATATCTTTCTCATTTTTGATCCGTTTTTGTCCATTTTTTTTTCATTCTTCCTTATTTTTAGTGCTCTTTCTAGTCATTATGATATCATGAAGATGTTGAGCCATCGCATACTATTTATCGTAATTTTTGTGGTATTTTTTTCAATAAATAGTATATAATGGCTCAACATCTTTGTGATATCATGATGATCAGAAAGAGCACTAAAAATAAGGAAGAATGAAAAAAAAATGGGCAAAAACGGATTAAAAATGAGAAAGATATGCATTGTTGAATTGACCACACATTTTGGTACAGTTCTGACAAGCCACGCAGGCCACGCAAGCGCCCGCGCCTGTTGAGAGGTTCTCCAATTTCATATCACACCCTTAAGTGAACATTCCTTCTTGCCATGTCTTTAGCATATATCATCTCGGTTTACATATAGAACTGGCTATTTAAGTCTCATATCCTTAAGCCTAAACCATCATTATTAATCATTAGCATGATTATCGTAAAATTCTATGTGTATTAGTCATAACATCCCTGCTTTTAAGTATAACCGATTATTGGAAAGTAGCTTCATTCATATAAATGGTACAAAATTCCATCCCACGGGTGTCCATATCATATAGGCTAGAATTAAACGTGAATGGTACAATAAATAAATTGACTACACGATTACAATCAATACTTGTTATGTAGGATGTACTCGAAGCCATTCTTTCTAGTAGACTTCATGCATCCCTTTCCCAGCTACTTGCAGTAGATCTGCATCACCAAGGATGCATGATTATATAAAAATACTCAGTAGGACTAAGACCGTGCATAAATCATAATTCCACAATTCCATTAAGCATATCAAATAAGAATCAACAATTAAAGCTTAACAAGCATACACATTTACATCAACAATACATCACACATAACTTACAACTTCATGGGACATTCTACTATAAGTCCCTTTCTCCATTATTCGCCGTCCTATGTCTTGACTAGGGCAATGGTGACCATTGTTCCTATTCAACACTCCACCATCTGCTACATAGGCATCTCAAGTTAGCCTCATAAGGCTTCCAGCCACTTAGCCACCGTAAGGGTATCCTTAGCCTCTCTCGGCTAATCACCCTTCATCAACTAGTGAAACATCTTATATTCATCAAGGAACCATAAGCTCTGATCTAACAAAAATAATGTATTTAATGCTTCCGTCTAACTAGTTGTGTGTATTTTTTCATACCCAATTCTCCATACCAAACGCCAAACCCTTAAACCCTACAAACAATGTATTTAATGCTTCCATCTAACAATTGTCTGAATACTTCCATATCAAACCCTAACCCTAAACCTTAGAAACTATGTCTTTGATACCTCTGTCTACCTAGTTTTATTTATTCTCCATACTAAACTCTAACCCTAAATGCTAGAAACAACATATTTCATTCTTCCATCTAACAAGTTGTGCGTGTTCTTCCATACCATACATAACCATAAGACCTGGAAACTACATATTTAATTTTTCTATCTAACTAGTTGTGTGTGTTCTTCCATCAAATCGTAATCCTGAACGTAAGAAACTACATATTTGATTCTTCCATCTAACTATTTTTGTATTCTCCATATTAACCCTAACCCAAAATCCTAGAAACTATGTATTTAATTCTTCCGTCTAATTACTTTGTTTATTCTCCATAATAAACACTAACCCCTAAAAACTAAGTATTTGATTCCTTTGTCCAAATAGTTGTGTATTCAGCACAGTAAATCCTAACCCTAAACCCTAAAAACTAAGTATTTGATTCATGGGGAATTTATTAATAAAACAAAAAAAAATTCCGATCTGACACACTGTTCAAAGCAACTCCCAAAGAGGGTATCTGACGAGCCACACAAGTGCCATGCATGGTTTTTTTTTTTAAACTGACCCGAAAGACACCTTTCAGTTAAAGAGAAAAGCGTCGGTTGAACCAACGCCTTTGAGAGCCTTAGCTATTTTTGTCCCATTTTAAATGGGCAATCACTTCAACAATGCATATCTCTCTCATTTCTGATCCATTTTTGCCAATTTTTTTCTTCCTTATTTTCATTCTTCCTTGACAGAAATGAGACGCCTTTCTCTTTAACTGAACGCCTTTCGAGTCAGTTTAAAAAAAAAAAGCCACGCAGGTGCCAGCGGCCACGCTGGTGCTTGTGTGGCTCGTCACATACTCTCTTCGGGAATTATTTTGAACACTGCATTAGATTGGAATTTTTTTGTGTGTTTTATTTAATAAATTCCCCTTGATTCATACATCTAAGTACTTGTGTGTATTCTTTCGTCCAATACTAATCCTAAACACCAAATAGTGTGTATTCTCCATACCAAACCCTAACTCTAAACCCCTATAAACTGTGTATTTGATTCTTCTATCTAACTAGTTGTGTGGATTCTCCATGCCAAACCCAAACCTTAAACCCTGGAGGCAACATATTTAATGTTTCTGTCTAACTAGCTGTGTGTAGTCTTCCTTACCAAACCCTAACCCTAAACCCCTAAAAACTGCATATTTATTTGTTCAATCTAACTAGTTGTGTGTATTTTTCATACCAAACCACTAATACAAAACCCTAGAAACAACGTATTTAATGCTTATGTTTAACAGGTTGTGTGTATATGCCATTGATAAGCGCATAATTTACACACATTATATACCATAATATCTTAGTTTTCTAGCCCTAGTTATAAGTTATTGAGGTTAGTTAGCAATTATTTACGTTAATCGAAGATTCAAGAGTTAATAAACAAATTGAAATTGCTAATCAATGGACTGTTATTAGTAACAGACATTGCTTATTTGCAAAGTAAATATTTCAGTAATTTATATGGACAACTTTTCGGAATCTAAACAAGTCTATAAATGGACATGGAAGTGGTCGTAATCAAACTGGACATTTGGGCATTAAAAGGATCTAGACCATCTTGGTTGGAACGGTCCAGATTGCTAAAACTCAACCTCAGCTTCAATATACATGAAATCGAAGCCCGAATTGAGCTCAATAGAAGAAGAACCCTGGAGAAGATTTGTTCCTTGTTCAAAGTTCTACAAGAGGGTGCTCTCAAGTTGTGATTTTGCACTTGGGAATGATCAAAAGTCACAATGAACAGTGATGGGAATAATGAATTTCACCATTAGCGAACTTTGGTAGCTCCAATGTTGTCGGGAAGAGCTTAAAATTTCTTGAAATCAAAATCAAATGTTATTCCAATTGTTAGATGAAGGTTCCATGAATTACACTATACTACTAAGTCAGTTTATGGAGAAATGCTGGAGTTTTCCAATCTGCTGCCATCGATGGAGTTCCAGAACTGTTGAAGTCAAGCTGGAGAAGATAATGGAGGAGTTGAATTTGTAGTGAAGCAAGAAGTGGAGGACCAGAAATTAAGGAGGAAGAGATGAAGTTGTAATGAATAAGAAGTGAAAAAGAAGAAGACGAAGTGTGGAGAAGGAAGAGTCGGGCTTCAGCCCGACATGATGACATAGCGAGGCCCCACACGTGAATAGGAAAGTGCGTAAGGAGAAGAGGAAGCTGGTTTCGATTTTCACTGAAACTAGGACTCCCATAAACATGCCCTAAACAAGACCTAATTAACCCTAACCAAAGCACTATATAAAGGGCATCCAAGATCACGTTTTGGAGACCTCTTCTCTACCAAATTCCAGGGTTGAGAGCAGAGACGTGGGGGAAAGAGCAAGGAGTAAATGGACAATCCTTTTTCTACTATTTTGTTTATTTTTTATGAACATTATGTATTTCCTTATGCTCTTCTCATCCATGGGTCACTAATCCTCCATTAGGCTAGGGCTAGATGAAATTGTTATGAAGCATGTTATTTATTCTCCAGGACTTTTTGTTTGAGTTTTATCCAATAGAATATTTCTAGAGTTATAGTTATTTAAATTTTTTTTATATATTATGTCATGCACTTTAAATAGTTAGAATTATCAATAGATTTGAAGGATAAGCTTGTGCCATCAATTGAAATTCAGTATTGCTCTTTGATTAAATATTGTCAACTGATACATGTAATGCTTAGAACAATCATTATAGTGCTATACCTTGGATTATTTTAAATTGGAATGTGGGAGAATAATAACATGTGGAATTTCAATGGATTCAATGTCGAAGCCTAATCTCTCAACTTAGTTCTTACCATGGTTTTCAAAACCGGACCGGACCGGCCGGTCTAACCGCGGAGAACCGGAACCGGCCGGGAAACCGGTCCGGTCAACCCGGTTCACTCCGGTTCGTTGAACCGGCCGGTTTTTTTGAAAACCGGCCGGTTCAACCGGAAACCGGCCGGTTTCCTCCTTCAGGTGAATCACCCCCTCATAACTAAACCACTTGAGCTAGGAGTGGTTTGGTGTTTATATTATACAAAATATATATTTAACATATATATATCATTCCTCTCACCTAAACCGGGTCATTCCGGTTTGACCATGGTTTGACCGCGGTCAAACCGCGGTTCAACCGGACCGGCCATCATTCCGGTTCGATGGCCGGTCCGGTTTTGAAAACTTTGGTTCTTACGCTCTTAAATTATTTTTGCTTCTTAAGTTTAATTTCATTTTCTCTATAACAAAATCCGATTCATTCTCTTAGAATTTGTGACTAGTAGTTTTAGATTGGATTTTTCCAAACATATACGCTCCTCGTGGTTCGAACTTGGACTCACCGAGTTAACTTTATTACTTCTCTACATGCTTGAGTAAACAATATTTAAACTGTAGCAAGTTTTCATATCAAACCTTAACCATAAACCCTATAAACTACGCATTTGATTCTTTCATCTACCTAGTTTTGTTTATTCTCCATACTAAACCCTAGCATTAAACGCTAGAAACAATGTACTTCATTCTTCTGTCTAACAAGTTGTTTGAGTTCTTCTACACCGAACTGCCGTAAAACCTACGAAATAACATATTTAATTCTTTCATCTAACTAATTTTGTGTGTGTTCTTCCGTTTAATCGTAACCCTAAATGCAAGCAGCTACATATTTGATTCTTTCGTCTAAGTAATTATATGTATGCTCCAAACCAAAACCTAACCCTAAACCCTAGATACTAAGTATTTGATTCTTATGTCTAACAAATTGTTTGTATTCAGCATAACAAACCCTAATCCTAAACCATAAAAATAAGTATTTGATTAATCCGTCTAAGTAGTGTGTATTCTTGTGTATAACGCTAACCCTAAACCCTAATTTATGTGTATTCTCCATACCAAACCCATACTCTAAACCAAAAAATATTTATGTTTTTTTATTGTTCCATCTAACTAGTTGTGTGGATTCTCCATACCAAACTTCTAAACCTAAACCCTAAAAACAAAATATTTAATGCTTCCGTCAAACTCGTTCTGTGTATTCTTCCATATTAAACCCTAAACCTTAACCCCTAAAAACTAAGTATTTGATTTTCCCAACTAAATATTTTTATGCACTCTCCAAACAAAACCCCCTAACCATAAACCCTAGAAATATCTTGTTTAATGCTTCCATCTAATAGTTGTGTGTATTCTTCCATACCAAAACCCAAGAAGCTACGTATTTGATTCTTCTGTCTACCTATTTTTGTTTATTCTTCATACTATACCTTAAACATAAACCCTAGAAACAACGTATTTCATTCTTCCATCTAAAAAATTGTGTATGTTTTTCCATACCAAATCGTAGACCTAAATCCTACAAATTACATATTTGGTTCTTCCATGTAAGTAGTTGTGTGTTTTCTTCGTCTAATAGTTACCCTAAAGGGAAGAAACTACATACTTTATATTTATATCTAACTAGTTTGTGTTTATTATTTTCACCAAGCTGTAACCCTAAACCCTAAAACTACGTATTTGATTCTTCCATCTAACTAGTTGTGTGTATTGTTTCGTTTAATCGTAATCTTAAGCTCTAGAAACTACACATTTCATTCTTCTGCCAAACTAGTTGTGTGTATTATACATACAAAACCATAACCCTAAACCCTAGAAACTACGTAACTTGTTCTTCTTTCTAACTAGTTGTGTGTATTCTCAAAACCAAATCGTAATTCTAAACCTAGAAACTAAAATTTTAATTATTTTGTCTAACTACTTGCGTTTATTTTGCATAGTACACCCTAACCCTAAACCATCGAAAGGAAGTACTATTTGATTCTCCCATCTAAGTATTTGTGTGCATTTGTGTGTTTAATGCTAACCCTAAACCTACTTATTTCATTCTTCCATCTTACTTATTTTGTGTATTCTCCATTCCAAACCCTAACCCAAAACCCCTAAAAACTACGTATTTTATTGTTATGTCTAATTAATTATAGGTATTCACCATACCAAACCCTAACCCTAAACCTAAAAAATAACTAATTTAATTGTTTAGTCTAACTGCTTGTGGTATATTTTCCTATATTAAACCCTAACCCTAAACTCTGAAAACTACATATTTGATGCTTCCGTCTAACTAGTTGTCCTCTATTCTTTCATCTAATTATAATCCTAAACCCTAGAAACTACGTATTTGATTCTTTTGTCTTGCATGTTGTGTGTATTGTCTTTATCAAAACCTAACTCTAAACCTTAGAAACTATGTATTCGATTTTTCCATCTAACAAGTTGTGTGTATTCTCCATACCAAATCCTAAATCTAAATCCTAGAAACTGCTCACTTAATTCTTTCGTCTAACTACTTATATTTATTCTCCATAGTAAACCCTAACCCTAAACCTTGGAAACTAAGTATTTGATTCTTTCCTTAAAGTACTCGTGTGTATTCTTGTGTCTAACGCTAACCATAAAACCTAGAAACTACTTATTTCATTCTTTCGTTAAAGAAGTGGTGTATATTCTTGTGTCTAATGCTAACCCTAAACCCTAGAAACTACTTATCTCATTCTTTCGTCTAAGTAGTTGTGAGTATTTTCCATACCAAACCCCAACCCTAAACCCCCTAGAAACCACGTGTTTAACTGTTTTTCTAACTAGTTGTGTTTATTTTGCATACCAAACCTTAACCCTAAACCCTTGAAACTACGTATTTGGTTCTTCCATCTACCTAGTTGTGTTTACTCTCCTTACTAAACCCTAACAATAGACCCTAGAAATAATGCATTTCATTCTTTCGTTTAACTAGTTGTATGTATTTTTCCATACCAAACCATGAATGCTAAACACTAGGTACTACATATTTATTTCTTCCTTAAACTACTTTTGTTTATTCTCCATAGTAAACCCTAAACCTAAACCCTAGAATCCACGTGTATAATTTTTTTGTTTGACAACTTTTATTTATTTTATGTTGTACACCCTATCCCTAAACCCTAGAAACTACCTACTAGATTCTTCTGTGTAACTAGTTGCATGTATTATTCTGTCTAATCGTTACCCTAAATGTAAGAAACAACGTTATTTATTCTTTTGTTCAACTAGTTGTATTTATTATCCATAGCAAGCAGTAACCCTAACCCCTAAAGCTACATTTTTTTATTCTTCCATCTAACTAGTTGTGTGTATTATGCATACCAAACACTAACCCTAAGCCAACTAGTTGTCTATATCCTTCATAGCAAATCCCTAACCCTAAACCCTAATAAAAGCAACGTTTTTAATGCTTCTGTCTAACTACTTGTGTGTATTCTTCCATACCAAACCCTAAAAATTATGTATTTGATTCTTCCGTCTACCTAGTTTTTATTCTCCATACTAAACCCTAACCCTACAGCGGGATATAACATATTTTATTATTCTGTCTAACAAGTAGTGTGTGTTCTTCCCATGGAATATCGTATCGGATATCGGTAAAATATCGGTCGGCGAGAGAGACAAAATATCGGAGATATATCGGAGATATCATGTAAAAAATTATCGGTGGTCTAAAATAAAATATTACCATATATATTCACAATATGACTCTTCAAAGGAGTGACAGTAATCTTTTACAAGCAAAATAAGCATTCTAATATGAATAGATTTCTATGAAAATTTCGACAGAATCTCCCATGTATTTTCAATCATATGTACAAAGTGCAATCCTTGTAAATGTTCAATCATCTACAATAATCAACAATGACATAATCAACAATGATACAATCACCACATCCAAGTTTTGTCACTACTTAAAATAATAAAATGTTACCATATATATTCACAATATGACTCTTGAAAGGAGTGGCACTAATCTTTTACAAGCAAAATAAGCATTCTAATATAAATAGATTTCTATGAAAATTTCGATAGAATCTCCATGTATTTTCAATCATATGTACAAAGTGTATTCCCTGTAAAAGTTCAATCATCTATAATAATCAACAATGACATAATCAACAATGATATAATCACCACAATCCAAGTTTTGTCACTACTTAAAATAATAAAATGTTTCCATATATATTCACAATATGACTCTTCAAAGGAGTGGCACTAATCTTTTACAAGCAAAATAAGCATTCTAATATCGATAGATTTCTATGAAAATTTTGACAAAATCTCCCCTGTATTTTCAATCATACGTACAAAGTGCATTCCCTGTAAAAGTTCAATCATCTATAATAATCAACAATGACATAATCAACAATGATACAATCACCACAATCCAAGTTTTGTCACTACTTAAAATAAGAAAAAGACATTATAAACATTACAACATAAGGCATAAGAAATAAAATATTATTTTAAATCATAAACTAACAATTTTATATACATGGAACAAAAGGAGTAATCTTACCAAGCATACTCACTAACTAATAGTAGTTCGAATGGCGTGGAAGCTGAAAGTCTTTTTGAACCTGATATGAACTCGCATAAACAGAATCTAAATAGACACAATATTGCTCCCAAGTCATACTTGTCTGGTAATGCACGGAGATACTCTGTTACATAGTAGTAGTATTGCTCATAAGGCATGCTTTGTAGGATTCCAAGCGGTAGGATGGACGAGTTGTGCATAATATGAGAAAATGCACCCACTCTGAACCATTGTAACCATACGACGATGAACTTGCAGAATTAGGTCTTCTTCCCCAACCATCACTAGAGGAGATTTCCATTGATGAGAACTACTGTGAAATGCTATCTTCCATCTCACGTTGCATTCTTTGCCTCCTTCGGTTCATTTGCCTCTCACTTGCCGTCCTACCCCCCCTCGTGCATGAATGACTCGGTTCCGGCTAGATGAGGGAGCCTGCCTTGAACCATGGTCATAATCCTGTGTAGTATGTGTATATTCATCCTCACCGGCGAATGGATTCAAGTAATAGGTGCCACTTTGACCTCCCCCTCCATCATGATAACCTCCACCATCGCCACTACCATAGACCATCATCTCCACCACTGTCTGTTGTATTTGGGTTATCATCATCATCAGAGGGTGGGTAATCTACATGCATGTGGCGGGTTGATGTCTCCTCATTTCTTTCCGACATCATAATGTTCTCTGTGACCCTGTCAACATCTATTCCAACATCTTGTGATGCTGAAGCAATCACTGGATCAGGTCGTCCATCATCCTCATCCATTGTATTTTCAGCAAACCACTCAGCATAAGAATTTCCTATGTCATCTCCATCCACTCGTGACATTAGGTTAAATTTGTCCAATGGATCTTCTTCACTTTCGCCATGTCTCATATGATCATGCTCCATTGCCCTTATAATTAACTCATGTTATAATGGCAATACACTAATTTTTTTAACTTCTCATATGATAACCTATTCCTTGGTTTTGTGTGGATGAGAGAGAGAACGTGCTCCAATTTCACTCACAAGGTGATGACGATGCTGTCTGAGATAGAATACGAACTGCCAATAATCTCAAACTTGGGCACATAGTTCCATACATAGACCACCAATTGCCTGTATCAGAAAAAACTTTCAATTAGAACTTGACATATCTAAAGTATGGAGTATGGACATAACACCAACAATCATAAGACATAACACTTACCGGGTAACATATTTTTTCTTGATTCTTGTACATAGAACTCTCCAAATCGCCACGTGCTTCTCGAAAAGGGTAATCTGTGGACCAATGTTCATTCATGAATAATTTGAGGCCGATATACAAGTTACAGAGTAGTAACACACCATGCGATTACACTAATGTACCTCATTGCCGATGTTGCCTGCCGTGGGTGACATTGGGAATAATTTATTGTACACCTCATGCACTGCTGTAGTCAATTCTATATTATATCCAAGCTTTTCTTCGTAATGGTACTTATGATTGAGGTAATATGCTGCATAAAAGAGCAAACAAATAAGATTCAAATCGATTGTACATAATAAAGAAAAAATATTAGTTAAAAATCATACCAGCCTTGTACAAAGGTTCATCCATTGATTTCATCCACCTTTGGTCAATAATTTTGTGAACCCATTTGTAAGACCTATGAGATGCTATTTGAATAACCTTTTTCATTGTTTGTATTGCATGATAAACTCCACCTAATGTAGGAAATTTTTCATTGTCCAAGACCCGTAGAATTTCATACATTGGTGTCATGATGGCTAGTGTATCTTTAACTCCATTCCAAAAGTCATTGTCTAATAGAATTGCCTCTACAAGTCTACCAGTTGGGTGATTATTAAAACCACAAGCCTCCCACGTATCACTTGTGAAGAAACTTCGTAATTTACCTTTTTCTCTTTGCAAGCTTTCCAAAGCTAGGTAGTTTGTAACAAATCTTGTGGCACCAGATCGAAGTAAATCACGACCACAAGCATTCCTCACTTCATAAACAAGTTTATCGTGGTTATAGATGAATCGGGTCACTTCTTTTGCTTTTCCTATAGTTGTTCCCACAAACCCATGCTTGCCAACAGCCTCAAACATAAGGTCAAGGCAATGCGCACCACAAGGTGTCCAATACAAGTTATATTTCTCCATTAATAACTTGCCCGCTTTTTTGAAGTTAGAGGCATTGTCTGTTACAATTTGTATCACATAGTCCTTCCCAACTTTATTAATCTGCTCCTCAATTATGGTTTTGATGTAGTTTGCATTCTTCTCTTTGCCTGATGCATCAACCGAGTCAATGAAACATACTTTTCCATTGTAGTAGACCATAAAGTTGATTATAGACATTTTAGTTGGCCCTGTCCATCATCACACAAGATCGAGACACCATATTCTTTCCACTCTAGCTCCATCCCTTGTATTCTTTTCTCCATATCGGCCACCTCTTTATCCAAATACGTACCGAGTATATTTTTTGGGTTAGGAGGAAAGACTCCTTTTCTATTATCTTGCGCTTCCTTTATCATGTTACGAAAGTGATAGTCATTTGCCACATGTGCAGGGACATGGTTGTAGATGAAAAACTTTGACACTGCCCTTTTAAACCTTTCTTTGAAGCCAGGATTGAACGAAGTTGGGAGACGCTGTTGGACACTGCTAGAACTTGCATGTCCCTTACTACTCTGGCTTCGTTTCAACAAAGCACGTATACCTCTTTCAGGCCTAGTTCCATCACTTTGATGTTGTGTTTGCTCATCGTGTCTTCTTTCTTCGCAATGATCCCTTGCTTCTTTGTGTTCATCATCATCGGACACACTAATTTCAACATCTGCCTCATGTCCAAAGTGTCTAAGCTCATTGAGAACCCTTTTCTTCCCTTCTCTAAGGTGAGCTGCCTTCTTTTTATTTGTTTCTTTCAATTCTAACAATTCTTTATGAACATGTTGAGGACACTCTTTACATTTTGCAACATCCTTCCCGCTACCGGCCAAATGATCCTTCAACCTCGAAACTCCACCAGTTTTCACGACTTTTAAGCAATAATTACATCGCGAGCCATGCGCGCCTACTTGAGTGCCATGCTCCCAACCTTTGTCCATTGTCTATATAAACAACAAATCAAAATTGTGCAAATATGAAACAAAGTATAAACGTCATGCCAATTTTAACAACAAATAGAACCAGATACTATCATAATTGCATAGTTATGCCTTCACATGCTATTATAGTGCTAGAATTCATTTTTTCATCTTGAATCCATAGCTCAATACAACTACGTAATTGTCAATTTATCTCAAACAAGCGATCATTCATTAACAAAGAAAAAGAACAATATTTGACCTAACTGCCTTAGACAGACACATATACATCCCACGTTCTCATTGCGGAGAATGCTACACAGACATTAAGGTTCATCGTACAGATTGACAGTAAAACTAAAATCAACACTAATTCTCAATAGCTAGGTTCTTAAGGAAAACAGCATTCCCTCCTCACCGACCTCTTCAAATTCACGCACAAACGCTGATATAATACATGACCATGATGAATTTAATCCGATTTTCATGCTACCAAATGAGACAACATGGAAAGATAGAAATTGGAAAAAAGGCACTAGGAGGGAGGAGAAAAGAGAAGAAAAACATAAATCCTTAACAAAGAGAGAAAGAGAGAGAGAGGTAGAGGAGTACCTGGTGGCCGCAGAAGAGGCGCTGGACGGTTAGAGAGGAGTACCAGGCTGGTTTTTCGCTGGGCCCGTCGCCCATAGCTCAACCGTCGCCCGCAGCTCAGCCCGTCGCCGAGGCCCTCCGCCCTCAGATCTTCCTCTTTCCCTCTCCCTTTTCGCTCGGCCGTCACCCCTCACTCGTCAGCCCTCGCCCGTAGCTCAGCCGTCACCCCGTTGCCCGTAGCTCAGCAGTCGCTTGTCGCCGAGGCCTCGGATTTCCCTCTTTCCCTCTCCCTTTTCACTCGGCCGTCGCCCCTCGTCAGTAGCTCAGCCCCGTCGCCGAGTCGGATCTCCCTCTCCCATTTCGCTCGGCCGTCCCCCATCGCTCAATTGGAAATTCCCCCCCTCGTTTGGCCGTCCCGACTCCCCTCTCGCCCTTGGTCGACAGCCCAAGCCCTCGCCCCTCTGAGTCTCGACAGCCCCGATAAGGAAAAAAATGAAACCGATATATCGGTCTGACTCGCCGGTATATCGGCGATATATTGCCGATATATAGGCGATATTTGGAAAAACCGCACTGGCCGAGACTGTTCAGTCTCGGAGTATCGGGTGGGGACCAATACCGATATATTGCCGATATATCGCCGAGCTGGCATTCCATGGTTCTTCCATACCAAACCCTAACCCTAAGCCCTAGAAACTACATATTTGATTCTTACATCTAACTACTGTTAGGGCAAAATTTGGGAGTGTGATTTTGTCTCTTAATGTATGTCAATTTAATGTACAAAAATATATGGGGTATGTGAGAGGGAAAATGGGGTATATGTACAAATTGGGGTACATATACAAATTGGGCTATATGAAGAGGTTGAGAGGAGACAATCTCAAGAAAAAGCCAACACAAGTGGATCTTGAAGAGAAAGCTATCATGTTGAGCAAGACACTCCAAGGTGAAGCTAAAGGAAAATGAAGATCACAAAAGTCCAAGACAATGTGGGAGCACACCACAAAGCCCATGGCCAAGACACCACTTAAAAGCAACCTATTGAAGGCCCATCATGAAGACATACAAGAGGAGTGCATATTTTCTAGAGGATCAACTCACAACCATTAGATCATCCATAGTTGTCCTCTAGGCCCATAGCTTTTGGATCAAATTTGTTAGGTTCAAGAAAAACCCACTAACCAAAGTGATCCAAAGCTTCTTTCAAAGCCCACCTAAGGTCCTTAGGAAAAGACATTTAGAAAAAGCCCATTTGTGAAATGGGTTCTTGGGCTAAAGGAACCACCCATTAATAGGACTCAACCCACATAAGAGAACCACAAATGGGTGGGTGGATATGAGGTGGATCCACCCATGGGTGGGTGGATATGAGGTGGATCCACCCAAGGATGGGTTGATACACACCTCCCTCTCCATCTATAAATACCCACCTCTTGGAAAGAAATGGGCAAGCCATCTCCCCAAAGCCTCTTGGCCTTATTCTTTGCATATCATCTAGAGCCTTGAGGGTTCTTGATTATTCTTCCTCTCCTTTCTTTGAAAGGGGTTTAAGATCTTGTTATGAGATCTTAGGAAGAGATTCAAGTCCTCTAGAGCCTTGATGCTCTTGATTATTCTTCCTCTCCTTTCTTTGAAAGGGGTTTAAGATCTTGCTATAAGATCTTAGGAAGAGATTCAAGTCATCTTGGATCATGGTTTCTTGGAGCATATAGAATCATCCTTTAGAAACCAAAGGCCCCACTTGACCTTTGAACCAAATACTTCCAAATTCTCTCAAAGGTCTTGAATACTTTGATCTACTCTCCGGTCCCTCATTAATGATTAGATGGGTTCATACCATTGACCCTTGAGAGTAGTTCAAAGTATCTTTGGCCATGGTTTTCACTTAATCCCATAGGAAAATTCTTAGAGAAACCAATCCCTTGTCCAAAAAGCCTCTACAATTTCGGAGCATCATTAGTTGAATCCAAGGATGGACAATGGACGGCCATAAGCTCAAAACTAGGTTGAGCAAAACGGGTAGGATATCTCACATCCTCCCTTCAAGGGTATGTACTCTAGTCACTCCTACTTCCTAGAGTAAGTACTCTTAAATATCTTCTTTACATGTGTTAGATTGTGGTATAGACCATAGGGTCAAACCACTCTTTTGAGAGAGAGTTGGGTCGGTGTGACCCATAGTGAGTGTGGATTCACTCTTGTATGGTTCCCGGTGATCCAAGCAAAACCGGTGAGTGTATGATGTTGTGGGTGAGCTAAAAACCCTCACTTAGTGAATGTCGGAGGTTCCTTGGATTAGGTGCTCCGAGAGTGGATGTACCCGTTGAAGCGAGTTGCTTGGCGGCGAACCACTATAAATCTTGTGTGATTGCTTGTGATTGCTCGTCTTGCATAATGTTACACACACTCCACACCTCTTAAGTCTCTCTCACTCATGCGCTTCCAATTACTTGTTAATAAGATAATGTTGCATTGAATGATTATTTAAATTAACATTATCTCTTATTAAAATAGAGTGAGAGTTTTTAAGTGGTTGTCCTATTCACCCCCCCCCCTCTAGGACATAAAGAGTACTTTCAAGTGGTATCGGAGCCTGGTCACTCTTACTTAGGTGATAGCATCTTGAGTGTGATCCAAGTGCTCTTAATGGCTAGATTTGAGAGCTCATCTACTACCAAACCTCCTCCATTTGATGGTAGTAACTATGCATATTGGAAAAATCGCATGAAGACCTTTTTGAAGGCTCATGATGAATTGGCATGGTATTGTGTAGAAAATGGTTGGAAACCACCCACTGAAACCATAGAAACAAATGGGGTTACTACTGAGCGTCCCTTAAATATACTTAGGTGGTCTGAGATAGATAAAAAATTGAGTATGGGAAATAACAAAGCCCTTAGTGCCATTACTTGTGCTGTATCCCCTGATGAGTATAAACGTATATGTTTGTGTGAGAGTGCCAAGGAAGCTTGGGATATTTTAGAAGTGTCGCATGAAGGAACTAGTTTAGTTAAGAAATCTAAACTCCAACTCCTTGTAACTAGGTTTGAAAATATCAAAATGGGAGAAGATGAAACATTCATAGAATTCTATTCTAAACTTAATGATATTGTAAATTCCATGTGGGGACTTGGTAAGAAACTACCTGAACCTGACATTGTAGACAAAATCCTTAGGTCTCTCCCTATTAGATTTTCTCCTAAAGTGACAGCAATTGGGGATTGTAGAAATACTGACCTAATGAAAGTAGAAGATTTAGTTGGCTCTTTACAAACTTATGAAATGCAACTTCCCACACAGATTAAAAAATCTGTAGCTTTGAAATCTACTAGCAAACAAAGTCAAGAGTCAGATGATGAGGTAGATGAAGAAATTGCTTTCCTTGCTAAAAAGTTTGCTAAACATTTTAATGGAAGATTTAGAGGGAAAAGTGTTTCTAAAACTAAACCTATAGACAACTTAAAAAGAAAAAGTAAATCAACCCCAAGAAACATTGAATGTTATAATTGTCATGGGATTGGCCATTTTGCTACTGAGTGCCCATCAAAGCAAAAATTTAAGAAAAAGGAAATAGCAGCTAAAGCTTCATGGGATGAATCCTCAGAAACTGAGGAGGACTTAGAAGATTCATCTGACCAAGATGAGGTAGAATCTTTAAAAGTCTTTATGACTTCCTCATCAATCACTAATGACTTATCTAAGGTGGAAATGCCAAATGAAGAATCATCTCAAAGTGATTCAGATTCTCTTACTTCTGACAACGATAATAATGACCTTCAAAGTTCATATAATTCTTTATTCAAAGAAAGCACTAGAATGACTGAGAAGATCACTATGCTAAAAAGGGAAAATCTTAGGCTTAAAAAGGAACTTGATTTTGCTATGAATGATATGCAAACACAGGAAATTGTTAAGTTGAAAAATGAATTGAAAATTAGAGAGCAGATACATAAAGAAAAATTAGAAGAATTAAAAGTAGTTATCTCTGAAAACTCAACTCTAAAAGAAGAACTTAGCAAATCCAAGGATAGTCTAGTTGAGAAATTTTCTCAAAGTAGTCAAACTCTTCAACTTATGCTAAGGCTAGGAAAAAGTCCAATGGATAAGAATGGGCTTGGTTACACTGGTATAAACAAGTCTAAAGGTGAAACTCAAACTATCTTTGTAAAAGAAAGTCTTAACTAATCATCTATTGAAGAGGAACGCCGAAGAATCAATCCTAGACCTATCATAAGGAAAGAAAAATCTATCTTAGGAGAATTGTCTCAAGATAAAAATGCACCAGTTGATAGGGGATATAATGAAAAGAAGATTTCTAGGAAAAATAATGATTACACCAAAAGTGAACTTCTAGAATTCATTAATTCCTCACATAATGTTGTTCCTACTAGACTTATTCCTGTGACTACTAGGATGGTTCAACTTTTTGAAGAGATTGCTAAAATAACCCTAAAGCATAGGAATACTCAAACAGAGCTCAAGAGCAAGGAAAGCAAGAGTAAAACAACCACCTCAAATAGTCCATCTTCTAGGTATAAAATAGGGAGAACATCTAACACCACTGTATGGAGACCTAAAACAAAGGAAAGAAGTCTAGTTGTTCACACAGCCCTCTTAGCAGAAAATTCCCCTAAATGGTACTTAGATAGTGGGTGCTCTAGGCACATGACTGGAGAAAAAGGAAACTTTTCTGAGCTAAAAGAATTTGATGGAGGATCGGTCTCCTTTGGAGATGGTAGTACTGCAAAAATCATTGGCAAAGGAACTCTAAAAGTACCAAACATGCCTCACCTTAAGGATGTACTATGTGTTGAAGGGCTAAAACACAATCTCCTTAGTATTTCCCAAATTTGTGACCAAAATCACTATGTTAGCTTTGGGAGTCACAGTTGTAAGATCACCAACAAGAAAGGAGAAACCATTATGAGAGGTGTTAGAACTACTGACAATTGCTATATAGTTGAGGAAACATGTCAACCAAACTTTTCTCAATGCCACATATCGCAAACAAATGAAGCAGAACTATGGCACAAGCGTCTTGGTCATGTAAACTATAGAGACTTATCTCGACTAAGTAAGAAAGAGATTCTTAGGGGTCTACCTATCATTAGTTGTAAGGATAAGAAAGAGTGCGGTGAATGTCAGATAGGTAAACAAGTTAGAGCCTCACACAAAAAGGTAAATACTATCAATACCTCTAGACCTCTTGAACTTCTACATATGGATTTAGTTGGACCCATGAGAACAGAGAGTATAGGAGGGAAAAAGTATTTCCTTGTGGTAGTAGATGACTTTTCTAGATACACCTGGGTTGCCTTTCTTAGAGAAAAGTCTGATACTTTTCTTGAATTTAAAGGGATTGCCAAGCAAATCCAAAATGAGAAAGGTCTGACCATTATCAAGATTAGGAGTGATCATGGTGGAGAATTTGAAAATACTTCCTTTGATAAATTTTGTGATAAATTTGGAATACATCATGAATTTTCTGCACCTAAAACTCCTCAGCAAAATGGTGTTGCTGAAAGAAAGAACCGTGTTCTGCAAGACATGGCCACAGTATTTTTAACTAGTAAGAATCTTCCAAAGAACTTGTGGGCCGAAGCAGTTAACACTGCCTGCTATATTATTAATCGAGTTTACATGCGAGCAGGTAAGGATAAAACTGCCTATGAGCTATGGCACGATAAAAAACCTAGTGTTAAATATTTTAAGGTCTTTGGCAGTAGATGTTATATTTTAAAAGACCGAGAAAATCTAGGCAAGCTTGACTCAAAAAGTGATGAAGGAATGTTCCTTGGATACTCCTTCAATAGTCGAGCTTATAGGGTATTAAATATGACAACCAACACCATTCAAGAATCTATCAATGTGGTTGTTCATGATGCAAAAATTGAAGAAGGTTCTCAAGACCATCCTGAAGAAGATGAAGGAGCACTAGAAGAGGGTCCCACTACTGAGCTCATATCCTCTCCTCCTCCTTCAAACAATGACCTGAAAGAAGTAAAGGATCATCCTATAACTCAAGTCATTGGTGACCCTCGTGGCCCTATTCTAACTAGACAACAAGCTGAAATAATAAATAGTCATTTTTGTTTCACCTCTAACATAGAACCTAAGAATGTTGATGAAGCTTTCACAGATGAACATTGGATTAGTGCCATGCAAGAAGAGCTAAATCAATTTGTTAGAAATGAGGTATGGTACCTAGTTCCTAGAACAAGTGATATAAATGTCATAGGAACTAAGTGGATTTTTAAGAACAAAAGTGATGAAAATGGGAAGATTGTTAGAAACAAGGCTAGATTAGTTGCCCAAGGATACACCCAAATTGAGGGGATAGACTTCGAGGAAACCTTTGCTCCTGTAGCTAGGTTAGAGTCTATTAGAATCTTGATGGCCATTGCTTGTCATTTACAATTCAAATTATATCAAATGGATGTCAAAAGTGCTTTTTTAAACGGAGTACTTAATGAGGAAGTATATGTTGAACAACCAAAAGGATTCATTGATCCTAAACTTCCTCATCATGTATATAGGCTCAAAAAGGCACTCTATGGTCTAAAACAAGCACCACGTGCATGGTATGAGAAATTGACCTCATTCTTACTCAATAATGATTTTTGTCGAGGAAGTGTTGATAAAACACTTTTTGTGCAAAAGACCAAAGATTCCATCTTGATTGCTCAAATATATGTAGATGATATTATTTTTGGATCTACTAATGAGAAAAGAACTATTGAGTTTGCCAACCTTATGAAATCGGAGTTTGAAATGAGTATGGTAGGAGAACTTTCCTTCTTTTTAGGTTTTCAGGTCAAACAATTAAAAGAAGGAATTTTCGTGTCTCAAACCAAATATGCTAGGGAGCTAGTCAAGCGTTTTGGTCTTGACTCTGGTAGACATATAGCTACTCCTATGAGTACCACATTAAAACTGAGCAAGGATAGTAATGGAAAAAGTGCTGATTCTCATGTTTATAGGAGTATGATTGGCAGCCTACTTTATCTGACTGCTAGCAGACCTGACATATCATTTAGTGTAGGAGCATGCGCGAGATTTCAAGCTGATCCTAAAGAATCCCATTTAACTGCTGTTAAACGAATTATCAGGTATGTAGCAGAAACCTCAGATCTAGGGCTCTGGTATCCATATGACACTTGTACCGCTCTAGCTGGATACTCAGATGCAGATTGGGCAGGCAACTTAGTTGATAGAAAATCCACAAGTGGTGGATGTTTCTATGTTGGAAACTGTCTAGTTGCCTGGCATAGCAAGAAGCAAGCTTCTATTTCTCTATCTACTGCAGAAGCCGAGTACATTGCCGCTGGTAGCTGTTGCGCTCAATTATTATGGATGAAGCAAATGCTTCAGGATTATGGAATCCAACAAGGGACCATGAGCGTATACTGTGACAACACTAGTGCTATAAATATTTCTAAAAATCCGGTTCAACATTCACGCACTAAGCACATTGATATTAGGCATCATTTCATCCGTGAATTAGTTGAGGATAATATAGTTGCACTAGAATATGTTTCTACTAATAATCAACTAGCAGATATTATGACTAAACCACTGGACTCCTTGAGATTTACTAATCTTCGAAAGTCCATTGGAATTTGTGCTAGTTAGATTAGTTTCGTATTTTTTTTCTTCTTTTGTTTTCTTTTGTTGTTTTTGCTCGTGTTGTATTTAAAAAAAAATGTCTTGGTTTTTGGAGAGTCACTATCAAATTTTATTGGGTACTAAAACCAAAAGTGACACTCAACTTGAGGGGTATAATGACAACGAGTAGGGTTCACCCTAACTATCCACGAGTTCATAGGTTTGCTCTCAAATGAAAATCACCTTTATTTTGGTTTGGGAATCATTAGAGTTATTAATCTCTTAGGATTGTAACTAAGACATTCATTGGTTGTTTTCCCATTTTGTTAATGATGTATGTTTTGATCCTATGTGCCTATGCTTTCATGCTCTATCTATGTGCTTCTCATTGTTATGCTTTAATGCCATTTCTCTATTAAGCACTTTGAACTTAATGTACTCTTTTTATTGGGCTTTAATGCTAAACCTCCCTTAGTTACATCTTTAATGTATGACTCTCGCTTGTTATCTACAATTCTTATCTAACCTTGCCAATTTGATTAACAAAAAGGGGGAGTGAGAAATTCCCACCTAGTGTACTAGAATGTGTTTGTCTTACAGGGTAAAACTTGGCATGCCCATCGAAAGAGGAATTGCTTCATTAGAGGGGAATGCAACTTAGGGGGAGTTGCTAATTAAGCCTCTAATTTATATAAGCATTTTTGTCATTCAAATTGACAAGGGGGAGCTTGTTAGGGCAAAATTTGGGAGTGTGATTTTGTCTCTTAATGTATGTCAATTTAATGTACAAAAATATATGGGGTATGTGAGAGGGAAAATGGGGTATATGTACAAATTGGGGTACATATACAAATTGGGCTATATGAAGAGGTTGAGAGGAGACAATCTCAAGAAAAAGCCAACACAAGTGGATCTTGAAGAGAAAGCTATCATGTTGAGCAAGACACTCCAAGGTGAAGTTAAAGGAAAATGAAGATCACAAAAGTCCAAGACAATGTGGGAGCACACCACAAAGCCCATGGCCAAGACACCACTTAAAAGCAACCTATTGAAGGCCCATCATGAAGACATACAAGAGGAGTGCATATTTTCTAGAGGATCAACTCACAACCATTAGATCATCCATAGTTGTCCTCTAGGCCCATAGCTTTTGGATCAAATTTGTTAGGTTCAAGAAAAACCCACTAACCAAAGTGATCCAAAGCTTCTTTCAAAACCCACCTAAGGTCCTTAGGAAAAGACATTTAGAAAAAGCCCATTTGTGAAATGGGTTCTTGGGCTAAAGGAACCACCCATTAATAGGACTCAACCCACATAAGAGAACCACAAATGGGTGGGTGGATATGAGGTGGATCCACCCATGGGTGGGTGGATATGAGGTGGATCCACCCAAGGATGGGTTGATACACACCTCCCTCTCCATCTATAAATACCCACCTCTTGGAAAGAAATGGGCAAGCCATCTCCCCAAAGCCTCTTGGCCTTATTCTTTGCATATCATCTAGAGCCTTGAGGGTTCTTGATTATTCTTCCTCTCCTTTCTTTGAAAGGGGTTTAAGATCTTGTTATGAGATCTTAGGAAGAGATTCAAGTCCTCTAGAGCCTTGATGCTCTTGATTATTCTTCCTCTCCTTTCTTTGAAAGGGGTTTAAGATCTTGCTATAAGATCTTAGGAAGAGATTCAAGTCATCTTGGATCATGGTTTCTTGGAGCATATAGAATCATCCTTTAGAAACCAAAGGCCCCACTTGACCTTTGAACCAAATACTTCCAAATTCTCTCAAAGGTCTTGAATACTTTGATCTACTCTCCGGTCCCTCATTAATGATTAGATGGGTTCATACCATTGACCCTTGAGAGTAGTTCAAAGTATCTTTGGCCATGGTTTTCACTTAATCCCATAGGAAAATTCTTAGAGAAACCAATCCCTTGTCCAAAAAGCCTCTACAATTTCGGAGCATCATTAGTTGAATCCAAGGATGGACAATGGACGGCCATAAGCTCAAAACTAGGTTGAGCAAAACGGGTAGGATATCTCACATCCTCCCTTCAAGGGTATGTACTCTAGTCACTCCTACTTCCTAGAGTAAGTACTCTTAAATATCTTCTTTACATGTGTTAGATTGTGGTATAGACCATAGGGTCAAACCACTCTTTTGAGAGAGAGTTGGGTCGGTGTGACCCATAGTGAGTGTGGATTCACTCTTGTATGGTTCCCGGTGATCCAAGCAAAACCGGTGAGTGTATGATGTTGTGGGTGAGCTAAAAACCCTCACTTAGTGAATGTCGGAGGTTCCTTGGATTAGGTGCTCCGAGAGTGGATGTACCCGTTGAAGCGAGTTGCTTGGCGGCGAACCACTATAAATCTTGTGTGATTGCTTGTGATTGCTCGTCTTGCATAATGTTACACACACACACTCCACACCTCTTAAGTCTCTCTCACTCATGCGCTTCCAATTACTTGTTAATAAGATAATGTTGCATTGAATGATTATTTAAATTAACATTATCTCTTATTAAAATAGAGTGAGAGTTTTTAAGTGGTTGTCCTATTCACCCCCCCCTCTAGGACATAAAGAGCACTTTCAACTACATGTGTGTGTTCTTCCATCTAATAGGGTAACCCTAAACGCAGAAAACTACGTATTTTATTCTTCTGTCTAACTAATTGTGTTTATTCTCCATATTAAACCTAAGCCAAAACCCTAGAAATTACGAATTTAATTCTTTTGCCTAACTATTTTCTTTATTCCTAGAAACTAAGTATTTGATTTTTCCCTCTAACTAGCTATGTGTATCCTTCCATCTAATTCTAACCATAAACCAAAGAAACTACTTATGCCATTCTTCCTACGTGTTTGAAGTCGGATAATGTCATATCTTTGGTGATGTTATGATTATTGAATGAGTTCTTGAAACTGTTGGGATTATATGCTCTATTGTTGAACTTATGAATCGACTTTGATTGATTATTGAAATCTTGTTGTCATTACTCATATTGAATTGATGAGAACCCTGATTTCTTGTTGCTTCCTCATTATTGCCTATTCATATTCTCAACCTTGTTGTCTGGTTATAATGGTCATATTTTGTGATGGTATTACATATGTATGAAAGTAAAACAATTCGATACATACCTAATATCAACTGAACCTTGTCAATTTGAAATCTGCCGAGCAAAGACTCTTGTGCTTTGTCGTGCATCTTTTCGGCCAGTATATGTTATGTATTACATGAAAAGCATGATAATTACTGTTGGGCTAAGTTGAATTACAATTAAGTACTATATAAACCATAATTAAACTAAATAGTTGACCTTGGGTCAAATTAATGCTCTCGGCCAGAACTATTTTTGTGCCGACAACTTAAACTAAAAAGGTCATAACTAAACCTACAGGTGTCAAAAAAACATGCCGTCAGTTGTGTCAGATTCTAGACTCATGGTAGCATCTACTGTAAAAATATCACGTTCTAATTTCTCACATGATATCTATAGGAATTTCGTGAACCTTGCTGATCTGTTTTGGACAGAACCCTATTTTGCATTTATACTACCAATTGTGTTCACTTTGTAAACCAGATAATGAAAATAAAGTAATCAAACCAATACTACGTACATAAATCTGTATAAGATGAAGTGTCCATATTTATTATAAAAGTCCTTAAAGCATTACAACACTCTCTCAAGGTCAACACTTGCAGTATACCTGTGTCTTTCTCAAGGGTTTCTCATTCAATTTCAATTACGTATAATATATTGTTGTTGTTGGAGCACTGCTGTTAAAGCTATTTGTTACTGAGTTGATTGGAACTCGAAGAGTCAGTCGTCACAAGGATCATTGTGAGGCTATGTATCTGCATACTCGTGATATATCTGTTTCATATAATGATTGCCGAGTCAGTTCGACATATCCGTATTGCTCAATAAACTCTCGACAAGAGACCTTGCGAGGACCTCCCCGAAGTGGATTCATAGTATGCTCAAAGAGCTATGATTAGATCTTGCGAGATCTCCATTATTAGTTGGAACCTTGTGAGGCTCCTGCTTAGCACGAGGCATATACGTACGTTTTTAAGCTGGTTAGATATTACGGAAGGTTTAGCAACCTCCGCCCATTGTGTCCATAAGCACTGATGGGGCACTTATCTTAGGCACATGGCCGGGTTCTTGCACGAGAACCTCTAGGGTAATCAGGTAAGTAACCACTTGCGAGTGGTGTTGATTGAGAGCAGAAATTTATCTCCATACACTTTAGCTATTTTGGAGTCCCGGTGAATATTAATATTTCCCATTTGATAAAAGCTTTATGTTTCCAATTATGGAATTGTTGATGATTTAGTTCTTGTCTTATTGATCATATTCCTTATCATATCTTGAGTATTCCTATTCTGTTGTGGTTTTTGCATCCTACTGGGCATTTCTACAGAATACTCATGCATCATGTGATGCAGGTATAGATAATGATTAAGCGTGGAAAAGTTATAAGAAGTGAAGGAACTCGAAGCCTGCAATAGAAGAGTTTTGCTTTAATTTTAGTTTGGAACTTGTAATAATATTGGCATGTGGGCCAAACTTTTATACCACTGGATTCTCTTTAGAACATATGGATCTTTTATTCCAGTTTATTAATAAGTTTCATTCTCAGACTGTATTATTTTCAATTATACGTCTTTTTACGATGGTATAATTGAAGGAAAGGTTGTATGTTAAGTCTCGTTCTAAAACTTCTAGCTTCCTTATATATTCATCTTAACGACTTCCGCACTCTCATGAAGCCGGGAATTTTAGGGTGTGACATCCATTTAACAAGTTTTGTGTCTTACTACGTCTAACGCTAACCCTAAAGCTATGTAGTTGATTGTTCTCTCTAAGTAGTTGTATGTATTCTTCCGTCTAATGCTAACCCTCAACCCTAGAAACTACTTATATCATTCTTTTGTCTAACTAGTTGTGTGTGTTCTTCTATCCCAAACCCTAACCATAAACCCTAAAAATTGCTTATTTGATTGTTCCACTTAACTAGTTGTGTGTATTCTTCCATCTAATCATAACCCTTGACACAAGAAATAATGGATTTGATTCTTCTGTCTAACTAATTGTGTGTATTATCCATACCACACCATCAACCTAAGCCCTAGAAACTATGTATTTAATTCTTCCGCTAACTAGTGTGTATTATTCATACCAAACCCTAATCTAAACCCAAGAAACTACGTATTTAATTCTTCCATCTAATGACTTGTGTTTATTCTCCATAGTAAACCATAACCCTAAACCCAAAAAACTAAGTATTTAATTCTTTTGCCTAACTAGTTATGTGCATTCTTCCTTCTAACACTAACCTTGAGCCCTAAAAACTACTTATTTCATTTTTTCGCCTAACTAGTTGTGTATATTCTCCATACCGAACCCAAATCCTAAACCCTAGAAACTATGTATTTTCAGTTGTCTTCTAACTATTTGTGTTTATTATCCATACTAAACCCTACCCCTAAACAATACAAATTATGTATGCCATTCTTCACATACCCAGGAGAACTATAACATAATATTGTAGTTGATTTCAGGGATATTACTATAGTATCAAGTAGTACTACTACAACAACCCATACAATTATTAGAACAACCAAGCATCCTACACTCATGACTAATCTTAGATTCTTTCTAGGTTCCTAGTTGTTCTATTCTTCCTAGAGGCTCCTAAGACTTGTTTTCTACCTCCATACTCTACTTTCAACTTGGGATCTACTCACAATAAATGTCCCCATTCTTCTTATTTCTTTCCACTCCACTTCACCACACAAATGAGTGTCCTAAGTGGAATTCATGATTCCCATTGGTTTGAGTTACGAACACCATGAACTTCATCATAACTTTGCATGCATTCTTGATCTCTTGTGGATTTAAGCCCTCAAGATGGCCAACCCTAATACAGGATCTCGTGCCTTCCAACTGACACGGTTGTTCTTGTGGCTTGTGGTATTCTTTCCTTCATTCCTGATTTCCTTCAATGAGGATCTTTAGTCATTTAGATGTGTTCTTTCTACAAGCAATCTCTTACTTCTGGACTTCCTGTAGTCCTCTATCCTGTAGTATGTCTAACATACAATGTTCTTTCTTAGCTATACAAGATTACTACTAAGCAATCAATGATGCATAATTCTTTCTTTCAATTTGATTCTGGCACATGTGCTCAAGGGTAGAGTTTTCTTCTTTCTACTTTCTACTGGCATGGCCTTATTTGCAAGCCCACATATTAATGTATGTAGAACCCCCTATGGAACCCATAATTCATTATTTGGTACGTGGCACTTTGCTACCTACAATTCACAACAACTGCTATTCAATATCCCAGTTGTCATTGGGAATTATTGTTGAGACTACAATTCGTACTTGGCCTACCAAAAACAAGTCCAACGAATAAACCAGAGCAATTCCCTCATTCGTATCATTCAATACTCCTTGTTGATGGTCCAAAGAGGATTCATTATCAACTGAAGAATATACACACAACTATAAACTTATTTCACTCTCCATTGAACCACCGATAACCCTTCTATGACAAGTCACTTGTCATTGATTAGCTGTCGTTGACTTTATAATACACTTATGGTTCGCAAGTTGATCCCAACATGCTTTCAGAGTCTAACTCCTTCTAGATTAGGTTCATTACAAGGTAAAACACACATTCACACGCATACCATTCCATAAAAATATACCATATACAATTCAACCAATTTATACAAAACATGAATCTTCATGTTAGAGTTTATTATACATGACATAAGTAGTTCTTCATGATTCAGTACTAATTTACACATTAATTAGTTGAGGTGGGTTGTTCTACCTTGACTTGGGTGTTAATTCTCCTCTCTTCTCCTTTTGATGCCTCCTTGCACTTCCTTGGGTACCCTTAGGGCTTCTTTGCGTTTATGTTTCTTCCTTGAGTCGGAGGTCTTCTATTTATACCACCTACATACTGTGGTTCAATCCTATTATGAATGGAATCTAGTTTCCTACGACAAGTCATTTATCATAGAGCACTTGTTGTTGGTACCACCCATTAATCTTATCTCCAATTTTTTGTTATTACGGTTAGGGCATTTTTTTTATATATGCCAAATTGAATGACCAAAACCATTTTTGGGTATGTGTAGAAAATGGGGTGTGCAATCAATGTATGGGGTGAATAATAAAATGGGGTGTGAATAGCAATTAGGGTATGTGTAGAAGTGAAATTGTGTGTGGATGAACACAAAAAAAGTCATCACAAGACAAGCCTATCTCAAGACACTACTCAAATACTTAAAGGGCAATTCAAATGCCCACCTCAAAGGGACAAGGCCTACACTAGTTGGAAGACACTTTAAAAAGGAAGCCTAACAGAGAGGAGCAATTCAAAGGCTCAACTACAAGAGCTTAAAGACCACTTCAAGAGAAAACCGCTCAAGACATCTACTACCTCTAAAGCCCAAAGCAAACACAAGCTCATACTCTAGTTGGGTTTATGGTTTTTGCATTAGTTGGTCCTTGTAATGGGTTCTACACATAAAGCCCACAAAAAGCCGAGGAAAAACCCTAGCAAAAGCCCATCTATCCCTACTTGGAAAACACAAAATAAGAATAGTGTCTTGCGGAGGATCACACCCAAGAGGCTTCTCCTTGCCCTATAAATAGGCTCCTTTGATTAATGATCTATGGTCAGATCAATAAGTGCTCCTTTGATTAGGGTGAACCTACAATAAGATCTATGATATATTGTTGGATCCATAAGCCCTATAGATAGGCTCTCCCCCCTCACTTCTTGGGATATGGCTCTCCATTAGCCTTTTTAGTTTACTTTGTTTCTCCTCTTCTATAACTAAGTTATAGAGGAGCATAATTCTCTTCTTTTTTCGTTCAACCGACGCCTTTCGTATTTCTTCCAAAGGCGTCGGTTTTTCGAGTCAGTTTAAAAAAAAATTGCCACGCTGGTGCCTGTGTGGTTTGTCAGATACCCTATTTTATAAATATTTGCTACAGTATGTCATTTTTAAAAATATTTTTTTTTTCATAACTTATTATATAAATTTCCCATTTTTTTAACACAAACAAAAGTATAAAGTGTTTGGTCCATCTTTCGATGAGATCTTTTAGACTCAATGGACTAGTGGAAAATTCATCTCACCGAATGAGGGGTTTACCCCTTGCATTCCTAAAGGCTCGTGCTCCGAAGCAATCCATAGGCTTCTTCGTTATCCTTCCCACTTCTTTTGTCAAGGCTTGTAAGTCATCTTTTTTTACCCAAACCCATTTGTTTCTAGGAGAGGACCTATTAATTTGATGTGGTAACCTAGGCTTCTTAGGGTTTCTTTTTTGCTTGGTTAGCTTTATCCATGTATTTTTTCTTTATCTCACCCGGTTTGGGAGTTGGCTTGACTTTCTTAGTCTTAATGTGAATTCTCAACTTCAATGGACATTTATTCATGCAAAATGAACATTGAAGGAAAGCTTGTGGAAACACTTGTTGAGTTGGCTACACAAAGGTTGTCTTAGATATATCACCTTTTTCAACATTATATTCGAGACCTTTTTTTGAATTTTGTCCCATTTGAACCATACCGAAGGCATTTTTTCCCCTTATTGAATTTTGAAAATAAGCTCAGTTTTTCTTCTAACTCATATTTAAATATAGTATTCTTTACTTTTTCAAGTCTCAAAGCTTATTCAAAATCCTCAAACTTTTCCCTCAATTTCTTGATCTCTTTGGCTTCATCACTAAGTAGAACACTCATCGCAGATTGCTTCTACACTATCATCTCATTCATTAGGGACACATATTCATCACATCAACATCCCACTAGTAGCAAGTGTTACAATCACTAGTGTAGCCATCATCATAGCATTCATGTGTATCAACATTCAAATCATTGCAAATAAGCACATCATCATTCACACATGGATCAGTCACATTATCATCACAAGCACTCAAAGTACCATCGCCAAATACACCATCACAAGGCATCACAAGTAGAGTCAACATTAGCAAAGAAAGTCGTCATCACTAGAGTCGGATAGAGTGACTTTTAAAGCTTTCTTCTTATCTCTCTTCTATTTCATAGATGTATCACTCTGTTCCAGACATTCAAATATAAAGTGACCCTTTTTACCACATATGAAACATTAAATTTTGCTCTTGTCTACTTTTGATTTCTTTTCATTATTAAATTTATGTGGACTTCTTCTCGAAGTTTGTCCTTGTTTTTGAAAATTTTTTGCCTTTCTCTAATTCTTTCTCATCATCAATTCCTTGAATTGCTTTGTTAGGTACGCCATAATTTGTTCATCACTGGACAAATCATCTTAATCTTGCTAAACTCTTAAGGCAAATTTTCTAGAGGTTTTTCAAGCAACTTGTTTGACCTTATTTGCAAGTCTTTTATTCAAATCAATTTCATAGGTTTGCCAATTACCTACAAGTTCTTCTACATGCAAATATTTTCCTTTATAATGCTCCTCAATTGCATCAACTTAAAATTGGAAACTGTCCCTCACACTCCTAAGGATCTTACTAACCACCCGGTCATTAGTGATTTGAGTTACCTAGGGTTTCACATTTGTTCACAACATTGGCAACCCTAATCTAGTAATCCTCAATAGATTCATCTTTATCCATGTGCATAGTATCAAATTTCGTAACTAAAGTTCGGAGTTTAGCCATATGTACTGTTTCCATTCCTTCATTGTGGATGATCAATTTGTCCCATGCATCCTTGGATGTGGCGCAATTTTGAATAATTCGATAAGTTTTTAGCCCGACACCATTAAAAATAGCATTAATTGTCTTGGCGTTGTAATTTAATCACTTCCACTATGCATCGGTGTAGTCATCTTGAGACTTCTCCTTGATATCCTTTGGGACCCAATCTCCAACTATGGGTTGTTTATAGCCTTTAAATGTGATCCCTCCAACAATTTCCATCGATAGGTGTTGTGACCGGCAATGGTCACAAGGTATCTCGACGGCAAAAGTGAAAAGAAGGAAGAAAAGTGATAACTGAAATGGTTTTTCTATTGCATAATCCCCAACTGAGGAAGATGTCCAACATATAAAGAGAAGAGATGGCGCATCTGCCTAGGGGCGCGCGCCATCTGCAAAACTAATGGGCCACTAATTGGCCTAATTATTCTCAATCAGCCCGTTATCTAACAATTAGCCTAAATTGGCCTGATTACAATAAGATACGCAA
This sequence comes from Houttuynia cordata, assembly GCA_039654745.1. NCBI lineage: Eukaryota > Viridiplantae > Streptophyta > Magnoliopsida > Piperales > Saururaceae > Houttuynia > Houttuynia cordata. Next base: position 31,194,863 of record CM077502.1, read on the forward strand.
TACTAATCAATTATCATGATGGCTGCTGCAGACGTCGGCCCGCTGACGTATTTCTGATGGGCCTGGTATGGCGTTCACAACAATCCACCACGCTCCGCTTATCGCCTTGACCTCAAGGCGACCAGTCCGGAAAGCGAGCCAGAATGTCGTCCTCCACTTCCCACGTAGCATCTTCTAGTGAATGACCCTTCCATGCCACCAATATCTCTGTAATAATGCAACCTGCCTTACGAACGCGCGTTTGTCAAGGATAGACGCTGGCACTGGAGTATCCGGATCCACAGGAGGCACGAGAGACAAGGGACCGCCTATAGTGACTGACGATGTGTCTCCAACAAAACGACGTAGATGCGAAACATGGAAAATCGGGTGCACCAATGACCCAGGGGGTAGAGTCAGGCGATAAGCAACGGGCCCGATACGGTCGAGCACAGAATATGGCCCATGATAACGAGGTGCGAGCTTGGCCTGATCCGATCTGAACAAAGAAGTCTGGTATTGTGGTAGGACGAACACGTAGACCAAATCACCCAACTGAAAGACCCGATTAGATCTCTTCTTATCAGCAAGTTGTTTCATACGGTTCTGGGCGGCTGTGAGATTTGCCTTCAGCTGGCAAAGAACCTCATCCCTTGTTTGCAACAAATAGTCGACCTCAGCAACGGACGACCTCTGAGGCACATAAGAGAGAACTGAAGGAGGTGGACGGCCATAGACAACTTCAAATGGTGTAAATCCTGTCCGTGTGTGATAAGCTGTATTATAAGACCATTCAGCCCAGGGAAGAAGCTGTAACCATTTGCGAGGCTGATCCCCCACAAAGCAGCGCAAATATTGCTCCACACACCTGTTGACGACCTCCATCTGGCCATCTGTCTAGGGATGATAAGCCGTGCTCATGGTGAGTTTCGTACCTTGGATAGCAAAAAACTCACGCCAGATTGTAGAAATGAAAACCTTGTCTCTATCTGAGACGATAGTCTTAGGCATTCCATGCAACTGAGCGATTTCTTTGACAAAAGTTTCAGCAACCGTCCGGGCTGTAAAAGGATGGCTCAAAGCACAGAAATGAGTATATTTTGAGAGCCGGTCCACCACCACAAGAATGACCGACTTTTCTTGCACCACGGGCAAGGCTTCGACAAAGTCCATAGAGATATCCTCCCATATCTGATCCTGAATTGGGAGGGGTTGAAGGAGACCCTGTGGAGAGGTAGTGACAGCCTTAGCGCGCTGGCACGTGTCACAGGCAGCCACATAATTTTGAACGTCCTTTCTTAATCCGGCCCATAGAAAACTCTGACTTACTCGTTTGTAGGTCCGGAAGGCACCCTCATGTCCCGCCATCAGCATATCATGAAAATGTGAAAGAACACGATGACGCAAGGCCCCACTGTTAGGCAACCATAGCTTCCCTTTCCAAAATAAAGTGGCACCGTGCCAAGTGAAGGAAGGATCATCCAGTTGATGCGCGTGGAAACGTTCGATCAGCTGGCGAGTGTCAGGGTCCTCCGTATAGGCGCAATGCAAATCAGGAAGAAAGGGGCAAGTCGGGCCAGTCATAGCCATACATGCCCCCTCCGTCGAGCGCCTTGATAGAGCATCCGCGATAGTGTTCTCAGACCCCTTCTTGTAGACGATCTCATAGTCATACCCCAGCAGCTTGCTCACCCAGCGCTGCTGGGCTGGTGTAGACACCCGTTGCTCAAGAAAATACTTCAATGGCTGATGCTCAGAACGGATGATGAAACGTCGACTCAACAAATAAGGTCGCCACTTGGTGACTGCATGAACAATGGCCAACATCTCCCTCTCGTAGGCCGAGAATGTCAAAGAGCGGCCGGTGAGAGATTTGCTAAAGAAGGCCACTGGCCATTCCTTCTGCAAGAGGAGCGCCCCCATGCCTGTGTCCGATGCATCCGTTTCCACCACAAATGGAAGCGTGAAATCTGGCAAGACCAAAACAGGTGCAGTAACCATAGCTTGTTTCAGCCGATCAAAAGCCTCTTGCGCTTCACCAGTCCATGCGAAGGCACCTTTTTTGAGTAATGCGGTCAGGGGGCTGGCAATAATCCCATACTGGCTGATGAATCTGCGGTAATACCCTGTCAGCCCCAGAAAGCCTCGGAGGCCCTTAACACATGTGGGAGCCGGCCAAGACAGCATGGCAGATACCTTCGTGGGGTCAGTGGAAACCCCCTTGTGGGAAATGACATGGCCCAAGTACTCCACCTGCCTGCTACCAAAGGAACACTTTGACCGTTTAAGAAATAAGGAATGAGTCCATAAAATGGAGAGAACTGACCGCAAATGTTCCAAGTGTGCGTCCCACGACTGGCTATATATGAGGATATCATCGAAGAAAACTAGGACAAACTGTCTAAGAAAGGGCCGGAACAAGTCATTCATGAGACTTTGGAAGGTAGCAGGAGCATTTGTCAGGCCGAAGGGCATGACCAAGAACTCAAAATGACCATCATGTGTCCGGAATGCAGTTTTGTAGACATCTGACAGTTTCATGTGGATTTGATGATATCCTGCACGCAAGTCAAGTTTGCTAAACACCGTGGCACCGGCCAGTTCATCCAATAACTCTTCTATAACCGGAATTGGGTACTTGTCTTTGACTGTAATAGCGTTCAAGGTGCGGTAGTTGACACAAAATCGCCACGACCCATCCTTCTTGCGGACCAATAGAACTGGTGAGGAGAAGGAGCTGTTGCTGGGCTGAATTATATCGGACTGTAGCATGTCGTGCACCAGGCGCTCAATCTCCGCCTTCTGAACATGAGGGTAGCGGTATGGGCGCACATTGGCCGGTGCGGCATCAGGGAGAATAGGAATGGCATGGTCATGTGATCGGGATGGTGGTAGGCCGGTTGGCTCGGAGAATATATCAGCATGATCATCAAGCAAGGAGCGCAAATCCTCTAGCATGTCAGTTTGCTCAACATCCACCATGGCCCGCTGCTGCAACAATAGTCCCTGTGGCGCAAACTTGAAAAACGACCCCACAGCCTGGGCCGTATGCAAGGCACCTGGTTGTGCCCCTTGGAGTTGAACCCGTTGTCCGTGCGCCTCGAAGTCCATAAGAAGATCCTTAAAGTTCCAGACCACATCCCCGAGGTCCTGCAGCCATTGGACCCCTAAGACCACATCTACCCCCTTCGTCGGCAGTAGGAACAAATCTGTGATGAAAGTGTGACCTTGGATAGTAAGGGCAGCTTCGGCGCATACCCCTGAGCTCCTGGGATGTTTGCCATCCCCAATGAGCACGTCAAAAGGCTTGGCATCGGTCACATAACAACCCAATCGCTGTGCTACCTTATCGTTGATAAAATTGTGGGTCGATCCACTGTCAATCAATACCGCGACCTCCTGTCGCTTGAGGAGTCCCTGTACCCGCATAGTGCGTGGGGTGAAGGTCCCTGAGTAGGCGTGCACGGAGATCTCAGGCTGCACGTCGGGGTACTCTGGGGGTATCTCCTCGGCCTGGAATGAAACATCCTCGTCGACTTCTTCTATGAGTAAGCTTCCCGATACTGCGCACCGGTGCCCAGGAACAAACTTTTCATCGCACCTGTAACATAGCCCCTTGGCACGACGCTCCTCCATTTGCGCAGTTGTGAGTCTCCGAACAGGGGGAACAACAGAGCCAGTCGTCAAAGGTCGACTGGGATTTGAAGCAGGAGACGGCAGCGGCCCCAGCGCTGGGCCAGCAGGGGCCCTTGCTGGAAAACTCCCACGTCCCCCCCTTCTTTGTCTGGCCAGCTTCTCCTCTTCGATGCATGCATGTCGCACCACATCTCTCATAGTGTGACAAGGAAAATGCTGCATTTCGTCCGCTATCTCCGGTTTCAAGCCGCGCTTGAAAGTGCCAACCAGTGCTGCGACCGGCCAGTCTGGCAAGCGGTTCGCAATCTTCATAAACTCCGAATAGTACGCCCTCACGGTTGTTGTTTGACGGATGGTGGAGAGCATCTTGTTGAAATCCTGAAATTCGTTCGGCCCAAACTGGATGCACAACTCATCTGAGAATGACGCCCAAGTCGGGAATCGTACCTCCTTCTCAAAGGCCTGGTACCAGACCGAAGCGTCTCCATCTAAGTGAAAAGCGGCCACACGCAGGCGTTCGGCATCTAAAAAAGTCCCCTGATAGACAAAGAACTTGTCAGCCTTGTATAGCCACTCCACGGGGTCCTCTTCACCATTGAATCGCGGAAATTGGAGTCGCGCCAACCTGGGTTCTGCGCTACCCCTCTGGCCTCCACGATAGCCTAGAGACTCCTCCCAATCCGCATCCAACTCACGCTGGACATTTCGCAGGTGCGGATTCATTGTGTCATTTCCTCGAACACCTTGAGTGCCTCGTCCCTCAAGGCTAGATCTGCACTCTTCAGCGCCTGGGTTAAAGGAACCTAGTTGGATTCCATGTGCGATGGAAGACCCAGCGTTCAGGGCCTGTGTTCCCCCGCCAAACACACTGGACCCCCCTTGTCGAACTGGACCGCCAAGACCTCCTGGTGGTGGCGGTGGAGGAGTGACTGTGGCTGTTTGATTGGTCGGGTTCTGCGCCTGGTTCTGGGAATGGATCATCTCCAAATTCTGCAGTCGGACACCAAGCGCACTGATCATGGTGATCAGTACCTCCTGGTTTGATTCCGTTGTCGGTAGTGGACTAGTCATCTCTTTCGCTGCCTCAAGTTCCTCCCGGATTTCTGGCATGCCCAGTGGTTGTTTGCGAGGAGGCATGATTGCTCTCAGATCGGCACCGCTCTGATACCAATGTTGTGACCGGCAATGGTCACAAGGTATCTCGACGGCAAAAGTGAAAAGAAGGAAGAAAAGTAATAACTGAAATGGTTTTTCTATTGCATAATCCCCAACTGAGGAAGACATCCAACATATAAAGAGAAGAAATGGCGCGTCTGCCTAGGGGCGCGCGCCATCTGGCCAAACTAATGGGCCACTAATTGGCCTAATTATTCTCAATCAGCCCGTTATCTAACAATTAGCCTAAACGGGCTTGATTACAATAAGATACGCAATACTAATCAATTATCATGATGGCTGCTGCAGATGTCGGCCCGCTGACGTATTTCTGATGGGCCTGGTATGGCGTTCACAACAATAGGTTACAAGAATGCTCACATATGATGTTTCCAATATGAGAAGGTAGTTCCATTATAAATAGGAGGGTTATTTATTGCATTACCATACTCATGGCCTGTCACACCCCAAATTTCTAGCTTATATTAGAGTGCATATCTTATAAGCATGCAGAATACTTGAGGCGTCACAAGTAATTTCGTCGTCATTCACACAACATAATAAGACATGTAAAATGATAATTCTTCAAGGATGGGCTATTAATAAATAAAAAATCCAAATTGAACAATAAATAATAACCTGTATTGTTTTCTAATGGTCTGAATGCCATTTATTACAAAATCATTGAAGTGAACTGTAATATAGTATTAAAACTATGAACTTCTTCATGAATCCACTCAGTCCTGCTATTCCTTCAAGCGTTATCCTCAACTAAACCTGCATGCATGATTATTCTATAGAAATACCCAGTAGGATGTAAAACTGTAATAGAGTAAAATATGAAGTTTAAAGACAATACAATTAAGCGGAAGCAAATGTAACATGAGCAACATGTCGGCAATTACCATCATCCAGATGAAATAAATGAACTCCATAAACATTGATAATGCTAGGTGGGATTAAATTTCTACTCTTAGATCATTGTCACTTGCAAGTGAACATCATACCCAATCACTACTAGGAATCCTCGATAAGATCTTTTCCATGAGTCTAGGATGTAGGCCGATCGGTGCTCATGGACACAACGGGCGGAGACTATAGGCCTTCTATGATGTCGCAACAATCCCAAATTAAAAACATAGACCTGACTAGATATGTTATGGCTTATTGAGCATACTATGATTTCCACAAACAGAAAGGCTTGCAAGGTCCCTGTCGAAGCTTATTAGGAAAATTAATATGTAAAATAGAGATGTCACAACAATCCCTATGAAAATTGACTCAGACAATTATTATGCAAATCAGAGATGTCGTAAAAATCCAATTGGATGCTAAATTGTTTATTCTAACTAACTTGATAACGGATAGACTAACAAAAGCATTCAAGCAATAATAATACATTACATGTCATTAAAATTGAGTAAGAAACCCCTGAGAAAGATACACATATTATTGTACATCTCGACTTTAGAAGAATTGCAAGGCTTGAAGACTCTTAACCATTAGGATTTTATAAGTAATAGTATTTCAAGTAGTTTGTATAAATATATGATACACAGTTAGGGTATCACAATGTTCAGCTGGGGTTTTAGTGAAACTAAGAGCAATTATTTACCCTTCTTTCTACGGTAGTCTATCATATGGTTACATACAATTAATTAGAGACACCTCAGGATACACTAATTGATATATTTAGTGTTAATCTTATTACCTGACTGCTGGTTGACAACACTAGGTTACATTATTATCTAAATCAGTGAAATGCAAGAAAAATAGAATTCTGTTCAAAATAGAAGGGTTGGATTGACACGACTCCCTAGGATAGTAAAGATGGTTTCTAGATAGGAGAAAATTAATGGTAATAGCCTGGAGTATCTAGAGCATAATACAATAGACGACATATTTTTAAGAATTGTTTGGAGTTAGTTATGATTTATTTCGTACTAGGTGTCAGTGAATAAAACAATTCTGGCCAAGAACAACAATCTGACCCAAGATTGATTGTATGGCTTAATGATGGGTTTTAGTCAATACTTTAATAATGTACCAGCTTAGACCACTAGTAATTAGCATACTTATTACATGGTACATATGTATATATATATATATATATATATATATATATATAATATATATATTGGTAAGGAAGGTACATGACTAAGCATGAGGGTTTTTGGTAGGCAATTCTCCAAAATGATAGGGTTCGATCAATCTTAGGCATGTATCAAGTTGTTTACTTTTATACATATATAATAGCTTTATGAATTAAGACTATTATGATCGGACAACAAGGTTGAGAATATAGAATGACAGTAACAAAGAAACAACATATTGTTATGATCCTATTAGGATTAGGATTAGATTAGATTAGGATCCTATGTCAATTAGGACTATAGCTTAGGGTCTATCCTATGTCAACTAGGATTATGGTTTAAGAGCCTATAAATATGTAAAGGGGTCTTCCCTAATGGATTACCAAATCAATGATCAATGGAATATTTTATTTTCTAGTTTAGTTTAATCTAGCCTATCCTAGCCTTAATCCTACTTTTCTCCCCTTTCTTCTACGATGGATTCCTATGTAGATTACGGTCTACATCATTGATATCAGAGCCGTCGACCCTTGGCTCCCACCTAGCCCATCCTTGCTACCCACATGACCCAATTGGAAGCAAAATTGGATGCTCAAGATAGAAAATTTATCGATTTGGAGACTTCGATTGCGGAGCTTGCGGAGTCCAACCATCATCGCTTTGAGGAGCTCCTACATCGCCTGCCGGTGTCGACTCCTCCTCCGAGCGTCGGCGCCTCTCCGACCCTGTTTCTGCCTCAGTATTTCCCCGTCGGCACTCTCTTGCCGCCGTCTGACCTGTCGTCATGGTGGGGCATAGCATCATTGCGAACCTTCATGGCGGACTCAGCCCAGTCTAGGTTCGTCCCCTCGACCGCGCCCATCCCTCAATTCGCTAGCGACGTGGCCACCGCATCCTTGCTGGCACCATCTCTATCTGGTCTGTCGGAGGGCGTGACGGTGCCCGGCTAGACCCCTGCTTCCTTGGAATGGTTTCCCCCTTTGACAAGGGTGCTGGTACCTCCTCCCAATCCCGCCGCCTCCCTTGATCGACATTAGCAGTGCGACAAAGGTGCCGCCTTTCTTCTCCCAGATGTGCCGCCACAACCTCCCATGCTCCACCTCTCCTCCATCACCAATCCCCACCTCCTCTGCCACCATCAGGTCTTCGAAGACAACCTCTCCCTCCACCTCATCGTCGACCTCTGTGGGCCCACTCCTGACCTCTTCAACTGCCTACTATGGCGACCCTTCTCTGAGCTCGAGGTAGCTGCTGTTATTCTCCCGCTCATGGACGCCGTTGCCCACTGCCACCGCCTCGGCGTCGCCCACCGGGATCTTAAGCCGGATAATGTTCTTTTCGATGCCAGGGACCGGCACAAGCTTGCTGATTTTGGCTCCGCCGAGTTCTTCTGGGGCGGCGCCCGATGAGCGGGATTGTCAGCACATTGCACTACGTGGCCCCTGAGGTGCTCTCCAGGAGGGAGTACAACGAGAAGGTGGACGTTTGGAGCGCTAGTGTGATTTTGTATGTAATGCTACCGGAGCCCTTGCTGTGGTCCTCTCAGCCATATCTGCCTCCACTACCACCAAAGCTCTGCCTTTCAACGCCGTCATGGTGATCGTCTTGCCGCCGCCTTTTGCGACCCCGATGCCTCTGTCAAAGCTGCCTCTGATGACGCCACCTCCTTTCCCAAAGTCTCACATTTTTTCCATCGGAGTTCATGATCGTTTCTGGCGGACGCCCTTCGACCACCTTTGTCGCCGCTTTCCTCGCTGCCTCTCTCGTGTTCCTCGGGTTTGAGGACTGCTTTGAGGAACCAATTCAGTCCGGTTCAGTTCTCTCTTTCTTATTCTTTTGATTGGTTAAAACCCATGTGAACTCTCTCATCTATCGGATCTAATCTGAACGGCTCTTCACTTTAGTCAGCGCCCTTTGTATCTTTAATACAAATCAGTGCCCTAGATCATCTCTGCTCTTAATTTAAGGTTTTTCATAAATTTAAACTTTTAAAAAACTGCCAAAGACTTCTCAACTGTTGGATGGTCAATGACTTGATCTTTTTGCATATAAATCCCATTGAACGCGATAAATCGATAATCTGCAACTCAAGCTCTTTAAGACCTACACAAGCAATCAAAAATCAATCAAGGCCAATTTTTTATTAAATAAAGTAAATTCCTAATTATTGAACTAACTCTAATAACTCATAATTATTCCTAATTAACATGAAATAGCACTAACAAATTAGGAATTAGAGGCATATAAATGTGTGTATTGAGCATATGCAACAAGCCGTTAAACCTGTAGGTGTCCCCTAGTAGGACGAGTGTTGTCTCATGAGGGTTTGTAGTCATGCTATCCACAAACATGTATTTATAAAATTAACCTTATTCATCTAAGTGCGAAAGAAATTAAACTAAACACTATAAAACACATAATCCTATTATCCCTTCAAATACACACCACAATACTTAAGAAAATTAACCACAAGTATTTGCATTTATAATCAACTGGAATATAGAAGCCCTCAAGCAAGTGATTTTATTCTACACCTTCATCTTGGAAATTTCTGCTCAATATGATATGTCATGATAATTTAAATAGTCAAGTGTAGAACATTCTAGCAATACACTCTAAATTTATGTTTTACACATATCCAGTGTGACCTATTAGTCAAAGTGCATCAAAATCTACATTGCCATCCCAATCACGTGGTGTTGTTGAGGATGTTCTAGTTCAAGTTGATAAACTTTTCTTCCATGTAGACTTTATTCTCTTAGATACACAACCTGTGCAGAATTCTGGTAGTCAGATTCCTGTGATTTTGGGAATGCCATCATAAATTTTAGAAATGGGGTTATGAAGTTATTTTTTGCAATTTAAAGGTCAAACTAAATGCCTTTAATGTTAAATAACAACCCCTGGAGTCAAATGATTTTTTCGCAGTTGACATGATTGAAACTCTAGTGGAGGATGTATTCCCATTTAGTTGTTATGATGATCCACTTGTGGCGGCTTTAAGTAATCCTGATGTGCGTAGTAGAACCATAGATGCGTAGTAAAATTGCGGCGGCAACCCAATTTTTCAGGTGTATTCTCTTCTTTTCTTCCTTTCCTTGTTATGTGGTCATTGTAATTTTATATTTCTTGCACATTGAGGACAATGGTCATGCTAGGTTTGGGGGTGTAGAGAATATTGCTTGATTGTTAAAAAAAAAAAAAATTAATTTAATTAGTTTTTAGGTTGTTTGTTAGTATTTTCATAGGTTTTGGTAGTTTATCCATTCGTGATGCGTACTTCAATTTTTAAGAAGTTAATTTACATTGAAAGCATGAGTGAAATACTGGAGGATAGAAACACTTAATGAGAAGTATCATTCTGTTACAGTCCTCTTGGATCATATGCTTGAACTAATAAAACTCAATCACACACACTTTAGTTAATAAAGTAATACCCTCTAGAAATTTGTTGAGTACTAATCTGTAGTGGGATAACTTTGGTCAAAGTCATTAATTGTTACATGGTTATTGTTGAGTTTAAACGATCATGATAGACCATTTGCTTGGCTATATGGCGGAGGCATGGAATGGAAATAGGTTGAGAGTATAATACACCTGGCAAAAATATCAATGTCGCTGAAAAAAATCAAAGAAAAAGAAAAAACAACAAAAAAACAAAAGCATGCTCAGGTTTGCCTTAACTTTATAGGATTAACTTAGGCTGATTCTCAAGTCCGAAGAGGTCCATATTTAAAGCCTAATGCCCTAAGCCAACTGGTTGGGAGCCATTGACCTGGGTTTTGTTAAACTTCGCATCTTGAAGTTGGGCATTGCACAGTCTTGTTAAACAAATAAAGAAGCGAAAAAAATCCATGTCGTATTATCCTCTCATATCTAAGAATGATAGATTATGGTTGAGGTGCGTAAACATTTATTCTATCATGAACCTAGACTTTAACTAATCTGTCTGCAAGTTGCAGTGTTATGGTAGTCGATTTCAACTCTCCTAACCCAAGTTGCTCATAAACAGAAAATGGGAGCAAATTTACATAAGCCCCTAAGTCCAACAATACCCTCTCCACAGTATGGTCTCCTATAGCACATGAAATCGTGGGACTTACTGGGTCCTTATACATAGGTGGAAGGTCACGTGTTAAGAGGGAACTCACTTGGTCAGTCAGGAAAACCCTTTGGGTCACGTTGGATTTGGCTTTACGTTTCTGAGTACAAAGGTCTTTCAAATTTTTAGCATAAGCAAGAGCTTGTTTTATAGCATCTAACAGAGGGAGATTGATTTTGACCTGCTTAAATACCTCAAACATCTCCTCCATTCTTTGGTGAGATTTGGTAAATGAGGAAGGTTTGTCAAGGCATTGGGGAAATGGTACACTAGGGATATAGGATCTTTCATTATTGGCCTTGGTTGGGGCTTCCTGCTGGGTTGGAGAACTAAAGGGAACAAATTTGATTGGGGTAAGTTCTCTAACTGTCTTAGGGATGATCTTCTCATTTGGGGTGCCTGGGGACACGTCCTTAGCCTGGATTTCAATCTGTTTGCCACTCCTCATGGTAGTTACTAACTTCACCTGCTCAATGGGTTATTGGGAACCCTCAACTACAAATTGGCTTCTAGGATTCTGTTAGGGTAGACTTGGTAAGGTGCCTAGTTCTCTCCTATTCATGGACCGGGCCAGTTGTCCTATATGTGTCTTTATTTTAGCAATGGACTGTGTGTGGGAATGGACAAGCTGGGCTTGAGTCCGTAACTCTTCTCTCAGTTCCTTTTGTTCAATTTTAATTTCTGTCACAATAATAAGGAGAGTAGACTCGGTAGCTAACATTTGGCTCATTTGATCCTCCAAGGTAGGTCACCTAAGGATTGGCCAAACTGAGGGATAGAGGGTTGTTGGTATGGCAATGGTTGGCTTGGGAAATCCTGTTTAGGGGCCTGATTAAGGGTGGGCCCTTGGTTTGGTTGCCGCTATGAAAAATTAGGTGATTCCGCCATCCAGGATTATATGTGTTGGAATATGGGTTGTTGGTGGCCCTAGGAAAGGTTTGTGTGATGTTGACATGTTCTTGGACTAAGTTTGGGTATTGAGAGGTTGAAGGACAGTCAACAATGGCATGCTTGGGGCTCGCACAAATGATGCAGATGTCTTGAGGGTAAGGTGAAGGCTGAGATAGGAACCAATCAAACCTCTCTATTAAGGCTGCTACCTGGTGCTCTAGGCTTCCTGTAGCTTTCAAGTCATACATGCCTCCCCTTGAGGCATTCCTATTGGATAAATGACCTTCGGATCTATATAGAGTCGCACTATGAAGGGAGTTTTCACTCAAGTCCTCTAGTAATTCCCAGGCATCATCTGGTATCTTTTTTATAAATGTGCCTCCAACGAAGCATCAATTAAGGTTTTATGTTGATCGAACACACCCTCATGGATTCTCTGGACAAGCTACCACTTGAGCACATCATGGTGAGGACAAGACCTAAGTAGGGCTTTCATTCTCTCCCAACTCTCATGGAGTTGCTCATTGGGAAGCTGAGTGAATGTTATCATTTCGTTTCTGATTTTATTAGTTCGCCCTACAGGAAAGTACTTTTTTAGAAACTCAGCTTGCAGCTCCTCCCAAGTGGTGATGGAATTGTGCTCTAGGGAGTGAAGCCACTCAGCTCTATTCTTAAGGGTAAATGGGAATAACTGAAGATGTACTTGGCCATCCGATAATGTGAACTTAAAGGTTGTATTCACTTCCAGAAAATTTTGAAGGTGCCTATAAGGGTTTTCGTTCAGAAGGTCATGGTATAAGGAGCGTTTGAATAATGTTTGGCCTGATTTCAAAGTTGGCCACATTATCAGGCAATAGGATTCAGGATGGAGAGGTGTAGGCTGTAGGACAGTAGTAGTCTTGTAAGGTGCCAGCATGGGGCACTACTGGGTTTTGGTTGAGGGCATTCCCACCACCATTGTTCATGTTGTCGGCCATGGTATGGAGTTCAGGGATCAAGTTTCTACGAATTCTATAAAGATCCTGCAAGGTCAGGGTTCAGAGACCGATGACCATGCATGCACAATCACACACAAACAAGCAAATACCTATAGCAATCCTACTATCCACAACTAACAAGCATTGATCCTAGATAGCGACAACTAGCACCCTAATAGTCATACCTAGCAAGAGCATGCAGTCACAGAAAGAAATGGGAAAATACAAGCAACCAAATCTAACTAAAAGAGGAGGTAAGAGAATGCAAACGAGGGGAAGTGGTGGCCCTTCCAACGTCGGCGAGAGCTCCACACGTCTTCTCTTAGTCCTACAAAAAGGCAAAACACTAGTAAGCAACTAAAATTAAACTAAAACTAAACTACTCTAACTACACTAAGAATTTAGTAAACTATCCGTTGCTGTCTCCGACAGAGGCTCCAAAAACTTGATCATTTCAAATGTAGTACCCTCACAAGTATACAAGGCTTTATGAATAGGCGAGTATAAAGGGTTGTCATACCTTAGGGACGGATGGATTACTCTATCAAATTCAAGAGAAAAACTTATTTTTAATCAAATGAAAGAAAAGCAAGCAATTAATTCTAATTATCTAAAGCAAGTTTACTAATGTAGAGAACTTCCAAGGCACCGAATCCACCACTAATTAAACCAATTCTATCAACTCTCTCTCTTGTGAAATTTGTAGTTGATGCAATTAACATATTCCTCTCGGACATATGCTAATTAAAATATTTCTCTAGGACATATGCTATCAATTCAAAATAATTATGCAAATTCCTCTCGGACGTAAGCACTTAAGACAATTAAAACAATTGAACTAGAAACTATCTCTATCGATCATATAATTAATAAAAGTAAGATCTTTATTCATAAACAACACTTCGGTTTGCACACGTTCCTCTCAAACATGCAGGCATTCCTCGGATTAAGTCCACAAAATCTACTATACCCTCTCTCGAGTGCATAGAATAAACTTTAATGAAACTAACATTGATCACGAAATAAAAGTTCATACATCAACTAAATAAAATTAGAGAAAGAGAGATGTAAAACTAATATAATCAGGGCTTCATCTAAGCCTTGGACGGGATTTAGTTAGCTATGGGATGAGAAGAAATACTATTCATCATCTTCTTCATTGAACCGCGGTACTATAGCAGTGTGACAATACTGTTCACAGTACTATTCACCGTTCAAAATCAGTCCAAATCCCCCCTGAATCACAACAGCTGGCCTCCCTTTTATAGGCTGCTCACAAAATACCGAAAGTCAAGCCCTTTTCCACTTCGGGTTGCTCACAATCTCGCCCAAATTAACCATGAGTCTATCTACAGTAGGAATCCCAATTGATCCACACAACCCACGATCAAGTCCACTTCTAAATCAATCCTTCCAATTCCCGTTTTAAATCCGAAATCCGAGCACGACTTTAAAAATCCCATTTAAAATCCGGATCTATCCATATTTGAGTCTTATCTATTCAAGGAAAGAGTCCAAACCGAAAATGTTGCTAAACTTCCAAATCCCACACGACTTCTCTCCAAATCGAACACATCTCTCTCCCCAGTTGTGCTGACGCCGTCCATTCCTCGATCGGGTTCTTCTTTTGGTCGCCGTCAGCCTCTCCATCGTCTCACCGTACCTCGCTTCCGAGCTCGACCTCAATCTCTTGTCACCACCGTCAAGCTTTTCCAAGCATGACCTCGCCGCCATCGTCTCCATCGGCATTTCCACGGGTGCTCGAGGCTCTGCTCTTCTAGAACATAACACCTGTGCTTCGGCTCAGGTTCTCTTTTTTTTTTTTGACCGAACCGACCCGATCAAACCGATTCGGTCCAGTTCGGTTCTCTCTTTCTTAATCTTTTGATTGGTTAAAACCCATGTGAACTCTCTCATCTGCCGGATCTAATCTGAACGGTTCTTCACTTTAGTCAGCGCCCTAGATCATCTCTGCTCTTAATTTAAGGTTTTCCATAAATTTAAACTTTTAAAAAATTGCCAAAGACTTCTCAATTGTTGGATGGTCAATGACTTGATCTCTTTGCATATAAATCCCATTGAAGTGTGATAAATCCATGATCTGTAACTCGAGCTCTTTATGACCTACACAAGCAATCAAAAATCAATTAAGCCCAATTTCTTATTAAATAAAGTAAATTCCTAATTATTGAACTAACTCTAATAACTCATAATTATTCCTAATCATCATGAAATAGCACTAACAAATTGGGAATTAGAGGCATATAAATGTGTGTATTTATGTGTATATCATAGGAGCTTTCCTGTCCGTATCGATCCTCATCTTCAATCAGGTCTATATATTAGCAACAAGCTTATCCATAAATGTGGGGTCATCACACCTTCCTAATGCCCTTATTAAAACCATATCTTTAGAAACCAGATACCATATCTTTTTCCTGTGCCCTTCTTCTAAAGTTGTTTGGAAACATGTCCTTCTCAAGTGTAATATTCACCATTATTGTGACAGAGTTTTGATGAACCAAGACTAATTACTCATTATTTGAGTAGTAGCCTTTAGTTATCTATTTAATTCTTTTTACTTGTAATTGTAGTATTACAAGGTCGATCCTCATAGATTGACTAGTGTGATTGAGAAATCAGTTCAAAGTAGCAAACGAATGAAATCAAAAAGTATAGTAGAGAATTCAATAAAATAAAACACTAAGGCATCAAGGGTAGGTCATTGTAATATCTAATGAGGTACTTCATGTATCAACTTTTCTCAATTAGGGGCGAATGAAGATTCTCCCTAATTGGATAATATAAACATTAAGAACAAAACTATCACTTTGGTTAAATAAAGGATTAAAATATTAAAGTCTTCAAGAATTCTATGTATCAAAATCACAAAGGATCAAGAAAGAAATCAAGTATCCTATGTATTAAGAAAACAAAGAAGCAAGAGATAAACAATAATCACTATTTAAACATCACTTGAAATATCCAACACATAATGATTGACCAATATTTAACATGAAAAGAACCTCATTAAAATATCACAAATCCTCCCTCTAGCCTTAGCTAGGGGCTTAGCCAACCATTACAATAAAAGAAAATGTAACTTCAAAAACAAACAATGAAAAAAAGTTGAGAAGAGAGAGAAGTGGTCGTCTTTGGAAGAGGTAGAGAATTTGATGCCTTGAAGAAGAGCTTGGGTATTGCTTATATAGTGGTTGAAAAGGTTTAACAATGGAAAGAATACAATCAAATTTCATATCATTACTCCATGATTGAGTTTTGAGCATTACTAATTGATTTTGTCCAGCTTCCAATCAAAGAATATTGTCTTTTCCTCCTCCAGTCACAGCTCTTCATGGTCATTTCTTGATTGCCAGAATTATCTCATAGTTGATTGTCAATGATTGCCTTGATTAGCTCATAGTTGATTGCCTTGATTAACTCATAGTTGATTGGCAATGATTGCCTTCAGCAGATCTTCACAATCTTTCAAGTACAGGCTTTAAAGCTTCAAGATTCACAGGTCGGCCCATCAAAGAATTACCTACAACACACAATGGGCTTACATAAGTTGATATCAAATTCACAACACTAGATGCATAGATATAAAAATAATTTTGGCTAATTTATTTATGCACATTTAAAGCCCAAATAACATTGAATGTCACATGTTAATGCCTTAACTTAACAAATATCCATTTTGCCTAAAATTCTACCTAGCCTTTAACTAACTGTAAAATAACATCACAAATATGGACTTCAAGGCATCTTAAATTAACATAATTTTGTGCACATCAAGTTTTATCTGAATTCTTTGGTTAATTGATTTCATTGATTGGAATTATCACGCCCCAATTTTTCCCAGGCTTTATTGGAGTGCAGAAGACTTCTAATTATGGAATGCTAGGATCATTGGGAATGCGACAGATAACCATGCCATCAATTACACCATCATTATAAGTCTATTAATTGAATAGTAACCTGAGAATGAAACTATCAATTAAATGAAAAGTTAATATTGCACCTTTAACACTTTGTACTAACCAATCCTTGGCACACAAGCCGTTATTTCAAAGTTTAACAAAATTGACAATAATTAAATCTTGTAAGTTCCACTTTGAGGTCTTCACGTCTAGCGAGAATCCAATTTAATTCATGTCTTCACCAGCATCATAGGATGCACGAGTACTGATATACATGAAATATACACATTTTTATATCTCTTTTACTTAATTTGCTAATAGTAATTTCTGTTAAAAATGAATAATTAGGGATGTTTACTACTAAGTTAGCAATTATGTGTTTAATAAATAAATTGTGCTCAATTGAACAATTAAGATGTATTGATTGGATTTAATACATTATTTTTTTAAGCATCTAAATTAAGTTTGATTGCTTGTGTAGGTCTTAAAGAGCTCGAGTTGCAAATCATGGATTTATTGCGCTTCAATCGGATTTATATGCAAAGAGATCAAGACATTAATCATCCAACGGTTAAGAAGTCTTTGGCAGGTTTTTAAAGCCCAAATTTATGAAAAGCCTTAAATTAAGAGCATCGATGATCCAGGGCGTTGATTTGTTATTAAAGAGATGACGGGCGATGACTTAATTAAAGAGCCGTTTAGATAAGATCTAACGACGAGAAGAGATACGACAAGTTTTAATCCAAGGAAAAAGAAACCAACCCGGTTTAGCGGTTCGGTCTGGTTCAGTAAGAAAAAAAATGAAACAGAGCGTCCGAACCGTGTTCGAGCACCACTGGAAATGCTAGTGGAGACGATAGTAGCTGGTCCAACGGCGAGGCGATGACGATCGGTGGTGAAGAACATTGAGGCGAGGGGATGGCAAACAACTCGACAGGGGGAGCTCAATCGAGAGGAGTAGAGGCGTGTTTGGTTTGGAGAGACATAGCCATGCTCAGAAAGGAAGCTTGAGACCGACGGATTTGAAATGCTCAATTCGGGAAGTAGAGGCGTGTGTAGGGCTGTCAATTTTGCCTGATAGCCCGATGGCCCGACGCTACCCGACCCGCAAAAGAATGGGTAAGGGCTTGGATTTTGAGGCCACGGGTAGGGCTCGGACCTCAAAATCCATCTCATGGGTCAGGTAGGGTCGGGCTAGAAAAAGCCCCAAAGGTCCGATCCTACCCGAAAGCCCGAAAGTCGGGTGAGTCGGGCCGGGTCAAGGTGACTCGGGTGATAAAAAAAAAGAAACCTAAAACTCTAACACTCTCCCCCGACCGACGCTCTCTCCCTCGACCGGCGATCGTCGCTCTCTCCCCCGACCTCTCTCTCCCTGATCGGTGATCGCCGATCTCTCCGGCGACCTCCGGTGACATTTCTGAGCCTCTCCCTCGACGGTGACAGTTCTGACCTCTCTCTCCCAGTGACCGCCGCTGCTCTGCTCCTATCTTGGATTTTGAACGAGTCTTGAGCCTCTCCCTCGACAGCCGCCGTCTCCTCTGCTGGTGACAATAACATCTCCTAAACTTACTAGCTAATTGTTTGGATTTGTCATTTGTTGGTCATATGTTTGAATTTGTTATATGTTAGCAATCTGTGATTCTGTTATTTACTCACTAATTACCTATAATACTTGTCTTCTCTTTGTTATCTGTTTGAATTTGTCATCTGTTGTCATATGTTTGAATTTGCCATATGTTAGCAATTTGTGATTCTGTTATTTACTTAATAATTGCCTATAACATTTGTCTTCTCTTTGTTACTGAGTACTTGATTTCTTATCTGCTTGTTGGTCGAATTTAGTGTAGTAGATATGTCTCACCACGGTAGCAAATCTTTGTTCTTCCCACATCTATCACCAGCTGCACAGGCTAGTTCTCCCAATCCTTGCACCTCTTTTACACCCCCCACTATTACAACAGCAATCAATTCTTCTACACAAGAAGCCTCTTCAACTCCCACCCTCACACCTATTGTGCCCCAAACCCCTAACTCTACAACTCGCCCTGCTGCTCTCCATTCAGAATTAGGAGCATCTAATGAGCAAACTAGAAAAAAATGTAGTAGGGGTCGATCATTTGTTTGGGATCATTTCCAGAAAACCTTTGATGAAAATGGGAAAAAAGACGGGATAGTTTGCAATTATTGCAAGAATACCTTTGTGGAAACTAATGGCACAACTCATCTTGCAAGGCACTTTGATAGTTGTCCAAGAGGACCAAACATGGATCCTAAACAACCACTCTTTACTACTACTTTTGGTAAAGTCTCTACTTTTAAATTCGACCAACAAGCTTATAGGGAAGCTCTTGCAAGAGCAATTATAGTGCATGAAAACCCTTTTAATATTGTCACACATAAGGATTTTATTCATTTTTGTCAAGTTATGTAGCTTCAGTTCAAAATGGTTTCTAGGAACACAATTAAAATGGATTGCCAAAAAATTTATACAAAAGAGAAAGCTGCATTAATGAACATTTTCCAAAACCTTTCTTCTACAGTTAGTATTACTTCTGATTTGTGGACTTCAAATCAAAGGTTCAATTATATTTGTGTTACCACGCATTATATTGATAGGGTTTTGCATCTACAAAAGAAGATTATTAGTTTTACTAGAATTCTATCCTGCCATACTGGAGTGGCAATTTGTAATGCTATTAAAGTTACTCTAGTAAAGTGGAAAATTGATTGTAAAGTATCTAGTATTACTTTAGATAATGTAGCAAACAATAATGTTGCTCAAAAAAATCTCATAAAGGACCTTAAAGATGAGGGGTCTCTTCAGTTAGAAGGCTCTCTTTTTCATATACGTTGTGCTGCCCATGTGCTAAATCTTATTGTGCAAGTTGGACTGAAAGAAATTTCAGATATAATTGTTCATGTTCGTGAGTCTGTAAAATATGTGACGACCTCCCTTTCCCGTCATCAAAAGTTTGCTGAGCTGATAACTGAATTGGGAATTAATGTGGGAAAGGGTGTTAGCTCAGATGTTACCACTAGATGGAATTCTACATATCTAATGTTAGAGTCTATTTTGTCATATCGTGATGTGTTTAAAAGATTAGAAGAGGAAGATTTATCTTATAAACATAAACCTTCTGATGATGAGTGAGAAAATGCTGCCACTGTTTGTAAGTTTTTGAAGCGGTTCTATGATGTAACAAAATTATTTTGTGGTGTTGATTATCTTGCAATTCATCTATTTTGAAGGAAATATCTACAATAAAAAAGGTTATACTTGGATGTACAATTTCTACAGAGTATTTTCTCAGTTCTATGTCCTACAATTGTTGTTTGATCAATACAAGAACAAAATATCTCCAGTTGTGGATAAGGCCTCAACTGAGGTTGTCATTCATTCGAATGATTGAGAAGAAATTCAATAATGGTTGGAAGAAGAAGGATATGCTGCAAACAATGACAACGACAAATCTGAGCTTTGGAGGGAGCCTAGAAAACAAAGACACTGACTTAGACATTCTTTCTTGGTGTAAAGTTAGCTCAACCAAGTTCCCAATATTGGCTACAATAACTCAAGACATTTTGGCTGTTCCTGTTACTACTGTTGCTTCAGAGTCCGCGTTTAGCACTGATGGGCATATTCTTGACCAATACAGAAGTTCTCTCTTGCCTGAGACAATTGAATGCTTAATTTGCAGTCGGGATTGGTTACGTGGCAAGACGGTTGTTGGTAGTTTCGATGATTTGGATGATGAATTTAATAGTGACAAGAGTGAAATAATTGGAATCAAAATAGCAGATAGCTAAGGTATGTTTTTTTATTTTTATGTTCAAAGGTTTTCTAAAATTGGTATTTCAAATTAGCTTTTAAAATTTTTATTTTTTATTAAATGCAATTTAAAAAAAAAGTTTTAACTCTGCCGTTGCCGGTCCCAAGCCCAGATGAGAAAGGAGGAGCGGAACCTTTATTTAGTAGTGCTAAATAGAGTGAGAGGAATGTTACTGATTAGTTGCCCCATCAGCAAAAGTTAAGAGAGCAAAAGAGCATAGAGTTGGAGGGTGAGAGCCTAGAATTTATTCCTTGTTATTCATGTTTGGCATGTATTTTTTTGGTGAATGATTAGCTATTCGAATTATTATTGGATAGGTTGGGAAATGGGAAGAACCTATTGCGGAAAGAGCTCGCCCGCCTACTCACCGGCTCGCCTGCCTATTTCTAAAATTGGTATTTCCCTCGAATTGTTGTTTTTTTAGAATTGCATATTGAACTACTTGACTATTAGGGTGTTAGTTATTGCTATCTAGGATCGATGTTTATTAGTTGTTGCTATGTAGGATCGATGTTTGTTAGTCGTTGATATCTAGGATCGATGTTTGTTAGTTGTTGCTATCTAGGATTGATGTTTATTAGTTGTTGCTTTCTAGGATCGATGTTTGTTAGTTGTGAATATTAGGATTGTTACAAGTGTTTGTTATAATTTTCTGTATTATGTTTATTGTTTATTTTGACACTAGGACCAACCTAAAATAAAAGTATAAAAATTATCATATTTAAACATGTCCGTCGTCTCCTTTTGGCATTAAATCGTGTATAGTTTACAATATATCATATTTGTATTATTTTAGGCACTCCAAAAGCCCAAAAAGCCCGAAACCCGACCCTAGCCTGACTAGGGTTAGGATTGGGCTGAATTTTAGAGGTCAACTTAGGGCTAGGGTCGGGCTAGGACCAAGGTTAAGTTTGTTAAGGCTAGGGCCAGGGCCAACCTCTGGCCCGGAAAAGCCCGACCCATTGACAGCCCTAGGCGTGTGTGGCAAGGACTCTTTGCTAAGTTTGAATTTGGATGGATTTGGTCAAAGTTGGATACGAAATCGGTGTGGAAGAGACTGACTTGCACTTTGATTTGGATGTGAGGTGTACCAAATTAGGATTCCTATTTGATGTGGGTTGTGAAGGATTGTGGTGAGGCCTATAAAAGGTGGAATTCTGCTTGATTCAAGGGGAGATTTGGACTTATTTCAAACTGTGAACAGTACTGCTACAATACTGTCGCAATGCTACATTACCATGGCTCAATGAAGAAGATGATGAACAATGTTTCTTCTCGCCCCATGGCTAACTAAACCCCATCCGAGACGTAGATGAAGCCTTGATTAGATCAATTTTACATCTTTTCTCTAATTTTATTTAGTTGATGTATGAATTTTATTCCATAATTAATGTTAGTTTTATTAAAGTTTATTCTATGCACTCGAGAGAGGGTAGAATAGACTTTGTGGACTTAATCCAAGGAATGCCCGTGTCTGAGAGGAATGTGTGCAAACCGAGGTGTTGTTTTATGAATAAAGTTCTTAATTTTATTAAATCTATGCTCGAGAGAGATAGTTTCTAGTTTAATTGTTTTAATTATCTTAAGTGCTTACGTCCAAGAGGAGTATGCATAATTAGTTTATTTTGATAGCATATGTCCAAGAAGAATACGTTAATTATATCAACTATGAATTTCATAAGAGAGATAGATGATAAAATTGGTTTAATTAGTGGTGGATTCGGTGCCTTAGAAGTTCTCTACATTAGTAACTCATTTTAAATAATTAGACTTAACCGCGAGATTAGTGGTGGATCCGGCGTAAAAACTTGCCACTATGTTTCTTTGTATGGATTTTGTACCATTTTGATTCCGATAAGAGTCAAATGCGGTATATAATCCATGCCGCCGACCCTAGATAGCTGGGATAAGGCGTATGATGATGATGAGACTTAACCGCTTGCTTTTCTTAGCTTTGATTAAAAATAACAATTTTTTCTCTTGAATTTGGTAGAATAATCCATTTGTCCTTGAGGTATGATAACCCTTTATACTAGCCTGTTCATATAGCCTTGTATACTTGTGAGGGTACTACATTTGAAACCATCAAGTACTTTGAAGAAATACTAAGTAGGATGTAGGGATATACAAGATAAGATAAGAGAATAGGATCAATGAGATAAGAAATAAACCATCAGCAATTCCAAAATCTGAAACATAAAGCTTTCATCAAATGAGACTATCAATATTCGTCAAGACTCCAAGACAACTTAAGTATATGGAGGTACAATTTATGCTCTCAATCATTACCCTAGAAGTTCTCTTTGGAAACCCGGCCAAGTGTCTAAGATACAGTACTTACGGACATAATGGGCGGAGACTGTTAGACCTTCCGTAATGTCTCAACAACCTAAAAACGTACATATATGCCTCTTTTTGGGCGAAAACCTTGCAAGATTCCAAAAAAAATATAATCTCTAACATCAGTGCTTACGGATACAATGGGTAGAGACTGCTTGACCTTCCGTAATGTCTCAATAGCCTAAAAACGTACGTATATGCCTCTTTTTTAGCAGGAACCTAACAAGATTCCAAAAAAATATAATCTCTAACAACATTGCATACGGACACAATGGGCAGAGACTGCTAGACCTTCCGTAATCTCTCAACAGCCTAAAAACATATGTATATGCCTCTTTTTGGGCGAGAACCTAGCAAAATTCTAAAAAAAATATAATCTCTAACATAGGGACTTTTGAGTATATAAAATCTCTCACCCTGGCAGAGTCTGCTCCCATTCCAGGTACTTTTGAGTATTATGAAACTCTCAACCTGACATAGTCTAACATGGCTGATCAAACCCCAGAATAAGTTGACAAATTGTAATATATACTCGGTAAGTCTAAGGTCGAACCACAGGGAATGATGTAGGACTATTCTACTCCAAACTAATCTAAATACTACTTAGCTTAGCAAATTAGAGTTCTTATCAGGAAATTTTGTAGAGAGATTGTAATTTAACTAACTACTAAAATGATAATTAAAAATTTAATTAAAACTAACTAAAGATAGTAAAGATAATCGATGGGAGATATCAAAGCTTCAAGGATCAATTATTTAATCAATACTTCTATGTCTATTTAATTTCTCAATTAGATTCAAATAATGATTTGACCTAATCGGATGATATTTCATTCACATTCATCATAACCATTAACATAAAGATATCGATTGAAAATTTATCATTAACAAGCTCAGTCAAATAATCACAGGGAATTATAAGCATTCGTCGTACCTTATGTTAACGACAAATCAAATAATTATATAGATTATGACTATTTCAAATCATCGCATTCAACCAAATAAGCAATAAGTAGCTCTTTCATAGACATAAAAATACCAACTAAATAACATCACCTCTAGCTTTGACAAAAGATTTAGCTATTCATATTAATGAGAAAAATCAGATTTGGAAGAAGTTGCATTTGAGAAAAACACTGTAGCAGGAACACTATTCACGATTACTGTAGCAAAACACTGTTCACCACAGAAACACTATTCACCGAGCACTGTTCATCTTCCCCAATCCGCCCGAAATCACTGTAGCAATTGCACAGTACTGTAGCAACACGAAAATCAGCCCAAAATCGATGCTTTTTCCTCTCTTCTTCTTCTCCTTTCTTCTCCTGATCGATTCTCTACCTTTTCCTCTTCAATTCCTACTGAAATCCGGCCAAATCACGACCCAAACACCAAAAACGAAGCTCTATTTTTTCCAAAAAAAATAGTCGCCTCTTTCGCCCCTATCGCTCGATTTTTTATAGGCAATTCAAAAGAGTCCTTTTCAAATCCAATTCCACCTTGAGATGAGCCCAAATCCGTTTGAAAAATCCGATCTTTCCTATCTTTTTTTGTTTCTATTTCAGTTCCCTATTTGAGCACAATTCCTCTGTCTAAATCGCCGTCGTTTCGAACTCAACCCAAAATCACAGAACCTCCCTCAAGCTCCAACCGTCGTCGTGAACTCCGTCATTGACTACCTTCGTCACCGCCGAGCTCAGAGCCGTCTTGGATCGCCATCGCCGTTGAGCTCGACCCATCATCGTCGCCGCTGCTCGCACCGTTGCCGTCGTGACTGCCAATTCAAGCTTCGCCGTGAAAGCATCGCCGCCGTCTTACCAAGCTCGTCCCATCGCCGGTGCTTCCGTGTTCAGGCCGCCATTCCGCCGGCGCTCGAGCAGACGCTTGAGATCTGTTTCGTTCGTCTGTTAGACAACCCAAGTTGTCTTTTATTTTTTTTATTTTTTTCCGAACCGAACCAGACCCAATTGAACCAATTCAATTCAACGCGGGTAAAACCCGTTGTATCAATCGTATCCGCCGGATCAAATCTGCACGTCCGTACTTTAATTTTGCGCCCGTCTTCTCTTAAGTGACTCATCAACGGTTCAGATCTTCGATGCGTGTGATATC
Source organism: Houttuynia cordata (assembly GCA_039654745.1). NCBI lineage: Eukaryota > Viridiplantae > Streptophyta > Magnoliopsida > Piperales > Saururaceae > Houttuynia > Houttuynia cordata. Next base: position 31,219,901 of record CM077502.1, read on the forward strand.
AGCTCTTGGGTTACTTTGGCACTTCAAAACACGTCTAATGCGCTCTTCTGCTGCCGATCTGCAATTTGCATTTTTAAACCTGCAATAACAAAACCAAACTAAAATTAGACGCATAGTAAAAATATGATTCCTTAAATTCTTTAATGCATCTAAAATAGTTAATTAGAGTAAATGAATTATTAATCCCCTAATTACTATCCTAATCACAAATAACCCATTTTATTCATATTTTATCACAAAAACTACACTAGCAAATAGGTAAATAAGGCATATAATTGTGTATATTTTATGCTTATCAATGGCTATATGAGCTTACTATGAAAGTCTCCAATCATACACTTTTGAGCCTACAAGTCTCTCAACCTGGAAAACTTATTCGATTGCCTCTAATGGGCGAAAACTCGCAAAGTCCTTATGAAGAATTACTGAGCAAATGATTACCGAAAGACAGAGATATAAGAATACCCTCTGTGAATATCACACCCTTTCTGATAGTTGACTCACAACAAGAGTACAAAATGAGATAACAAACGGACATGTTACACCTAACTAACATTGGATAAGAACTCATGGAGGAAGTCTTGATTAAGAACTGCCTTTCAAGACTCCGAGAAATCCCAAGTTAGGTCGTGAAGAGTATCAAATTCCAGTTTTAAAAGAAAACTTGAATTAGACAGACACAATAATAGGATAACTGAAGTTTCTCAAATGAACGGAAGACCATCGGGCAAACACATGACTAAAGCACTTGTGACTCCATCCAATTTTACTGACTTTACTATTGTAGAGTTTAATAACATTCATTAGATAGGTCATAAGCTTAATTATAATATAAGGACTTATATTAAGTTAGTATTAGTTACTTTTATTGTAAGAGAGGTATGCTGTTTTGACAGATCAGCTGAAATAAGATAATCATCACTGACAGTATCTATCGAACTAACACTTTAAATTTTTGCATTAAGTGCTCCTATGAGTCTAGTTTCCTACAAAACTGACGCCATATTTTTAGGATTTTTCTAAAATTAGTTATGACCCTTTTTGTACAGGTCATTGGCACAGAATCAGTTCTGGCCGAGATGACTGTTTTAATTAGACTTTGTTTGGTAGATCTAATTACTGACTTTAGTGCTTAGTTCTTGACTCTTACTGACTTCATATGTTTAGAGTCATGATATTTTCCCATTATTACATAGCCCTAATAGTAATTAGTTTAGTACTCTAAGAAGAATTCAATTTAATTCTCATCATATACATGGTTGTACTATTTTAACCAATAGGAAGGACCTATTAAATAAACTGAACAGCTAATCATGGACAACAATAAACTCGACTAGAATGCCCTGATAACAAACGTGATGTGTATATTAATGACCAGTAGGATATTGAGTCCAACAAAGAACAAGTATTGATTTTTGGCTACAAATCAGGAATTGTATGTCTAGTTAAACTAGACACAAGACACACAAGTTTGACCGATGAGACTATTAATACGGACACTCTAGAACACATAATCATTGATTAAGTGTCTACACGATATTCTTGATTACCAATCAGCAACTGGTAATAACGAAATTCAAAGGTGTAAGAAGATGAGTTGATCAACACAATTCTTCATAGACGTATATTCATCTTTATTAATATCTTAATACTTTAACAAGATTGAACACATCCAAATCATGGGACAACTAAATTGGGACAGAACTGTAAATAACAATATTCCCTCAACTAAGGGATCATACTAGATAAAAATTTTACCAAGTCATGATACGTGTAACAGAAATGATTCAAGTACATGATGATATGTATCTCAATGAAATCAATGAATTATCACACAATAATACACAATAATAGAATCATTGAATGTATATCGAATCTCAGCATGTCGGTCACAATATGAATATAATGATAACATCATTAGGATACTAGAACTGAGATCATCAAGGTGGAACAAAAATCCAAGACAAATAGTGGAAAAATCATCCTACTTGGTATTCTCGAAGTAGTCTTTCTTCTTACGAGTAGTCCCGAAGCTTTGCACTCTTCCTTAATGTAAACCTTGGATCAACCAGCAAGGAGAATGAGAAAGAGACAAGGGGGAGAATGTTATGGTCATGATGGCAAACGAAAGCAAAAACAAGGGAAAGAAAAGAGACTGGTCGGCCCAAAATAATGGTCGGCCCAACTCTACTCCTTGCTTAAATAGCTTGGAGTTTCCTAGTCCTGATTGGATGCATCTAAACCATTGTTTTAAATTCATCCCATCATAACCGTCCAATCCATAACTTCCCTAATAATCTTTGACGTCCACATCAATTTTGAAACTGAACCAATTACTACAATTAAGCCACCTTCCATACTTATCTCCCCACCAAACTAGTAGTAACTATCCAAAAAAACTTGGTAACTGCCTATTGAAATCCCAAAACTCCTGGCACCCTTTCTACTTCTGGCAAACTTTTTTGATGGCTTACTCACCTTCCTCCTTTACTGCCAATTAGGATACAGTCAAATCAATTTTAAACCTTCCTTTAATAAGTCATGGTTCCCAATCTAAATTGAATTCAATATGAATCATTTAGATTAATACCAAAAGATACTTTTCGAAAATATCACGTGTCAGCCCTCTTGGCGTCCTGGTTGATTGGCATTGCATTAAATTTCCCTAATTATTGCTGAGAATCAATCAAGTAAATCAATCACCGATCATCCCAATAAAGACTTGGCACCCTTCCCTTTTTTTAGTTTGATTCCAAATCTAGTTCAAAAGCAAATCTTCTCTCAAAGTCAACCTTATCACCAAATCTGGTAATTGCCTAATCGGTTACCACTCCTGGCGCCCATTCCCTTTTTGAAGATATTATCTTCTCTTTCCTATTTGGCGCCCAAATCTGGCAGTATCCAATTTGGTTAGGACTCTTTTGATTCACCATTACTTTCTATAATTACTGCTCGTAAGTCAAACTCTCATCCTTAACGTAAATCTCTTCCACCTGCTCGAAATAACTATCTCAAATATTTAAATCTATCCAAAGTACTTGGCGTCCAAAAGCCCCGGCGCCCAGGTCAACAGTTACAAGTTTGAACTTTACTCGGTAACTGTCAATGTTACTACAACTCTAACTTAAAAAGTTACCCTCACATACCACTCTTCACACAAAACGTTGCACCCCTAGCCCTGGCGCCTGGACCCATCCTGGCATCAGGTGTTCTCTGACCCTGGCGCCAGGCTCAGCCCCAGTGCCAGGCCTAGCCTCAGCGCCCGAGTAACTTGATCAAGTCTAGTCTTATGCTAAATCACATTCTAGTGTAGCAAATAAATTGAAACGCATAACAAAACAAATCATACACAAAAACTCAAATTGGCAACCAGACTTTCCTAATTTAGATCGATCATATGAAATAGTAATGTTTAAATTTCATACCGATTTTCTGGTTGCTACAGGAATAAGTATGTTGCTATGCTAATTAAATCTCTATTATCTATTTAGAACACATTCATTTGGGCTGAAAGATATAAGAGGGTCTTTGAGGACAAATACTCTCCATATACTCTGTTAATATGAGCAATAATTAAGCAAGTGTGCCACAATATAGAAGCTTTTGGAATTCTGGAGTAGATCTTTGATAAGTGCTATTCCTTCGTATTTTTGGACTTATTAGTTCTTAATGTTTACACTTACGTTTTTCTAGGTTTTTCCAAGATGGAACTTGTTAGCTTGTTCGATTTTGTTCTCTTTTTGGGGAGGCTGGTTTCTCTAGCCTTGTTGTTTCTCTTAATGTAATCTTCAGTTATTAAAAAAGTCAATCCTAATTAATGCCAAAACCATTTTGTAATTAGGCTTACAATAGTGTGACAGAGGTAGTAATTTGTCTTTACTCAATGAAGAACAAAATTACATCGAAGTACAACAAAAAAAATCGATGCGCAAGTAAACCCAGTCCCACTGTCCTGCCATTCACAATCCCAAAATATGCAATCTAACTTGCCCTAGGCCAGCTTCACCAGCAGATCCGGACTCCCCTAGACCCCCCTCCCGTCTGCATGATTTTGTGTACCCTTTCTAGGCATGGGAGCCAACCCTAGTCCAACAACACGCATACGAAAGACGTATCCGATAGTCTCAGTCTGATTCTGGTGACTCCTCTTAGCTTATATTCTTTTGTTTTTGGGTACATCTCCTAGCTTGTACTCCACGAAGCAAAACACAAGACAGGAGCATCTTTTGGAAAGCGGTAGTCGCCAAAACCGATTATTCCCAATCTCAAGAAGGGGTCCGGATCCGATTCTCCCCAGTCTCATTTTCCTCCCTTAGTCCTATTTGCTATCATGACCTGGTTTCTCTCTTCTTTTTTTTTTTTCATTCTTTCTTTCTTCTCTACTTTGGATGTGGCATTTCCTCTCTTTTGTTTAACTACGACAGCTTTGGTTGTTGTGTTGAATGTGCATGAGGGGATGAAGCATGTGTGTCTTTTCTTGTTATTGAAGTTGCCAAAGATATTGCAAATCTCAAGGCCGGACCGGACCTTGATACTGTGGAGGTGGTTGGTGGGCTCCGTGTTTGAACTTTGAATTGCTTCTCCGTAGCTATCATTTGATAATCCATTTCATGACGCCATATTATCTACGCTTGGTGCACCTCGGCCGAGCGATGTTAATCACACGATCGTTAATACAGAGGGCAGGCAACACCCTTCCCCATGTAAGTATCCACATCATCAATTTTCAATCCGACCGTGTGGATCGAACCGGAGCCCACACCACGCGCGTGAGCCCGGGGTTAATTATACTTACCTTTTCACCATTCCATTGGATTTATGTGCTTAAAGCAGGGGTCCCCTAGTTTGAGACGTAGAGAAATTTTTGCCTTGCATGGCATGATTGCGTGTGGGCTGCAATCAGTCAGATCCTTTGGCTTTTCTTTGCTCATTGTTCTTGCCTTCAACGAATCAAGAATATCTCCTTCGGTAAAGGGATCTTGGACCGGTCAAGGAGGCGGAACGGCGGTTGGACCGAGATCTTGACTCGGATTCTATCCTAGACCGGGATTTAGATTGGTGGTGGCCACAATCATGAGCAGCAGCGGCTGCTTAGATTCTGGTACTTGATTGCCTTTGTGTGGTGAATCCCATAAAGGGGTGGATTCCAAGGACCCTGACTGGCCAACCCAAATAGTGAATTGGTTTCTTTATTATACTCCGGTCCGGTTCGGTGTCATCCCAAGACTAATTTTGTATGCTATGGTGGACAATGCATATATGTCTTTCGTTGAGGTTCTATAGAAATTACTCCCTCGATCCCATACTATTATGTCATATTTCGTTTTTCAAAATGAACCTTATTTTGCCAAGAAAATGAACTTTTATAGTTCATAATTTGAAAAATCAAGTAGGGCACATTCTTTTTGCAAACCAACTAGGACACTTACTATGGGACAAAGTTGGTATGATTGTTATTAATTAATAGACTTGATTAAGAACTCGAGTCATCAGATAGGTAATGTAACTTTCCCAAAAACCTTGCTTTTCCATTTGACTAATTTACTTTGACAACAGCTGGTCTAGAACGAAGAGTTTTTGTTTCGGTAATAACCACAACAGTTTCAGGTGAATGCATGATTTGGATTAATATGAAACTAAGACTATCTTAACAAAAACTTCCAAGGAAAGATATTTATTCTACTGCTTACCATATGTTGATGGTGGTTCAAGTCCATTTTCTTTACCACTGCCGTGCAGGACAGTTTTGGACATGGGCATGGCAATGCTATTAATCAAATGCTGCATCCCCGCCTCACCTTTTTTACCCTTTTTATCAAACCGATTATTCTGATATCTTGGATTAAAACTCCAAGTGGTTGTATAGTTGACTGCTAGAAAGACTCATTCCTAGGACAATTTTGTTTCGTTTCACGTGAAACAACAACCCTTGTAATTGCAACTTCCTGACGCTCTGAGCACTGAATGTAGAAAGCTAACAAAGCCCTGATCAGTGCCTAACATGGGGGAGGGACCACATGCTTTTGACCATTCCCTTCTCATCCACCATGCTTCAATTAATTTCTAACAATGATTTTATAGAGCAATCTTTATAATTGACCAATTATATCTAACAAACTAACTGCGCTACCCAAAATAACTACTCCCTCCGTTCCAAAAATACCGTGTACATTTGGAAAAAAAATGTCATTTTTATTAAACCGTGAACCCCACAAAGAAGTCACGTGACTCCTCTCCTTATCAACCCGTCCCCTTGTCCCTCTCCATGCCGGCCTCCCCACCTCCCCTCTCCTGCTCCGACTCCTACCCCGCCAACTTCCTCTCTGACGCCGCCCAGCTCGATCCCTCCGACGACACCTTGGTCAGCCGGAATAGCTCGTCCTTCACCGCACTGGGGTTCGACCGGAATGGGCAGTTCAAGATCCAACAGGTTGCCGACATGCACTATGCCGATGGCAAGTTCACCCCCTGTGAGGACGTCCTCCCAGACCAAGTCCCCGGATGCTCCGACCTCAACACTTCCGCCTTCCTTCGCCGCATGATCCACGCCGAACACCCCACCTCATCGTCTTCACCGGTACCGATTCCTCCACTTCTGAGCAATTTGCTCAAGCTTTTCCTCCAAGAAATTTAGGCAAAAAATCAATCTTTCTAGCTTTTCCATGCTTTTTAGGATGATCTCCTCCGTCCAGAATTAGTAGTAATATTTGGTTTATAAAAAATTCATTTTGGAAAACCAAATGTTACTATTAACTTCGAATGGATGAGTAATTCTGAGTTTTAAATTTGGATACTGCTAGATTACTGTGAAATCATTTGTTTGCTGGCTCTATTACTCTCCGTAAACCCCCTCCCTTGGGGGACATCGTCAGCAATGACCTTCTTGATGATGGCGTTGTTGAACCCACCGCAGAGGCCGCGGTCGCAGATAATGATAACAAGAGCCACCTTCTTGACAGGCCAGACATTGGTAAGGGGCTAGTCGATGTTGTAGATCTGCAGCTCATTGATCATGTAGAGCACCTCGACCATTGTCTCGGAGAATGGCCGGCCATTCACCGCAGCCTCCTGGGCACATAAGGACCAACTATTAAAACTATTTAAGGCAAATAGTAAGTCACGTGATTAGCCAAAATGTACAAAGTATTTTTGAACAGGAAAATTTCCCAAATGTACACAGTATTTTGGAACGGAGGGAGTACTTCAATGAAAATACTGTTAAGCCCCATCCAATGAAGCTTGTCTGCATTTGAAAAACCATGTTTCTTATTATATCCCTCAAGTCCAAAAAATGCATGTTTCTATTGTTAAGGAAAAACATCATTTGTTGGCCTCTTACAAGACTAGTCTTTTAATAGTGTTTGGGTGCATTTGTTTAGTGAGGAAGGAAAATAAAAAGGAAAAATATTCAAATTTTTTTCTTTTTTAGTGTTTGGATAGCAAGAGAATAAAATAACTACATGAGAAATGCCTTTATAACTTTTTCTTTCTTAAACATTAAGAAAAAGAGAAAAAACATAATAATGAAGGAAAGAGGAATTTTTCTTTTCTATGCTTTCAATCCAAACACATGAAGAAAAATCCAATTTTCCTTTTCTTTCTATTCATCCAAACACATAACGTAAAACGCTTGATTTTTTTTATTATTTTCTTCTTTATTATTATACTCCTTCTGTCCCAAAATACTATATCATAATCATAATCAATTAGCGCATTTTCCCAACTATTTGGGGTCGGCGACACGGATCTTACTCCTCCATTCCAGCCTGTTTTGGGCTACCTCTTTTGTAAGAGATAGTAAAGTCAAATCCTTTCTTATTAGCTCCATCCAAGTTCTCTTAGGTCTCCCTCTCCCTCTTTTAGCATCGTTTACCTGTATCCCTTCTAATCTTCTCACAGGGGCATCTAGAGGTCTTCTTTGCATATGTCCATACCAACGCAACCTACATTCCCTCAGCTTCTCCCCTAAAGGCGCTACTCCTAGGCTCTCACGAATATATTCATTTCTAATCCTATCTCTCCTAGTTATCCCACTCATCCACCTTAACATTCTCATTTCGGCTACATTCAACTTATCTATATGACTCCTTTTTGGTGCCCAGCACTCCGCTCCATAGAGTATTGCAGGCCTAATGGCCGTCCTATAGAACTTGTCTTTAAGTCTTTATTATTATACTCCTTCTGTCCCAAAATACTATATAGAGTTGAAAAAAATATTCAAAAAATACTTTGTACATTTTAGATTTATCATGTGAGAGCCAATCTCAGTGCACATGTCATATCTCACATTTGGATGATCTCTATGTTTCAGTCTCCCCACCCATCAAAGTTTCCTCCTATCTACATCTACGTGGCAAATGATGCAGGCTTATATCACCAACCCGTCTTTATAATATTATAACAATGCCCTTTAAAGAATAATAAATTACATGCCGAAAATAATGATTGAAAGGGTAAAACTGAACAGAGGTAGGGGCAGCTATAGCATTTCGCGAGGGAGGGAGGGGGGCGGGCCCCCGCCGCGGCACCAAGCAAGGGAGGGAGGGAGTGGATCGAGCCTTGCAACCGTCGGATGAAATCTGACAATTGCAAATAAGAGTGCCCTCTCTCCGGGCTCTAGGAGGCTACCGGCCCTCTTTTTTAAATGTACACATTAATTCGTAACGGACTGAATATTTTTTTCGGTTTTTTTATTTTCTCACTCTAACCAAATAGACCTAAGGGTGGCATCAAAATTTTCCAATTCCAAACTCTAACCAGACCGGGAAAGAAATGAAATCGGCAGTGGACCGGGCTCGAGGCCGGACCGGCAGGGGAGGGATTAAGGAAGTGACGTTGGGATGGTGCAGGTGCCCACTTGAAGAGACGTGGCAGGGGAAGTCACGTGAGGGTGGATGCCAGGGAAGAAAGGGACGGATTTGACGGGCAGACAAGGGAAAGAAAGGGCAATCAAGCAGGCATAGATATAAGAGAGAGAGAGAGAGAGGTTCCTCGTGATCGGGGAAATGGCAGAGCCACCAGACCAGAGGACCTCTCCTCTTATGGGAGACTGTTCCTTGAGTCACGTGGGATCTTTTGACCAACTCGCTTCCCCTCTTTCACTCCTAGCCCTCTCATTGTTTGCTGCGCCAGCCCGCCTTTGTTCAACAGGCCCAACTCCCTTTCTTCCATTCTACAGTAACTCTACAAGAACTCTGTCTTTGTAGATGTCACATTCTTCGTATTTATTCTTGGTGTTAGGGTTTGGTCTCGAGTTTAGAGTGGCAACTGGAAAGGGGAGTCGTCAACTTTTTTTTTTGGTGGATTATACATACCTTAACCGTTTCATATTTGAATAATTGGATTCCTACATTCAACACCAAAAAAAGACGAATTGTAATGGAAATTACTGCGAATAACCAATTTAAAGCGCTTACTTTTTTTTTATAAACTGGCTTTTTTGATTCATAAAATAAAGAAGAAAGGCTAATTGTAGAAAATATTACAATGAGGATCCATTTTAAAGATTAGCTTTTATTGGAATTTCTGTTTTTTTAAAACAATTTTTTTGAGCATAGCCTGTTTTTAATTGCCCATGCACACACTTTCGGGCTATATGATTATGATCATGCGGTATTCGCTAATACAACGAGTATGCGAGTTTGCTTGCCCTGCCCTCTTGTCCCTACACTTGAACCCTGATGATTCATGGCGCATTGTGCATATATTCTTTATGAAAAATATAGGGCTTATATTTCTGATATATGCGACTTGCTACATTATACATTTTCCTACTTTTCACAAAGCAAGTCCAAAAAACAAAAATCTCTCACCCAATTAGTAATTGGAAAATGTTTTAGTGACCAAGTTTGAGGACATATAACTGCAGATGGCAGACCCAATCTACGACCTCATATAAGCCGATTCAACCAACCGAACCTCTGCTGACCCAATTAATTTTTACCTATTTTCTGCCCCAACTACCTCTCCTTACTGAGCTTCAACCATTTCTACTTGTAGCAGCTACTATGAAAACCATTAGAAAGAGGACCATCCCAGGACCCATCTTTTTCCACTGACACAACCACCACCCCCGTTTCCAAACTTCTCTTCTCCAACTCAATCCTACATCGTGCCCTCAATCCTACATGGTGAATAGCCATTCATCATCAGTTCAATGTAAGCAATATGCTCTGACATGTCTGCAATAACATTTTTGACATTTCCACAAACTGCTTCTGACATTGCACAAGCAAGAGATGGCTATTGGCTGTTGTCTTACTAACATGGTTCTCCAGGAACACAGCACTGAACAATCTCTCCCTAAATCCTTCCCTCCATCCAGTCTTCCTTTCTACTACATCCAGTCTTCCTTTCTACTACGTACACAATACACTTCTCCACATGCACAAGTATATATATACTTCATGAAGACAGTCTTACAACCTTTTTCTCCTTACCCTTTTCTTTATTCTTTGATATTCCCCCTCCTTTGGTAGCTATTCTAATTTACTTACAACAAACAGACAACTCCGATCCGGCCCTCGTACAAAGCCCCAGTCCCCACTCCCTAGATCCATTTCTTTATTAGCCTTTTCATGGCCACCAATTCATTCCCCTAGCCCAACACCTACATATACTCCCCCTCCCCACCTCTCTTCCTTCACTTCATCCATTCCAACATCTTCACCAGTCAACCTATCTCATTCAGTCATTGCCACAAACAACTTGTGATCACTTTCATTTGAGGCCACTTTCATATTCCGGGTTGTATGAATAATATTTGAAGAGATGATGCAGAGATGCAGCAGCAGCAGCTCCCACCGGAGCCCGGTAGGCCCCTGCCCGTGCGGTCTCTTCCACGCGCCGGAGAGCTCGCTGTGCGTGCTTTTTGGTGGAGATGGCGGTTCCTCCGCAGTGGACTGCACCCTGTCGTTAAGCACTCCGTCGACTCGGTCAGTGGCGGATGACCGCCCAGCATCTAGGCCGACCTCGCGGATATCGAACCTCTGCTGGGATATATTTCAGGGCAGGCAGCAGCAGCAGGGGCAGGGTGGCGATGGTGGAGCGTATAAGGTTAGGAACGGAGATGGTGGTAGAGTGAAGCTCCATAACTTGGGGGAAGACACATTGCTGGCCAGGCGCTGCGCCAACTGCGACACCACTTCCACCCCTCTTTGGAGAAATGGACCAAGAGGCCCTAAAGTATACTCTCTCTCTCTCTACAACCTCACTTTATATATATATATATATATATATATATATATATATATATATATATATATATATATATAAACTAGAACCTCATACAAGATGAAAGCAATTAGTTTGGTATAGTCATTCCTTTCTATTCTCACCTTGTATGTTTTAAATTCTTATTTTCACATCTAGTTGTTTTTTTGTTCATTGGTTGCATGCTATCCCTCATGCCTAGTTAAAGTAGAACAGTTGTGGTGGTCATTGACTTGACTCTAGGATGTTCAAAGCTACAATTAGTTAAAGCTCTTGGTTTGGTCTATAGTACCTTGTCACTCTCTTTCATGTACTATTAAAGTCATGTCCTTCAGACTTTCAAAAAGAAAGTTTATGTTCTTCAGGTCATGCTCCTTTCTTGAAAACATCTAAAAGCTCTTGGTTTGGTCTATAGTTGTGTTCTAGAAAACAAAAATATGAACATGTAAAAGTTTACACTAAGTTTTTTTTCCATCTCAGTGGATGCAATGTACCATATTATCAGTAAGCACATGAACATATGATAATGTAATTAAAACCACCTTATTACCAAAACTAACAAGAAAAAATAAAAAATTAATTCCACCTATAACATTATCATATGTTCCTTGTTTGGTCTCTATGTTCATTTGTTTGTCTCTTTACTCCAAGTATTTAACAATGTACCCTTTGGTGCAATGTACTAACTAATGCATGTGGCATCATGTACATGTAAAGTCACTGTGCAACGCCTGCGGGATCCGGTACAAGAAGGAGGAGAGAAGGGCAAGCAGCACAGCCGCGGAGGCGGGGCACCACCACCAACATCAACCTCACTCCTATCCTTGGGCCTACGCTGCCGCCGCGCAGGCACACAAGGTAGCAGCTGCCCCGGCGGAGTTCAGGCTCATTCAAGGGGACGATGACGCCGCCAACTCGGCCGTCCCTTTCCTCACCTGGCGACTCAACGTCATGGACACCCCCGGCCTTTTTAATCATGATTTCACATGATTAAAAAAACTCCATTGTTGTATCACTCATCTGCACATTAGTTACACCCAGCTTGAAGAAGTTAAGTAGATAGAAAATGATGAGGAGTGATGACACAGTCATACGATATGATTTCCAAGTTAATTTGTAATTGTTCACTCTGTCTATGATACTACATTATTATAAGAACAAATTTCTTTCTTTTCCTCTTTCTTTCTATTTGTTGTTTCTCTAGAACTTAGGTGTCCTTTGGATCTTCTCTATGCTAGTGTCAATACAGATTTGGTTGTGCAGAAACTGTTCTTTGTTTTTCTCACTTGGATGAGAATCAGATATGTGTGCATTTTGAGAGAGGACATGGCGGGCATGAAAGACTTAGGAGGGAAAGATCTCTCAGACCATATGATCAATCATGGCCCATGTTTCAGGTTAATTTGCAGTGGCACGTACTTTCTTGTACGAGAACATTGACTGGCAGTTTGCATTGAATTGTAGGCACATACAGACACATGTGGCTCATATATTGGCAGTGTAAAGCCAGCTCACCTGTGATCCAAATTAGTGGATGATATCGTCCTGACAAAAGAAACTAGCTTGTCGAACTAGCCAAGCCGTATTTCTTGGCACCACATTGTAATTTCCTAGAACATCGGAAAAATAGGGCATCCAAACTAATTCCTATCACTGTAAAAAATATGCCTAAATTGGAGAAACATCGGATTGAGATCCTATGGCTCGCAGAATGGGCGGCTATTCAAATCTGCCTGACCCCTATATTAACATCCGCCAGTGGATCAAAAGCTTTTGGCGAGGTAAAAAATTTTCATGTAAATCAAACTATAAATTTACAGGCGAAAGACTTTAAAATCCAACATTCAAAATTCATAAATATATGAGCGGAAACTCGAGCTCATAAACATTCAAAACATTAATACAAGTATTGGGGCATTATTTTTTGGTATCAATTTTCAAACATATCAATAGTTGAAACCACTTCTATAATTCTATTGAACCAACGAATAAACATGATACTGGGTCGATGAATGTCATAATTCATAGTAAGCAAATATTTATTACAATAAAGAATTATTTTGGTACACACATGTGCCTATAGTCATTACTGAATTTAAGAAAATAATGAATGGAACTTGCATTCTACTTTTCTTCTTGCTCTTAGTGTCTTTGCTATCGCCCACTTCCCGCTTTACTCCTACTCCTTTGAACCCATAGAGGAAAACAAGCTGAGTATGGGGGACTCAGTAGGAAAGTCCACCATCACTGGACTTGCCATAAATCAACAAGACAAACATGAGTGTAGTTACTCTAGTAGATTAACTCATTAGTTTAATTTAATTTTTTTTACATTCTTCTACTACAACTAGTTCATACTAGTGTGCTAGCTTAGGCTTTAATTCTCAGATCATGGATAATTCTTTCTAGGTCTTGTCTCTTGTGGAGTCTACCCTTATTCCTTTTGCATTCTTTTCAATTAGCATCAGCCACGTTTGGTGGATGATCCCTAAAGGAATTCATTGTTCCTACCGGTTTGAGATACGATCATCATAAAAATCACCATAACTTCTATGGAATTTTGATATCTTGTGGATCGAAGCCCTCAAAATGGCCAACCTTGAGTCAGTGCTTTGTACCTTTCATTTGGCACGGTTGGTCTTGTAGCACTTTTTAATCTTAGTGTGGTTTATGACATTACTCTTAATGTCTAATTATTTAATTTATTTTCCCCATCTCACTGCTTCTCAGACACTGGCTACTATTTGTACAACGTAAGGTTTTATTCTTTACTTGCATTCTCATTTCTATTTGTTGTTGAATTTCATCGACTAGTCATCCAATGACACATGACCATAGTTTTAAAAATTGGACCGGACCGGCCGGTCCGACCCAGTCTGACCAGAGCCAGACCCTTTTTCAGTCATAGTCGATCGGGTCAGTTAACCCGGCCGACTGGTCTAGTCCGGGTTTTAACCTCCTCCCCTTCCGGCGACCGACCGTCTTCTCCCCCCTTCCGGCGGCCCCCCTTCCCCGAGGGCCTCTGGCTCGACGCGGCGCCACCGCCAAGGGAGGGATCTACCATCGCGGGGCCACCCCGTCGAACCAGAGGCATCTGTGGGGGAGGGCACCATTTCGCCAAGCCCTCCAACACCCCCTGCTGATCGTTTAAAATTAAACCCTTGCAAGTGCACAAGGCAATTGTAATATGGCGAGTATAGAAAGGGTTGTTGAACCTCATGGACAGTTAAATACTTTACCAAATTTAAGAGAAAAGTTGCAGTTTTTAGTTATTCTAAGGAAAGCAGTGAACTTTAACTAAACTAAGCTGAGATTAATCAATAGAGAGAATTATCAAGGCAATGAATCCACCACTAGACATGCAATTACTACTCTTGATTATTATTACATGCAGATTGACATGATATGATAATTCGTGTTCTTAGTAGGACACACGAATCACTAATGAATTCATTAATGTTCTTGGTCGGACACGAAAGTTCATCCACTCTTGTGTAATCAATCCTATCCATGGTCGGGCATAGAATCAATCACAAACCTGTTCTTGGTTAGACACAGGAATTAAAAAGATCTAATTTTATTTATATCTAATAAGTCTATGGCCAAGCACTCAAGAGAATACTCATGAAATAGCACTAAGCACAAATCACATCAACTTTATTAAATAAAACTAACAAGAGTAGCAACACACATATCTAGGGCTTCATCTAGCCTTGACAAGGAATTAGTTACACATAGAAAGAGAGAAAAGCCTGCCTTGATAGTTCCATTAACCTAGATTTCTTCTTCTTCTTTAGCTCCAAAAAGCTCCTTCTCTTGCTCTTATCTAGCCTCCAATATAGCTCAAAATCTATTCTCTAATATCCAATACGTTCTCCTTTAAAGCATATATATAGGGGTGAAGGAAAACCACGAAATCCCCTTCCAAATTTGAGTCAAAATATGGCATAACACAATTTTTTGCATACGGCAATCAATCGGCACTATTCACCAATCGATCGGTTATTGTTCATAAAAACATTCTAGTAGATACAATTGATCGAATGGTGACGATCGATCACAAAACTTTCGTTTTTTTGCTCAGGTGATCGATCGTGCAAATATGGCCGATCGAACAGTTACTGTTCATATTCTGCATCATAATCTTTCGATGGTCATAACTTTTCGCTCCAAACTCTGAATTATACGCGGTCAGTGGCGTTGGAAAGCTGACTTCTTGAAATTTAAATGAAACTTGAATCAGTTCAATCAGAGATATATACACGAAGTTATAAAGATTCAACCATTACAATCATGTTTTCACCACATTTGCAGTTTAGGCTTATTTTTCCTACAAAAAAAAACTATATTAAAGTATCATTAAATCTAATCAAAATACTAACATAAATATAAGTTTAGGAGATAATAAAATGCATATTTCAAGTATATATCACACCCCCAAACCTACCTTCTATGTTGATGGTGGGGTCAGTCGAAAGTGGGTTGTACAGTATAAGACAGTTTACTGGAATTAGGGTTTTAAAGCACTAATAAGTACTATTACTTATGATATTTTGTAATCTGATCTAAATAATACTAATACAATATGGTAAGACCTCTTAATGACTACTGCAGTAAGTAAGGGAGTCTAAAATATTAAGACTTTGGGACAAGTCACTATACTTTGGGGTCGAAGCGATCATTGTTTCCTTGTACAACGTGGAGTCGGTTTGAGTATCCAATTCGAGATCAAACCTTCCTAAAAACCATATTATATTAAAGATAATGCAACTCCAGACATAGAGATGTTCTTATCAAAGGTAAAGCTATGATGCATGACTTGAAATCAATGAGTGAAATTCATACTCCTATAGTGAGTTATCCATCTGCCTAACTTTGTAATATCATTTGTATTCTTATGATGATCTTTATGCTACTGAGAGCGATTATATATTATACTACAGAGAGTG
The DNA here is from genome assembly GCA_039654745.1 of Houttuynia cordata. NCBI lineage: Eukaryota > Viridiplantae > Streptophyta > Magnoliopsida > Piperales > Saururaceae > Houttuynia > Houttuynia cordata. The sequence continues at coordinate 31,236,061 of CM077502.1, forward strand.
AGTCATGTATTATTGAGAGACTTAATATTCTATTCCATACTCCAAAGAGTGAGTCATGTATTGTTGACAGACTTGATATTCTATTCCATACTCCATTAGTGAGTCATTGTGGTAAGAGTTAACCTACTCTCAGAAAAGTTGAGACCTTTGCTTTTGTTGAATCATTGTCCAGTTTGACATTGACCTATTTCTCCACCATAGTGTGGAATCATAGTATGTTCACGAGCCATTGCTAGATCTGCAGTGATATCCGATATTTATGGAATTTTAATTCCTTATTGCCCGAAGGGAGGCAAATACATACGTTTAGACTGGTTGACATTACGGAAGGTCTTCAGTCTCCGACCATAGTGTCCGTAAACACTGATGGGGCTAGTATCCTAGACGCGTGGCCAGGTTCCGAAGGGAGAACTTCTAGGATGAGGCTAGTCAATTGCCACTCGGGTGGCATATTCAGCGAGCAAAAATTGTAACTTCTTGCACTGGGGATGCCTGGAGCTTTTGGTAGTATGACCATTATCTCCTTACACCAGTATTTGTTTGGAGTCTTATTGAGATTATTCTTCCTTACATCTATGCATTGGAACTGTTATTATTTGACCTTTCTGTTCAGGTAACGTAAACCTTTGATTGGTCTTTCAGAGAGTGTAACCCTTTTTTCCTGAGTGATTTATTCTTCATATCCTATTTTGTCTTCCTGGTGGGTTTTTACATCCTACTGGTTATTTCTATAAAATACTCATGCATCCTCTGATGCAGGCTTTAAGGATCAGTAAGTCAGGACTTTGTAGCTCGAAAGGTGGAGCGGATGCGTGGAGGATGTTTGGAAGAATTGCATTTACTTACTTTATTTCTTTTGCTAGAACTCTTTTAGTGATGGCCTGTGTATGCCTGAATTGATGCTTGTTTTATTTGACAGTTTAGTTAATCTGCTGTAATAATTTAAGTAGGAATCATTTGCTATATTGACAATGTTATTTGAAATTCGATGAAGAATTTCTTAGTTCTTAATTTCTGAGTTTTGTTATGAGTTCCTGGTGATGTCGATTACACGTTCTTTCGTGACGATGTAATTTACCCGAGTCATCGAGTATTCGGTTGCGTCCCAATACGTTCTCCCTTAAAGCATATATATAGGGGTGAAGGAAAACCACGAAATCCCCTTCCAAATCCGAGTCAAAATAGGGCAAAACGCAATTTTTCGCATACGGCGATCGATTGGCACTATTCACCGATCCATCGGTTACTATTCATGAAAACATTCCAGTAGATACGATCGATCGAATGGTGACGATCGATCGCGAAAATTTCATTTTTTTTTGCTAAGGCGATCAATCGCGTAAATATGGCCGATCGATCAGTTACTATTAATATTCTGCATCATAATCTTCCGATGGTCATAACTTTTCACTCCGAACTCCGAATTATGCGAGGTCAGTGGAGTTGGAAAGCTGACTTCGTAGAATTTAACATGAAACTTGAATTAGTCCAATCAGAGATATACACACGAAGTTATAAAGATTCAACCTTTGGAGTCACATTTTCACCACATTTGCAGCTTATGCTTATTTTTCCTACAAAAACCAAAATATATATTGAAGTATCACTAAATCTAATCAAAATACTAACATAAATATAAGTTTAGGGGATAATAAAATGAATATTTCAAGTGTATATCGCTCGCCCCGGTCGAACTAGAGGCCCCCAGGGGGGCTCAGGCTCGACGAAACTGGGGGGGCGCTGGACTGGCCATCAAGCCAGAGGGCGCGTCGGGGTCCCCGCACCTCCCCCCCACCCCGGGGGGCCTCTGGTTCGACGGGGCGGCCCCGCGAGGCCCACCCCTTCCCCTTCCCCACCCCACCTCTTTTTTTTTAAATTTTTTTAAATGATGTCACTGGGTCAACCAGGGTTGACCTCCGGTTGAACCCGGTTGAACCTACCCGGCAGGAATTCCGGGTTGATCACCGGTCCGGTTTTTAAAACCTTGCACATGACTTGTCCTTGGGTGTATAGTCCACTACAAGAAAGAAGGCTTTAGTGACGGATTTTTACAATGCTATTACCTTTGCCATTAGCTAAGTTTCTACCGAGTTAAATAAATCATTTGTCGCGATTTTGTAACGGTAGTGACAAAATTGTTGCTAAATACAGTTGGTTGGCGACAGAAACCTATCCATCTTAAAAGGCAATGTCATTAGCAAGGCTTTTTTAAGTCAGATTGCAAACTAGTTTTAAAGTCACATTGCAAACTGTCGCAAAGGTGCATCTTTTGCGATAGTTTCATATAATCTGTTAGGTAATTTTAATAAAAAATACATATTATCAACAAATATTGTGTTTTCTTAAAGTCAGACCTGCCTATATACCTATACAGTTCAATTAAAACAATTGTCTATGTCTCTTGTATAACTCTGAAAGACGTAATGGTTGTCCAAATTCATCAATTACATGTCAACAATAAAAATATAATTGTCCACCCAACTAGCCATGCCAAATAAAAAATTTCAAGTATTTTGAAAACATGTTTAAATTCGTAATTTTATATCATCAATTAGATTTCATGTTATGTTATTCATAACTTAGTTGTCTACATTTTATGCAAGTTTGTTTATTTCTTATTGTGAATTATTGATTGGAGATGAACTATAGGCAGGGAGATCACTGTGTGCACTCGAAACACCATCACCTAATATGCTATAGCTGTGAACTCCCTTGATAATGGTGTCGTGATGCTGTTGTGCGCTTGTAGGCAACTTGGTCCGATCATTTGATCTCGAACCAATGTTTCTTTCTTTTGGCAGCACCAAAAAGGAAGGTGTTCATATACATACAAATTTTTTCATATTGTCACGCCCCAATTATTCAGCTCATGTCACAGTATGAATATTTTATAAGACGCTGAACAATTAGGACGTCAGAGGGTATTCTGCCATCATTCACATAATCATAAAAAGACATATAAATGACAACTCTCATATGATGAGTCTATTATTAAATGAACAATCCATGAAGAATTGTAAATAACAATATGAAATTGTTTCCTAATGGCACAACCTCTATTTACTGTAAAGTTGTAAAAATGAACTGAAATAAAGCATATAAACTACGAAGTTTCTTCACGATCTACTTAATCCTTCTACTCCTATATGCTTGATCTTCAACTAAACCTGCATCATACGATGCGTGAGTACTCCAAAGTAATACTGAGTAGAATCCAAAACTGTTGTAGAGATAAAAATGAAGTTTAAAAATAATTACTGTATGCGGAAGCATATGCAACATGGAACTATAAGTATGTTACCATGAACCATAAGATGTGAATCATCAAAATCATAAGGAACTCAATATCCAAATTCATCAAGACTCCATAAACATCCATGTGTAAGGAGGGATTCAATTTATGCTCTTAGATCAATAATACTACTTGCAAGTGATTAACTTACTAGATCACTACTAGGAGTTTTTCTATTGAAACCTGCCATGGGTATAGGGTGAGGGCCCCATCGGTGCTCATGGGCACAAAATAAAGCGTACATGTAATGCCTTATTCTGGGCGGGATCCTCGTAAGGTCCAAAATAATATGAAGATCTCACAAGATCTGTGATGGCTTATTAAGCATACTATGATAGTATAGTTTCCCATAGACAGAATCCTCGCAAGGTCCCTATCGAAACTTACTCGGGTAATTAATTTTGCAATACAGAGATGTCACAACAATCTTTGTGAAAACTGACTCGGGCTAAAATAGAGTCGTCGCAACAATTTCTGTGGAAACTGACTCTCTTGATTCCAACTGACTCAGTAACAAATAGCTTTTAACATAAGCGTTCCAACATCAACGATATATTACACATAATCGGAGTCGAAGGAGAACCCCTTGAATAGACACATGGTCTAATGCAAGTCTTGACTTAAAAGAGAGTTGTAATACTTTTAAAGATTTTTACAATAATTATTTTATAAGTTTTATGTCTCTCATTTAGTTATATACTTGTATGTCATTTAGTTAGGGTTTCGTCATGTTTGGCAGTGTTTCAATGAAACTGACAACAATTATCTACCCAAGGAACAACATGAATAAGGGTACTCATCAATTCAATATGAGTACGAACAACAAGATTCAACCACCCATGGAAATCGATTCAACACTCACGACAATAAAGCATATGACTTCAAAAATCTGAAGATCATATTCAAGGATATAAATGATCAACACATCAGCATGAATATGGTATTATATGACTTCAAACACGCAGGAATCTAGGCATCATTGTTACGTAAAACCATCCTACCTCAACCGTCGTAAAATCTTCTCGCTTTGCAAAAGATTCTATTTGAAGTCGGCCAACAAGGTGAAGTCGAGAGAGAGAGGGAAAAGCCCATGGGAGAGACGATGTTGTGTCTCAATGGGAACACAAGCGATACCACACTTTTAGCAAGAGAAAGGGAAGAAGGAAGAAGAAGATAATATAATTTCTTATTGCCTAACCAACAAGGAGAGGAAAACTCCCTTATAAAGAGGAGACTCTGTTACAATTATGACGACATGATTTCTTATGACACATAATGACAGCATGATTTCCCATTATCACCCCTTATTACGATTATGATGACATAATTTCTCATTCAGGGCTAGGCCCATAGTGCTTAATTAAAATAAACAACCTATCACAATCAATGGCTAAGATTAGCCTATCTTATTAAGTGACTAATACCCATAATTAAGGAGACGTAACAGAATGTAATAGACGAATAGAGAGTCAAGAGAGATGAGAGAGAGAGATGGGTGGCCATCACTCCTTAACCCTAGGATTTCCTACTTCAGGTAGGAGTGTAACCAGTCCAACCTTATTTTAGTCGATCACAAATCAAGTCGAGTGTTACACATAAAAAATACACATTTTTACAGTCCTTTTTACCGATTTATTAGTCATATTTTCTAGTTAAAATAAGGAATAAAGTGGATTATTAGTAATTAGTTTAGTAATTAGGAATTAAATAATTAATGCACTCTAAATTGTTCAAATTAAAATTTATAATTTTATGAATATTGGTGCGTATAATGTGAGACATATTTTATTTATGTAGGTTCAAGTGTTCGGACTGCAGAACGGCCAAAGTAAAGCAATTACGTGTGCTTTGAAATGCCAAAGTGACCCAAGAGTTAAGATCACATGCAGAAAAGATCTAAACCATTGATGTCCACTTAAGAAAAGACGGGCGCTCATATTCAATCCGGCGGTTGAGGTCGATACAAAGGGTTTTAACCCAAGCAGAAGAAGAAGCAAAACATGAACCGAACCGATTCAGGGTCGACTCAGTTAGAAGAAAAATAAAATAAATATAAAAATAGAAGACAATTCGAGCTTCTGCTCGAGCCGTTGGGTGTTATAACCAGAAGAACAAAGCAGAGATCGGGCTCTGTTCGAGCAACGTTGGTATGAGAGGAAGGCCGGCGGCGAAGGGTAGCGGCTGAGTTCACGATCGACGGCAGCGGTGACGTGGGCTTGAGCTCAACGGCATGGAGGCGGCGAACCAGCAGAGTGATGACGGCGAATGTGGAGATGATGGCCTGGGTTCGGTGGTCATGGATGATGGTAGACAGAGCAATCGAGTGCTTATGGTGAAATCACGGTGACGGCGGACTGAAGTGTTGTAGGCGAAGGCTCGAGCTCGGGAGTGAAGGTGATGAAGAGGAGCAGCAGAAGAAGGAAAGTTTTCAGATTTGGAAGGTTTGGATTTGGGGTGTGGTTTTGACTTTTGGGCTCGATTTGGAAATCAAATCGAGAAGGTGCTACAAAGGCAAGCTAGGGATCATATTGGAAAGGAGAAGCGTCCTTGGTTCTCTCATCCTAGGAAACTTATTTAACTGCCTTTAATGGGCGAAGACTCACAAGGTCTTTACAAAGAATTATCGGAACAATTAATTACTCAAAGACAGAGATATAGAATATATCTTCTGTGAAGAACACATTCATTCTGATAACCGACTCACAACAGGAGTACACTAGAGATTTCAATACCTCTTTCAACGGCTTACTCACGAAAGAAGTACCAATGAGATTACAATATCTCTATCAGTAGATGACTCGCCATAGGAGTATCAATAGGTTTTCAATACTTTTGACCACTTACACTATGCATAGCCCTAGATAGGAACACCCTCAAAATTATTTGGGTTCACACTTCATGTTTCCAAATTGAATGCATGATAATGGGTTTTGAGAGTTTGGTCTCCAACAGGAAACTCAAACTGATTCCAAGCTATACGCAAAGGTCCAAGTCAAATGGAATTCTAGGTCACCTTGAATTACCCCATGATATCAATCATTTTGACTGAATATACTTACTGTGATAATCACTATCATGTCTTATAATGCATAATAATGTTACTATGCCCTTAATGTACCATATACTTTAGGACACAATCAAATCAATTTAGATTTTCCATAATTGGTGTTGAGAATCAATCAAGTAAATCAATCACCTACCTTCTCAATAAGGATTTGGCACCCTTCCCTAATTGGCTGATAGTGATCTTGGGTATATTCTTATCTAATCCCTTATTGGCTCTCATAATTACCACCAACCAATTTAGTTAGTTTCCTGATTTACTACCGGTTATGTTCCTTAATTACTGCTAGTAAATCCAATCTTTCCTTTTTGTCCATGATATTCTCTAACCACCAAGATTTATTCAAACACATGCCACCTTACACATACTAGGACGTCCCTCTCTCTGACATCCACGTGTCCTGGGGCCTTGGTGTATTTGGCGTCTGGCACGTGTCTCGTGCTCTGATGCCTCCAACGTTCCACGTATGTGATACACCACTCCATCTCGTATGTACCACGCGTCTTAACCACCTTGTCACATTCACACATGTCCTATCATGTGTCTCGTCTCCACCCTGGCGCTTGGCCCATGACCTGGCGTTAGATGACTCAGGCCCTCGCGCAAGACCTGCCTCAGCCAGATAGAGCTTAGCACCTGGGCTAGTTCTCGGGCCCGTGTTAACCTGCCTAACTCAAATCATTGATAAACAAAATTCCAATGCATCACATACATTCCAAACATGTAAAATCACATGACATAGCAGAAATCCAATTAGGCAGTTAAACTTTCCTCATTTAGACCAGTTTCCTAAAATAGAAGTTTATAGATCGGCTATGACTTGCCTTGGTTTGATGGAAGGTTCTATAGCACTCACATCCCCATTACATGCAGGCCCCAACCGCACACAGGTTTTTTGGAGATGGAATTGAACCCATTATAGCCAGTTTGTGGCAATAGCAAGTGGAAAGAAACAGCCAATATAAACTTTGTAGGTTACCATCTCTTAATAACATGTTATAAAATCATTTAGGGAAGAAAGAGAGGAGAGGAAGAAATTTATAAAAGAAGAAAGTCAGAAGAACTTGTGCTTAGCAGCCACAATTAGACCACTTTAATTATAAGCACTTTGGTGTCAGCTATTGCAGGAAGGGAACATAAATCAAGGTAAGTTGATTCCCGTCACAGATTGTGAAACTAGAGCAGGCAAAGGACATAATCTACTAAGAAGTCACAGATTGTGAAACTAGAGCAGGGAAGGACATAATTTACTAAGAAAAGAAACTAGTTATAACCGATATCTATGAATCTGGCGCAAATTTGGTCCATAAAGCTGTCAGAATTCAGCTGTGTTGTGTGAGAAAACATCTCTTGGTTATACTCTAGTATTCTTTTACAGTCCATGTTACAAGATAATTTCATTTAGATTTCATAGAAAGTTATTGTAGATAAAAGGATCTACAGGGAAGAATTGGGTGAAGCTTGGAAAAAAATCTAGGAGGAAACATGAGATTATAAGGAAGGCTGGACGATGAGGAGAAGGAATTAGGGTTGTGAAAAGAGTTTAATCGAAGGGGAAAATTCAGAAAGATAGGTTAGACTGGATTGATGAGGAGAATGATAATCAGAGATAAAGTTTTGAGCCAATGAGTGTCTTTTTCGTCACTCAACTCTATTCCAGTCATTGACTTCTGAGATGAGGGCTATGACTTAATGTCAATTTGCGCCGGATGATTTTTCTTCAACGTGCATTGTCAAGTATTTTAAATGACCGCATGATTTTAATCATTGTGCATGCTTGAGTGATTTTTTTCATGTACAAAAATTTCTACCTATCTGCACTTCGCAGTCTTTTTTGCAACTAAATCATATAGCTATCACGTACTAGAAAGGGTTATAATCGTGGAGTGATGCAAATATTTCTCACCATATTATGTATTGTTTATCTTTGTTCAGTTAATGGCACTAATGTCATGTCATGATCGCAACATTACCCACAGAGACATCAAACCTGGTGAGAATTTTTTGTCAGTGACTCAGTAAAGATGTTTGACGTTTACAAGTATCTATGCTTAGAACTTCTAATGATTAAAGGGTAAGAGTTTTATGTTTGCACTGTTTTTTAATTTCTTCTGTTTGTCAAAAAGCTACTGGTAATTTTACCAGTAGCTGTTAGTAAATAATAAATATTACTCGTTCTTTAAGGTCTCCTAAGTGGAGGGAAAACATTCAGGTCATAAACGTAATATAATCACTACATAAAAAAAGGGGACGGAAACTCTATTATTGAGCTTTTTTAAAAAATTACGCACATAATATGGGTTGCAATTCTGTGAAGTTTTGGCCCACTTTGATTTTTAGGCCTTGTAAGCTTCTGTAGAAAACCATAATTTGCAAATTAGCAGTGATTTAGTGTTTTAAAGGGAAAAACAATTGTGAGTTTGCATTAAACACATATCAGTTTACACTGCATACATAGTTTTGTGCCTCGCTATGTAAATCAAGACCGAGATTGCAAACTATGATCATAACAGGCCTTGCTCATTGATGCTTGGGATTTTGATCTTAAATTTAACAAATGGAATTTTATTAGTTTCACATGTTAAATGGGTTCTAATTTGATGCCTGATCAGTTTTAGCTAACAATGAAAACCAGTTTGCTTTTACATGGGAGCATGGCATAACAACTCACATTGTATCCTTCATTGAAAGAAAAATGTTACTCCTAGGACTCCATTTATTTCCCAACGACCATGCTAGTGATTCCATCTACACATGCTAACTGGCCATAATTCTTAGGATTTTGAAGAAGCTGAAATTGATATACAGTGAAACAATACATCAACCAATTAGCTAGTGCCGCCTTTAGGAATTAGAAAACTTAAATAAACATTAGAGAAGATCAAGTTAACAAAAAAAATCTTACAAACATAAATTATATCAGTACATATTGACATAACAGTATCCAAACCATGTACATGTTTAAAAATAGAGAGGGGTTTACATGAGATCGTTCTCATATAAGGAGCATGAGGCCAATTCTTATAGCCGTTGGATTCCGATCGGAGGATGGATATTAAATCAGTGGGTAGGTAAGTGTGTCACATCAGGGAGTGGGTGAGATCATTATGGCTATATGTAACCGTTAGATCAAGATCGAAGGGCTACAATTCAAAGTGGCCTCATATAAGCTATATGAGAGCGATCTCATTTAAACTTTTCCCTTAAAAATAATATCATCTTCAAAGTGAGTTAATTGATCTTAAATAATACCAGCATATTAGACTTTAAATGAAACTTAATCCTAGATTTTCCACATGAAACATGTCCTACAAAAAACTTTCTTTTCTTTTTGCCAACTCTCACCCAGACGAATTCCAATGATACAGAGACACGGTCACACATTCTTAACAAATGCCTAAAGCTGTTAGCCAACGAAAGAAACAAACTCAGACGAAGAGAATAGACGAGTTAGACCACAAACTAAAAATGTTATCCTTCAGGAGTACGATGAAAGGTCTGACGGTACAAGCAGCACTTGGAAAATAGTTCTCATCATGACATACTAGAACTAGGAAAATGTTACCATGATAGCATTGTCCAATAGTGTCAGGCAATCCCCATGTTATAATAGACTCTTGATTTTTTATACCAGAATCTAGGGCTTCCGTCATATTCTGCCTCAACCTACAAAGTAAAACAGAAATTTAGCACATTCAGGACAGAACAAACCAAAGGTGAAAAGCAACAGGAAAAACAAAAGATGTTATCATCCATACAAAAATCCCTACTATAACACAATATCACAAGATAGTTTTATCTCCAACAATTACTTGTGTAGCAATATATATTACAGTACCAACACTGTAATTCAAAATTTGAAAAGGAAAGAAAATAATTTATCTGTGTATAAGGTAAGATTTCTATGTTACCATCGCCATTTTAAATTTTGCTGTCATCCTATTCAAATAATCCACAGATATGAGGCTTGAGTCAGAACCAAAGACATCATTAGCTGACAAGGAAAGAGAACAGAATTAAGTCATTGGATGAAACACATAATTATATTTGGACCTGAACATAGGTAAATAGCTGCAAAAAAATAGTAATAGAGAGACAGACAGACTGCAAGATTCTTTTATGTTATAAAATTGAACTGGGACACAATCGATAACACCAATTACTGGCATCAGCATTAGATTCTGCTCATGATCAGCCAGGAGATGATGCACAAAAAGTCAGTAAATCTTAGTATTCCTCAATTATCAGAATCCCAAAGCCTTCCGCCAGCCATTGTCATGATCAACGCATCAAACTTATCATGGAGGATGCACCAGTTAATGTGTGGCCTTATAGGTACCAATTATTTAAGATAGAACTCGAGCAGCTTGTTAAGGAAATTCCAAATCGTGTACTATTATTGACACAGCCATGTACCATTTTCTTTATTTTTTTTAACTTAAAAGGATAGGCAGCTTGAGTTTGAAAGTAGGATCTAATGATATATGGTATGGTAAAGAGGAGAAGCATGGAGCGAATCCAGAGGTTGTTTAGGTTCTAAAGGTGAGAATTTTTCTCGTTTCAAAGGTGAAGTTTAAAATCTTAACAGACAGGTTCAGATTTTAAAGGTTAATCTTTACTGGCATTGGATATAATTATAGAAGCTTGGTACGGAATGGAGGTACTAGAGCTCCAAGGATCTCTGGTGAGGGTTAACATCGTGCTTATAAAGAAAATTGATGACTTAGGGACTAGATGATTGAAGGGTTTATCTTATTTCTCAGCCTTCTATATGTATTTCTGATTTCTGATACTCGGGGTAGTTTTTCTTGCATATTGCATGATGTTAATCCTTCTATTTAGGAGCAGTGTCTAGCTAGACATATGCTATTAAAATATGTTATATACTGCATCGGAGTTGCCTGTTTAAAGGGACTTTTGCAGGGAGACTGCAATCAAATTATAAAAAATATGATTTCAGATTGTTTTCATTCAATGGAGTAGAAAATTAGAGCTAAAATTGGTGAATATTATGGAGGTAAATAATATAAATAACGAGACAAAAAACTGGTTTAGGATACGACAGTATACTTACAGCCCATTCCTGTTATTTAGATTGTTACATGCCGGACAACTCGTGTTAAGATGCAAATTACATTTGTTTAAGATGATTCTTTTGATTCCACACTGTGAAATGTTATTAAGGTGATATAGCTGTCTCGGCGAAATGATGCTAAGGTGCTATATTTACTTTTTGCTTAACAAGAATTGGCTTGTTTAGGTTATGAGACTACAAGATCTGGCTTTCTTCAAATTAGTGAACATTATGGAGGTGAGTAATTTTTATTAGGTGACAAAAAAAAGTGCTTTAGACAACGAGTGGACACTTACAGCCCATTCCTGTTATTGGGATTATTTCATGCTCGATAACTTGTGTTAAGATGCTAATTACGTTTCTGTAAGATGATTGATTTGATTCCACAATCTGTGAAATATTATTAAAGTGGTATAGTTGTCTCAGTAAAATGATATTAGGTATTAAATTTACATTTTGGTTAAAAGTAATGGCATGTTTAGATTATAATACTATAAGATGTAGCTTGTTCGTTGACTGTGTTTTTTTCCAATTGGTCAAGCTTACTTTTAGCTCAAATTCGTGATTTTATGTTAATTTTGTTGTTTAAGGTGTTGCATATTTTTGCTTTAAATTTTTCATGTTAGAATCAGATTGTGACTGGGATTCATATTCACCTCAAGATTTCTTTATTCAAAGCAACCAAGGTAAAACTGAGATACGAAATGAAATTTAGTGCTATCTCTTACTCCATCCTTCCAATGAAGCCAATCTGGATTTGAAAATGGGTGAAATTTATTGGACTCTATGGCCGGTACAAAAAAAAACAGAATCCCCCCATCCCGTGCTTTTGGTCATGAGAGAGAAGTCAATGTGATGGACCCGTGATTTTTCAAATGTAGAGGGACTTCAATGGAGAGAGGAAATACAAAAGAGTTAACACAAAACAAGCTAGAGTCAAGGTGCAAGATCCGTGTCACCTACTCCACATTGTTGGGAAACAGCACTTCATGATCATAATTTTAATTATAATTAATCAAATACAACATCATACTTATGTAAGGTGGAGGACCAACTACATTAAAAATTAGCAATCTACAACAAACTTGTTGAAGTGAGGAAGATTAACTAACTTTTCAGATTGAGTCTAATACATATAGAACTCATTACTCCCCTAAACAAACATAAATATACTTCTCCTTTCATTAAAAAGAAAAAAAGAAAAGAGTGATACTTCTCCAGAGACCATACGGTAACTTAAAACAGTTACAATTGCAAAAATTATCAAAACTGAAATTCAATATTACCTGGCTTTAGCGGAGACATACCCTATGGTCCATTAGGTGGAATATTTGTGCATTTCCCTAAATCACATCTTTCTTCTAACATAGACAATGGGACAACAATAGCTGCTAAGTTATCCATGCTCCCTTTCTCATAAGCAGTGTTTACAATGTAATTGGCCAAAGGTTGGATTCCCATATCAAAGAAATCCATATCCATGTGCATATCCCATAAAAGATGGCAAATGTCCTGTGCTGTCATCTTTTCAAAGATCCCATAAGATGCAGCAATTAGATAACTGTCATTTTAGGAATAGAGGTTACCCCATAGCTAAAATAGTCAAAATACAAGAGTAAAGTAGTGAACAAGAAAATTATCCATATAAATTCAACAAAGCACCCAACTACCTAATCTTCCAAACAATCCACCACAAACAATGTAACTATCATCAATCAATGAATCATATTACTAAATTTCACAATTCAGCAAGCCACCTTTTATCAGACACATCACCAATAGCTCGAGACAAAGCCATTTCTCCATGAACACGAGCTACACCACCCCATTCAGTAACATAACCACCAGCATTTTCCATCCAGGCTCTTTCATCTTCTCTCTCTGGGTGGTGATCTTGCGTCAGCTCTGTAGGAAATAAATACATCAAAGTGTCACTGGTTGGCAAGTTAGCTAATTTTCTATAACTTTTGGCGACTGATACAGCAATTTTATGCTTCCTCCGCCCATTATACATAGAGAGCCTTCCTGCAGAGAGCATGATTTACAATGATGAATAACACCAAAAGACTGCATCTGGTGCAAAGGTAGTTTGTGATGTGGACCCTACAAGTGAACCTAGAGGAAAGCTGTTTTAGTGAACACCCAACTTTTAACATGACTAAGAGGAGAGGAGCCTTCGGAGCATAAAAGAGCCTTCATCTGCTATTAGCACAACTGCTGCAGTAGTTCCTGATCTAAGACCATTTTTGTAAGCTTCCTACATAAAAGAAAACCCCACCAAGGTAGAATGGAAAACAAAAATAAAGTAGGCTGATGATAGTACAAGGGAAATATTTTAGTGACCGAGTTTGAGGACCAGATTGTAGGACCCCATGTCACATTGGCATGGGGATCTGCAATTGTGCATCCTCATGCCAATGTGGCATGAGGTCCTGCAATCTGGTCCTCAAACTCGGTCACGCTAGACGCCCTCATAGTACAACTACCTCTTAGAGGAAATCAGATTTCAAGGCAACCATCATCCAAATCAGTATTCACCTTAGTAAATGCCAAATCAATATCATGTATGGTTCTCAGCAGTGATTCTTTCAGGATTTCCATGTGAAATGACCCAACAAAAATCAAGGGTAACAACCAGTTAGATCTGCATGTGAATTAAAATAAAATAGTCAGATATTTTTACACATTTCTGTGAAATGAAATGCTAACTGTAGAAAATAAAGGCTCACTTATATTTTTTCTTTTGTTCACACTAACTTAAATCTTGTAATAGGGAAATTGTCTCTTTTTATTTCTTTAGCATGTTTCATCTCAACTTTCAAGGAAAAAAAGCACTATCACAAAGCCAGATATACTAGGAAAAAAGGAGCTATCACAAAGCTAGATATACTATGGACATCTAACACAATAAATGTGCAGAGCATGCCAATAAAAAATAAGCAAAGAAGAAATGTGCAAAGTATGGTGACAGATACCTATGAAGAAAAAAAAACTCTCACGGAAATAGATGCATGGAAAAAAGATAGGAATCACATGTAGGTCAGCTCTATGTATCTGTACATAAGAGAATGCACATCACATATATTGGACAACTAGAGAGCTTTTTCAAAATGGTGTAAGATTTATTATACTTCGTACTCTTATGTGTTTCTCCCTTCTAAAGCATAAGAACCTTCCTACCCATGTCAAGTGTAACTAAGGTGCAAGGTGAAATACGACCAATGCAGCCAACACCAAAGCTGGTACTACTTGTAGATTAAAAATAATGGTAATCACTATGCAGTATTGCAAAATTTCATACCAATTACCATTCGTACAATAAGGTGGCAACATTGCATGTAATTTTCCTTTAAAGATGTTTATCCACTCATGAAAGAGTAACAATGAGCAAAATGGATAATTATTATGATGTCTGCACTAATACAACTTATTCCATCTATCTAGCGTGTCTAAGTAGCCTTCCTCTCCCAGTCAACTATACAAACAGAAGCACAAAGATGTCATAATCAACACAACTGTATGAGCTTGGTGAAAATTAGGGCTGCCAAAAGGCAAACCGACTCACTTGAAAAAAGGCTTCAAAATGTTTTCCGTTACCAAATAGGGACGGGCAGGGTATATACCCACACACCCCTACCCGGTTACCTGTTAAACAAACTTATAAAACTTCTTCCTTAATGATTCTACTAATTTAAAGCTATAATTCTAATTTGAGAACAATAAAAAACTTAGTTTAACTTTATAAGTATTCAACTTGAACCAAATAGGGCTAATTTTGACTTACTAAAATACTAGGTTAAGAAAAAATTCTAAAACTAAGGAAAGAAGGCAAAAAGAGAGGGGAAACAGTAGGGTTGCCCACATACACACGATAGACCACTTCACATCCAATTCATATATCACCAGATCTTTTCTTGTACTTCCTTCAACATAACCTCAAACCTTCCTCCCCTCTAGGGACCTCAAAAGGCAACATTGATCACATCTACTTACAAGCATGACAGGTGGCCCCCAAAAATATCAGAACAAAAAGTCTATACCGCATGAGACCAGCAATTCTATATGGCCAAATTGTTGCCCAACAAGGGAAAGCTACTTATTCAAGACGAATTTGGAAAAAATAAGAATATTAAGGGTCCGTTTGGTTGCCCAAAAAGAAGCTGGATTCTTGATCCAGCTTCTTTTGGGGAGGAGATTTCCCAAAAGAACTCACTCCAGCTTCTTTCAGTGGCAAAATCCATAATTTTCAGCAAAAAGTGAGATCATTTTGTAAAAAAAATGCAGTTTTTTTTACAAAAAAGTCTCACTTTTCACTGAAATTATGAATTTTGCCACTATAGTAAGAAGTGAATTCTTTTGGGAAATCTCCTCAGGAGGAGATTTGAGGAGATTTCCCTAAAGAAGCTGGGCAACCAAACGGACCCTAAGATAGATAAGTAGAAAGCTACTGCATTTTTTTTGTTCTTACCCAGTACTGTATTAGAAATGACCAAACTAGGGATAGCTTAGGAGTAGCCCTGATTGGATGATATTGTGTAAGCCAAGGTTGATTCAGATGGTTCAACTATTTTGCAAGGAGACAACCAATAACAACTGTAAGAAGACATAATGAGGGATCTGCATAGACCTCTAAGAAAAAGATAAGAAGGCTCAAGATGACTTAAAATGTGACGACCGTAAATTTTATAGTATTTAAAGAGGAATTTCTTTGCTCAAAGGTATGCATTTATTTAAGTTTTTGAAAATCTTTTGAAAATTCAAATTCCCGCCGGAATCGATCGAACGCCGTAAAATTTGTGATTTTTGAATTGATCTTAATCGGAGATTTTATTGGATTATATGATTCATGGTTGGCGTGGCTTGTTGGTTTGGCTTCATTTGACCTAAGATTATCGGATAGGTATGTATGAAGTTTGTGTTATTTTTGGGAATAGAGTTAATTTGAGATTAATCAAAAATAAATTAGATATTACCTAAGTGGGTAAGTGGTGATTAATGGAAATTCTAAAAAAAAAACCCTAACCCATTTGTGCTTGGGTCGAGTTGGCCATAGTGGAGGTGGTTGAGAGATGGGTTAATGGAAGTGGTTGAAAGATAACACTAATTGACCCCATTAACTCATTTCTTGTTAACCCAAGAGTCACTTTGAAAGTTGGAAATTCTGAATTTTCTAGTGCATTATGAGCCTTTGATTTGAGGGGATGATCAAGGGTGGAAAATCAACTAGATAGGTAAGCCATTCAAGCCATTCAAGCCATTCTAGATAGGGTGGAAAACCGCCTAGTAGGGGGGGGGGGGCGGTTTTTGGCTTAGGAGCTTAAGCCATTCAAGCATCTCCTGGTCTCTCTCTCTCTCTCTCTCCCTCCCTCTCTCTCTCTCTTTCTTTTCCGACCGGCGGCAACCCATCTCCGGTGGTTCGTGGCGGTCCAAGCAAGGTCGACCGGCGTGGTGGTGGTGCGACGTTATCGGAGTCAAGAGTGCTCGGGAAGAATTCGGTATCTTCAACCAAGTAGGATGCCTTTTTCCACTACTTTTCTTCTTTGATAAAGATATTGTTGAAATGTATGATTGAATGTTGATGCCTAGAGGATTACCTAGAGTTTGTAATGCCGAACCTAGATTGATAATTCCCTCTTGTTTCATGACTCAATAGCATTAGTGTTTCATCTCAATTATTTCTACGTATGTTGTCTAATGAAAGTTAGTTTTGGATATCTATGTTAAATCATGCTCGTATTCCATTCGCATGTGATGATGCTATTCAATGCATACTCATGCTCTTTCTTGAATAAAAATTTGATCTTTGGGCACTTTGGTGCATTTCCGAGTCTTATATTTCATGATCTATACATGTGTTGTTATAGCTATTACTACTTGGAAAAAAATATCAACTAAATAGGTAATCGAATATTGTAACTACGAGATTATTCCTTGTAAGATCTTTTCTCTGTGTTTTCAGTTATGGTTCAACTTAATGTCAGTATGTCTCGAATTCTAATGTTGTCCGGGATTATATGCTAGTATCACTTCAATAATGAGATAAGAAAGTAACTTAGTAATCGGGTTGTAAAGTTTATGAAAAAGCTGAATCATAAGCTAAGATTTCAGAACCAATAGGGCTCTGTAAAAATCTTAAGTAATAGTAAATTAAAGTCAGAAAAGGCTAATAAGGAGTTACTAAAGTTTATGCAATAGTAAATTAAGTATAACATAAGTTAATTGGTCTCGGCCAGGAGAAATCCTGCGCAGACAGACCTCATTCAAAAAATGATAACTAATTATATAGTAATCAGAAAATTAAGATGTTTATCAATATGAAAAATAGACATATGAGGCTATTCAAGATAAAAATTCTTAGATTGAATCAATTTGTATAGAACGCAGTAACCAGATAAAGAGAGCTGTTCTGTTTTGGACAGAACACAGTTTCTGAATTTAAAAGACTTAAAATCTAAATAAACTTAAGGAGTTTAAATTAAAGTTGATATTTCAGACTTAAATCATATATAAAATGATTTATGAGATCCTGAGAACAGTAACCCTAAATGTATATTAAGGGTCTTAGAGCCAAATGAAGTGTCCCATAATAATAGTCCTTTGTGTCCTTCTCTTGGTCTATTCATGACTCAAGAGTATTTAAACTTGAAGTTGTATTCGATGTCTCTGACGTGGTCTATCTTAGACACGTCATTCAATTATTCTGAGTCGGGGATTATCAATTCTAAGGTTAGGAGCAACTATAAAGACGGTGGACATGAACTTTTGAAAAACCTTGTGATGTGTCTCTTTATAGTCGGGTCTCATTTGAGATTCCAGACTATTTCATATTAACACTCTTGGTGAGTCGTTTCGGATATAGTCTGCCATTTGCTTTTCACTCCTATGAAGAGTCGAAATTTAGAAAGTCTTGTTCTAAGCCTTTTGATAATAGGGCTAGTCGTTTCCAAGAATTGTTTCTCCGCTAAGTAATATTTATGAGAGCTCTTAGTCGGAATCATAGTATGCTCATAAGCCATTGCTAGATCTTGCGAGATCTCAGATTTGATGAACCTCTGTAGTTCAGCCGATGACGGCAACCGCGTGCGCTTAGATTGTATGATATTACGGAAGGTCTGCAATCTCCGCCCATTGTGCCCGTAAGCACCGATGGGGCCAGCATCCCTAGACGCATGGCAAGGTTCCTCTGAAGAACCTCTAGGATGTTCTGGTATTGATGAAGATTTGAGAGCAGAAATTGTACTTTGACACTTTAGATGTCCGATGCTTATTACCTTCACTACACTATGAAAGTTGGAGTCTTTGAGTTATTTTTTTTTCCTTGACCTTGTGGTGTCTCGGGTGACATATGGTTTCTGGTAAGTGAACTCAGTCCTCGTTGAATCTGAGTCTGTTAATCTTTACCTATTAGAGTCTTCTTATTATTTTCCAGTGTGGGTTTTCTATATCCTACTGGGTATTTCCTATGAAATACTCACGCATCCTCTGATGCAGGAATTAAGGAGGAAAAGAAGTGTTAGCATCCAGCGGCGTGGTTTGATGTTGAAGCTTAGAAGACTCGTCTCTTATGTTTTGCTATATTTTGATATTTGAACTTGCGGCCTGCGTGCCAATTGCTTTTTGTTGAACAATTTAAGTGTGTTTCGGATATTGTAATAGATAATCAGATTTTCTTTCAATTATTCTACCTCTTGTAAGTAAATATTGTTTAAGTCATGACGATCCTGCAAGTCCCATAATATTTAAATGGGATAAGCGTAGACTCGAGTATTCGGTCCGTCCCAGATTTCCTACCCTATAACCGTCATTGGATTGACGCTTCCGCGTAAATTGGGTCTTAGAAATTTGGGGCGTGACATAAAAGGAGCTAATAACGAGGATTCACAAAATATCATTTTGTCATGAAAATGGACTATGATTTGGCCAAGTGGGGGAGCATACTTCAAGTATTCAACCTCATAGAAATGCGATAATAGTTAATACATTATGCTAGTGGAGCTACTTAACGTGGATGCTATACCAATAGTGATAACAACACCCAATTGTCTTAGCATTCTTAGACTCCCACAATTAAATTCTATAATGGCTTTCCCAACACCTTTACGTAACATTACTGCTTTCACTGCTACCCTATACATTCTTGCCTCCTTTTTACAACACACTGAACCCCTAATCTTGCTTTCTATTTCAACCACCCAGCCCCAATCCTAGGTGCAACATCTGTATTTATTCCCTACTTGCACAAATCATTGAGGCGCGATTGCTACACAATATAATTTAACAAATGGTTTATTTTTAAGAGCATTTTAATTCTCAACCTCTTGTGCATCCCTCCACTATGTCATCTCCAACAACACAAAACCTCCTTCTGCATGCATATTATTAGTTCATCCAGTAGAAAAACAAATGAACTAAAACATATAAGATAAAATGAAACTAATTGATGTTTACAATCCCACACATCTTTGCCTCCAAGGGGGAGGTATAGTGACACTACTGGCGCATGCACATAAACAATATTGGCACTTCTATCAAGAACTAGTTCCATAAATACACACAATTCCAAAGAAATGAAATCTTAAAGCTAAAGTAAACGACTGACTGGTAATAATTAGAATTCAATTTAAAGTGCAATGATAAGAATGATTAGTTATGCGAATTTTTTAGACCTAGTCACATACATGATGAAGCATTTCAATGCATAGGTCCAACTAAGCCTGTGTGCAACACATACAACGCCATCCATCCTTGATATGAGGTTTTTTTAGGCCAATTATCCCTTGTCTGCATGTGCCTACTCAAGAAAGAGAACCCCAAAACTCACCTTTCATGATTCCAACTATCCGTTTTTCTACTATTATCAAAGTTTAACACTTGAAAAATAATGTCATGCTCGACAGCAAATGATAATCTTCCACTTGAGTGCTTGAATATGTTAGAATATATTCCATCAATAAGGAAATAAAAATGAAGCAGAAAGAATTCCAATAGAAGCCCAGACACCATAACACTAGCATCAGCACCATTATGACCATCAAAAACAGCTACAATACTGCAACTAATTTCTTTAATCCCTGAAACGCCTGCACAGTGCAAGAAAGAACCAAAAAAATCCAATTAGATAACAAACTGCAGAATAGATTTCTATTGATAGAAAGGGAGAGCCTTCTTGTGAATCCATAAGTTCATTGTTTCTGAACACCCCTCAGAGTCCCAGACGTTACTAATATTCCCAAATATGAAACAACGACCATACAGATATTATACTACAAATTCCAAAATACGAAACTGGTTTTAGGTAATCTCACATACATTACAAATTTATATAAAGCACAGAATGAATAAGAAAAAACATATCAAATGTTTCTCTAGCTAAAAACTTAACTTAAATGATGCAAGAACAACATAAGAGGGGTGAAACAAATACAGGTTAGCATAAACACACCGCAGAGAATCAATGTAACTTGCCTTTGGTGCAAGATGATAATAAATTTGGACAAATATGACTCATCGCATTATCTTTTGAGACTTTAAAACTTGTTGGCCAGTCTTTAAGTACAGAAATGCCAAGTCAAACAGACATAGCATTTATAAAGGACTAAAACTTATTATCACCTCAGAATTCTAAGAAACAGTCCAGAAACAAATTTTTAGTAGAACCTGGAAACCCACAAATACAAATGTTGGTTCAGGTACTGAGGTTCAAACCTGCCACCACTAAATTCGGAGATGAAGTGCCTGACCACTGTGTCCACCATGATTTTGTCTACACATACCTAGTCATAAAAATCAGGAGTTCTTGGATACAGGCCCAAAACCAACAGCTAAACTATTAATAGCCATCTAGAAACAAATAAACCTCCACATCAGTTTTTCAAACGATCCCTTCACCTCCTTTCTAAACCCCTGCCACCTGGTATCTGGCGACTGCAGCCAGGTGGCCAGAACTGATTACGCTAGCTATAGCCAGGCCAGCCGAGCGTAGGCGTGCATGCCTGCCATTGCCTTTCTTTTACCCAAAAATTAAACTGATAGGAAGGGTGAACCCTAGGGTTTTTGTCCAGAAACACAAGCACTGTATCCGTAAAACTAAAACTGGCAGGATGGGTGAACCCTAGGGGTTTTTTTGTCCAAAAAACACAAGCACTGTGCCCTTATCAAACTATTTTTAATTACCTTGGATTAATTAACAGATGAGTACAGGTCAAAGGACCCAGTACCAATTTCCTATAATTTTTATTACCGTCTCCAAGTTTCCTAGCTTTTTCTGAGGTAATCTTTCCCATTTCTGTTTCTGCATTTCCATAGTGTATTTGTTTGTGGTCATGGCAACCAGGGGGAAGCCCATTAACATTTAATGCAGAGAAAAATGAGCTAGGAGTTTAGTTTTTTTTGGACGAGCTCCTACCCACAGCAACTGTAAGAAAGAACATTACAAGCAATATAAACTTTACATGATGCAGGAAGTTTTACTTAATTTAGTTTAGCTGACTGACACGACTAATAGTTTCTTCTTTACCCTTCTTTCATTACATTGCTGTATAATATGGTGTGAGAAAAATGTTCTGGCTAGGAACTTTTATACCAATAACATGGGCTTCATATATGCCATCAGCTTGTTGGATTTTGTGATGTTGAAAGGGCAGGCAGTATTTATGATAGCCTTTATACAAGCAGTTATTCTACCTTTACTGGTGACAATGTCGTTGCATGGAGAAGCAAAAAAAATGTCCTTATTCATTTAGCGCTATGTTCTAGTGTTCGGGGCAGCGGCCGTCCACGGTGGCCATGGCCATGGCAAAACATGGTTGCCACGTTGATTGGTGGCAATGGCCAGGTCGCAGAGGCCAGACTCTAGCTACTATAGCCATGAGCAGGCCATCGCCAGAGACTGGCCGCTGCGGCTTCATCACTGCTACCAGATCTGGTTGGGAAGGCATAGGTGGGAAGATCTTCATGGGGGAGGAGGCCGGAAAGACAAGGTGGCTGTTGGGTTTCTACAATCATGGATGAGGAGAGAGGAGGGAAGAAGTGAGGGTGTTACTGAGAGGAAGAGAAAAAAAATTGGATTTTAAAAACACAAATAATAAAAAAGGGAGTTACTGAGAAGGAGGGTGCGAGTGCTGAAAAGTCTCATCCTTTGTGAAAATGCTTCTTCACACACTTAGCTTCTCTTTTCCATGTTCCATGCTCTTGTTCTGTAACAATCAAGCTGCTATCCATAACTCAATAATTCCATATTTCATGATGCGCCAAACATTTTGAGGCCAATTCAGTATTCACACTTGCTTTGAGAAAAAGGCAGCTAGCAAAGGAACAACAACTATGTATAATTAATCCAAAAATCAACTTGTTGATGAATTCACCAAGGCATTGCCCCAGTCAACTTGTGGTTCTATCTTGACCAAGTTAGACATGGATGATATCTATGCTCCATCTTGAGGGGGAGTATAAAGAAAAGCTGCTATCTAGGGGCATTTCTGTCCTACAACTTAAGCTGCTAACTTAAGCTCCTACAAGCACGACAAAGATGTCCAAGGCCGCTGAAAGATTGTTGCAAGATCTGTGACTTGTTTCTGCTCCAGTATCGGCGTTGTTTCCTTTCATAGAATATGTTATCCCTGATGTGTTTTTGTTTACAGAATTAGCCTAGTATAGCTCTTTGATTTAAGTAATTTCTTATAATAGATAGCAACAAAGAGAGTAATTTTCAGCTGGTCGCAGCTGAATCACACAACCTCCTCTTCTCACTTCCTCTTCATCTCTCTGCTTTCTCCTTCTTTCATTTCATTGATTTACTACACGTACTTCCATACCGATATTTTTTGTGTTGCAAGTTCATTCCCTGCAGTGGCAGGGATCTGAACAAGTTTCTAGTGTTACCTCTTCACCACATTAATACCCTTGCCAAAACAAAGTTCTCAAAAGCATAAGAAAAAAGAGGGATACATAAAATCGAGACAACTTTTGCACAAGAGATCCTAGACAATAACAAGCATTCAATTCTCTTCTCCATACCCTGTACATCTACACAATAAAATAGTTGATAAAAAAAATTCCCACTAGGCGTGGCAACTGCTTGCCAAAGGCCGCTCCTCGATGACAACAAAGTGCCATATGCCATGTATCAAATATTTTACACTATATTAACAGTAACAATAAATAAAAGCTTACATGAAGCCTTATTTATCACTCGATTGTTCTATGTTCAGACGCAATTCCATACACAAGACAAAGCAGCCAAATGCAAAAAAGGAACCTAACATTTACTGTTTAGTTACTCCCTCCCTCCAATAAAGCTCGTCCGCCTTACCAAATGACAAAATTATTGGACTCTAATGGCCCATATACAAAGACAACATTTTTCTCTCCCTGTTTCCATGTTTTTGGTCTTGAGAGAGAAACCCAGCCATGTAATGTAGGACCTGTCTATTTTCAAATCCAAACGAGCTTCATTGGACGGAGATCACAACGCTAAATAGAAAATGCAGCTCCACAGACGAGCAATAACCATCATCCACAACAATGCAAGCATCCGCGATACAAATTACATTAACTACTCCCTCCGTCCGGATGTAGTAGTGACAATTGGTTTGCCAAAATGAACTGATTAGTCAATCTCGGATTAACAAATGTTATAATGGACGGAGTAAGCAATTCCATAATCAAACACAGGAAATTCGAATTTGAACAATCAATTAAAGTAAAATCAAATAATTATCGGAAGACGACGCACCAGGAAACGGAATCCGGATGTTGGTCCTCCTGGTGGCGCCGACGCCCCTGGAGTACGGCGGGCTGCAACGTCGCCGTACTCCGCACCTCCGAAGATCTCGGGCCATCGGAGGAGCCCCGGAGAGTCCACCGGGGACACTTGGGCGACTGGAAGACGGCCAGTGCGCCGCCTTCGCTGCAGAGGGCGAGGCAGGAGGGGGATTCTTTGGTGGAAGAGGATCGGGAGACGGCGAGGTGGAGCAGAAAAGGAAGAAGAAGGAGAAACCCTAGCGAGGATTCCGGATATCGTCCGGCGGAATTTCTGGGTTGAAGAATGGAGGGAAGCTTGACCGGGGAGGGAAGAAGGCTCGAGCCTGGGATGAATGTCTAGGACTCGGATCCTGCCGGGTTTAAGTGGGTCATAGTAACTACTAGGTGGGTTCCAACTGAAAGAGATTGTCTCATCTTTCTTGCACATCCTTGCTCATAACCTTAAGAGTAGTACAATTAAGGCTTGCTTTAGACGCTCAGCCGAAGCAATTAGTAGAAAATTTCATATGGTGTTGGACGCGATTCTAAGGTTGGGCAGGCATCTGATAAAGGTTGAAGAAAGAAACCTCAATGAGCGGGAATTCCAAAAGTGGAGATAGTTTGAGGTACTCATAAGTAATATTTATTAGTAAATAATTATTTATTTTTAAAGTTTGATTATAATTTAGTTGAAATCTTTATTCTTTTTAACTAGAATGCTATTGGAGCACTTGATGGAACTCACATAGGACTAACTATCCCAATTGAAGACCACCCTAGAAATCGTGACCGGAAAGGTAATATCTCTACAAATGTATTAGCAGCATGTGATCCAAACTTGAAGTTCACCTACGTATTGCCCGGTTGGGAGGGATCAGCTTTTGATGCAAGAGTTCTCCGTAATGCATTGCGTAGACATAATCCACTAATGATTCCAAATGGTATGCCTATATTAATGTCAAACTTTTTTTGTTCCAAATCACAACAGAGCAATGCAATAAGTAACCTAAATTTATTTTGTTGTAGGCAAATATTACCTTGTGGATGCAGGTTATGCAAATGGGGAAGGATTTTTGGCTCCTTACAGAGGAACTCGATACCATCTAAATGAGTGGAGGGGGAACACGCCCGTCAATTACAAAGAACTATTTAACCTTTGTCATTCTTATGCGAGGAATGCAATTGAAAGTGCTTTTGGCTTATTAAAGAAGCGATGGGCCATTCTTAGAACTGCAAGCTTTTATCTTGTAAAAACTAATATTCGAATCATTAATGCATGCTTTATCCTCCACAAATTCATATGAGACAACATGCCTAATGAGGAATTGTTAGTTGAAGCAGATCGTGACCTAGAAAACATGGTGCCTGGAGAACTTATTTTTGATGACCGCGTAACAACCGTAAGAGTGACACCAGAATGGAAGGCATTTAGAGAAACCTTGGCAAAGAATATGTTTGATGAATATCAAGGCCGACGTGTGCGTAACCATTGACTAGGAGTATAATGTTGCACTAGTCATAATGTGGTCATTAAATTAAACTTTTTTGCTATTTTTTTGGTGAATTGGATTGTGTCAATAAATTAAGTTTTACTTATTAGTTGGTTTGCCATTGATGTTTGTAATAATATTACTTGTGATATTGACTTATATTAATTGTCGTCTATTATATTGACTCTAATTTCAAATTTATAATTTACCGCTCAAATAGAGCTGGTGAAGAGCAATCAAACAGTGCCTCAACGTGGGTACACAAAATGGAGTTCAGAAATGGACACTTTCTTAATTAATTCGCTTTATGATCAAATCACATTGGGAAATAAAGGTGAGAATGGGTGGAAACCACAAGGACTTCAAAATTGTGCCAATGAAATGAATGCAGAGTTCAATATCCAATTGAATCCAAGTCACATTAGAAATAAAATGAAAGGTTGGATGGAAGACTATGCAATTGTTTTCGACATCCTTGCTCAAAGTGGCTTCACTTGGGATGCTACAAACAAAAAAATAGTTGTGGAAGATGAAAGTGTGTGGGATACATACTGCTGGGTACGTAAAAATATTCTATTAATTGAATGTTATGTAATTACTATGACATCCCAAAAAATATAGTTTTATTAACCAAATTTGATATGTTCTTATGATAGAAAGCTCCCGACGCAAAATCATACAGAAATAAGAAACTGAAGTATTGGGATGACTATCTATTCCTATTTGGAAAAGACAGAGCTACAGGAGAGGGGGCAAGTCACTTTGAAAATGTCCAAGAAGATAATGTAGACTCGAATGATGTTGATCTGGTGGAGGAAGATGGTGAACTAAATAAGAACAAGGAAGTAAATGGAGCTGTTAACAACGCCGAACAACAACGAGCACGTGAAGAGACACCTATAGGATCAAGAAAAATGGGCAAGAAGGAGAATTTGAACAACACAAATTTTGAGGTTGCTAAAGCACTTAAATCGTATTTGGATAAATGATCTATACATGAAATATGCATTTTATTATTTCCTAAACTTATGTTTCTGCTAGTATTAGATTAGAATTTATGCTACTTTAATATAATTTTTGGTTTTTGTAGGAAACAAGAGTAAGAAGCTGAAATAGGGTGAAATACGACTCTAATGATTGAATATTCATAACTTCGACTACATATCTCTGATGAGACTGATTTAAGCTTCATATTAAATTTCACGAAGTCAGCTTTCCAACGCCACTGACTGTTCTCAATTCGGAGTTTTGAGCAAAAAGTTATGATCATTGGAAATATCGTATGCGAAAGATACACGATTAAAGAGAAGAACCGTCACGATGAGATTGGATGGATGAGATCGATGCAACGGGTTTTTGTTTAATAAAGAAAAAAAGAAAAGAAATATTCCGTTCCGGTCCGGTTCAGTTAAAAGAAAAAGAAAAAAAACCGGCCCGAGCCAAAGCTCGGGCCTTTCGTCCAAAAACAGAACAGAGGCGCTGCCGGAGAAGACTGGCGAGGCTGGCGAAGACAGCGGTGGGTCTCGACGGCGGCAACTTGGACGGCGGCGATCTTGACGGTGGAAGGCGAGGCTGGGCTGAGCTCCGGCGGCGAGACTCGACGAGTGGAAAAAAAAAGAAACAGAAAACAGAGCTCTGTTTGAACGGAGCACCGGCGTGGGCTGAGCTTCAACGGCGAGGATGGACTGGACGGCAGTGCTGACGGCGACGGGAAAAAAAACAGAGCCGACTCCTATTCAAACTAGGAATTTGATTTCATCTTCGATTGGGATTCGGATTTGGGCTCGATTTGAGTCAATAAGGACTTGGAGGAGGTCTATAAAAGAAGAACAGATCGGTGAAGAAGGAAGAGAGAGCTTGAGGTGAGAAAAAGCCGCCGAAAAAAAGGAGCTTTAACAGAAAAAAAAAATAGAGGAAAATAGACCGGATTCCGGTACTGTTTACGCCGGAATCAGGCGTGGTTTCGCCCGGAAGAGGAGAGAGAAGAAGAGAGCAGGCAGCCGGAGGGGAGAAGGAGGAAGAAAGGAGCGATTTTGGGTGCTGTTTGCGAACTGCTACAGTGTTCTGAAGTTGCTACAGTGCACGGCTGCGCGAGGAAGACGATGAATAGTGCCATGAACAGTAAATTACTACAATGATTCTGCAACAGTATTTTGGTGAATAGTGTAAAACGACTCCTTCAAATCAACAGCGTTCTCCTTGTCCAATGGCCGGCTAAATCCTTGTGCAAGGCGTAGATGAAACCTGAGTAAATTGGTTGTATCGTTTTCTTTATCTTAATCTTAACTTTTACCTTGATTGGTGTATGAATCTTATTATAGAATCGCTGTTAATTTATTGAGGTTTATTCTATGTGCTCGAGAGAGGCTAGAGTGAATTCTTGTGAGTTTCAATCCGAGGAATACTTGCGTGTCCAAGAGGAACGTAAGTAGACTAAGGTGTTATAAAGGAATAAGATTTCATTGGTTTATGCTCGAGAGAGATAGATCACAGTTCCATATTTTGAATTGCTTATGTGTTACGTCCGAGAGGAGAGCACTACATTTTGAATTGACAAGTATATGTCCGAGAGGAATATACTAGCTAATCAGGAATTTATTCAAAAGAGAGAGACGATAAGCTGGTTTATTGTGTGGTGGATTTGAAGCCTTGGCACTTCTCATATTAATTAAAATCCAATTTAAAGTAGTTAAATTTTATTGCTTTCTCTAGATTAAATTAAACTGCAACTTTCTTTCAATTGAATTTGGTAAAATATTAGTCCGTCCCTGAGGTTCGACAACCCTTTAATACTCACTGTAGTACAATTTCCTTGTGCACTTGGAAGGGTTTAATTTTAAACGATCAATAAACAGGAGAAGAAGAGTTCAAAGCCATCATCTTCAGATATATATGAATTACTTTCAAATATCCCAGGGCTCGCTTCGCATCAAATAATGGAGGCACATCGAAGGCTACGATTGGAAAATGATCCTTCATTAATTGAAATGCTCTCTAGTTTCGCTAATGAATCAAAGTTAGCTTGGATTGAGGATCTCCTCAATCGCCCACCTCCCCAATCTTAGTTTGTATGTTTAATTGTTTGTTGACCTTTCTATTTTAGATCTTTGAAGGTTGAAATTTTTTTAATGCATAATAATGAAACTATGTGGTTGGAAGAACTTATTTCTCCATTATTAATTAGAAGGTGCAAAATATGCAAAAAAAATACTCTTTTTTTGCATTATATGAAGAATTAAATCTCCATTGAATTCCATCGTTTGGTGAATTCTAGGTTCCCAAACAATGGTGTGATTCTCTGAATCCCACTACTAAAATCACATTGTTGCCAAACACTGGATTTCTAAAATACAAATCTCATGTGCATGTCATTCAAAATGACGTGATTCCTAGAATCACACCTCTAAATCCAAATCACGTTTGCCAAACGCACCCCTAAGGATTGGAGAAGAAAGGACACAGGGAAAGATTTTTATAGAAGATTAGAAAACACCTCGTCCAAAAGGACGGTTATGGAATGTGAACAATTAGCTCCTTCCCTGGACTCTTGAGTTGGAGATTTTTCCTTTCCCTTAGGAATTTAGTTGAGAGTTAATTGAGAGGGACTCATGAGTTTCTCTTCGTCCCTCCTTGAAGCTCTATAACCTTTTTCAGAAAGGGGTTGGGCCTACACATTGCCTTGTCGTCTCTGGACTAATGAGATACAACATGTCACCTCCCTCCCTAGACTCTTGGGTTTGAGCTTTTTTTTTCTTTTAGGAATTTAGTTGAGAGGGGATGAGTTTCTCTTTGTCCCTCCTTAAGGCCCTGTTTAGTGGGCTTAAAAGAAGCTTTAGAATCCAGCTTCTTTTGGGGAGGAGATTTCCCAAAAGAATTTAGCACAACTTCTTCCCATGGCATTTGGTGTAATTTCCAAAAAATGACACCGATAATTTTTTAAAAAACCCACATTTTTTATAAAAATTATCCCTGTTATTTTTTTAGAAATTACACCAAATGCCATAATAACCTAAATTCTTTCTTAGAATCGGCTTTTTCCCAACCAAACACCTTATTTCACCACTTTCATTTCATTTGGGAAATCTAACTTTCCTACTCCTAAAAGTGGTTACCAAACGGGGCCTAAAGCTCTATAAGCCTGTTCGAGAAAGGGGTTGGGCCTACACATTCTCGTCTCCGGACTAATGGGGTCACACTCACACATCACATATCTCCCTGCACTCTTGAGTTGGAATCATCTAAAGTAAACATTTTTTTTTCTTGCATTTTTTTTGTTCATCACTGACGAGTGTTTCCCCCATTTAATGTAGGCAGAAGATTACCAAACAAATGGCCTCCCCTTCTCATCATGCAATAAATGTTGATGAAAGCAGTCAATTCGACACTCATTATATACTTCCCACACATATTGGAGGGAGTTTCTTCCATATTACCTGGCGCCACTCTCAGGTTTCCTTTATTATCTGGTTTTTCCAGTGAAATCCCATACAGCCTGGAATTGACACATAGAGTATCGAAAATGCCCTTATTCACTGCAGGTCATGTATATATAGGGTGCGTTTGGAAGCACCTTTCAGGGTGAAAAAAAGCATATTTCAGGCCTGAAAGGTGAAAATTTTCACCTTTCAGGGTGAAAAGCGTTTGGAAGCTGAAAGAGTGATAAATGGTCGGTGACAGTGAAAGGTGAAAATTTTCACCTTTCACCTGATTTATGTTTGTTTAGCTGAAAGGGTGAATAGTGGGTCCTGACGGTGAAAGGTGATAAATTTTCACCTTTCACCCCTGAAAGGCTGATTCTCACTCGAGTGAGCATCAGGCTGACGAAAAATCACGGGCTGCCTAGGGTTTTTTTTCCTTTCTCCTTCCGTTCATCGCTCTTTCTCATCCCAGCCGCCATCACTCCCGTCCTTGAATCTTCCTTCCACCGTTTCGCACGCGACTCCCCCGCCCCCCAATAAACCATTTTTCCCTCCCTCTTGCATCTCCTGCCGCCGCACCGTCGTCGAAGACCGTCCCTTGTCATTGACGTTTCGGTAAGCACACGGCCCTGATTGTTTGATTTTTTCGAATTTGAACATTTCGTTGACGTCTGCCTTTCTCCATGTAATTTTTCCCATAACATTTATTACTCTGAATGAGCATATGTGCTATCTATTTGGAAATTTATGCATATTCGTTGAAGATTAGAGGTTTGAATATGATGCGTTTGAATGCATATGTACTGCCTCTGCGTGTAACGATTTGTGCTCGATCTGCTTACTTTAGGCCAATTGTAACAGTTGTTACTGTCATTTGTTTTCACCTCTTCCCCGATCTCCTTATTTATTAATCAAAAACTTCTTCTTGTCGAGCCGATCGGACTCTCCCGATCAGCCACCGGTGGAATCGAGTTTTCGAGTAATATAGTACTCGATAAATCCATGGACTGTGTACCCGATTACGCGAAAGTGATCCGTGGATCGAGATCTGTAATCGGGGTCACGGTACACACAGAAATCGACTAATCGAGGACTCGATTACTCGATATATGTGTCTATCGTGTACCCGATTACTCGATTATTTGAATACTCTGTGGTTATCGCGAGGTGTATGACGATCGAGTAATCGGGTCCACGGTACATGGAAGGATCACGTACTCGATTACTCGATCTGTGTCTTCCTTATACCCGATTACTCGATATCCATGTGGTTAACGATTTGTGCTCGGATTCACGGTACACACATAAATCGAGTAATCGATTACTCGATATATGTGTCTATCGTGTACCTGATGACTCGATTATTCGAGTTCCATGTCATTTTATCGT
The DNA here is from genome assembly GCA_039654745.1 of Houttuynia cordata. Taxonomy (NCBI): domain Eukaryota; kingdom Viridiplantae; phylum Streptophyta; class Magnoliopsida; order Piperales; family Saururaceae; genus Houttuynia; species Houttuynia cordata. Next base: position 31,267,529 of record CM077502.1, read on the forward strand.
GACGTGTATGATGATCGAGTAATCGGGTCCACGGTCATCGACGTATGAAGTTCTCGCATACTCGATTACTCGATCTGTGTCTTCCTTATACCCGATTCCTCGATTACTCGATTTCCATGTGTGTATCGTGAATAGACGTCGTAGATGGCTCGAGATCGAGTTATCGGGTTCATGGTACACACATAAAGCGAGTAATCGCTTACTCGATATTTCTGACTATCGTGTACCCGATGACTCGATTATTCGATTTCCATGTCATTTTATCGTGACATGTATGACGATCGAGTAATCAGGTCCACGGTCCATGGAAGGATCAAGTACTCGATTACTCGATCTGTGTCTTCCTTATACCCAGTTACTCGATAACTCGATTTCCATGTGGTTCTTGATTACGTCAACATCTCTCTTCTCATATGCTTTTGCTTTTGTGGTATAGATGGCAAGCCCAGCCAAGAGATCAAAGTATGTCAAACAGGTTGAGTGGAACAAGGAAGAGCACTATGCATTTATCGCAGCGTATGCCGAAGCACTTATGGCCGGATTTCGTAAGGGGAAGGGTCTTCAACCCGGAGGATACGACTATGTAAGCCAAGAGTTGGCGAAGAAGGGTATAATTGTGAATGAAGAAAAAATACGCAGTCACTATGACAAGACTAGGTACCTCTACAATGCATGGAAGTGGATGTCAGAGTACACTGGTTGTGGGTATAACGAAGCAACCCAAACCTATACCTCCGGAAATCCTGATTTTTGGAATATTTTTAGACAGGTGCGTATCGTCACCCATTTTTTTCCGCAAAATGTTTCATTGCCATTCCAACTCTCATGTCCTTCTGCCGCAGAGACACCCGAAGGCCATGAGATTGAAGTCTTGGGGATACTCGAGAGAGATGGAGGGTCTATTATCGATAATATTCGATGGTAACCATGCTACTGGAAGGCAGGCTTATAATGGAAGGCCAAAAAAGGTGGTTCCCCCCAGTGCACAGCTGCCACCGGATAGTTCACACGGTATCGATGAGGATCACCCTAGGATGCTTCCCAATGAATTTGATCAGTTCTTGGGAGAGGATATGGGAGATAACACATACCCTCGTGATTTCTCGCACCTCCTTGATAGTGATATCCAAGGAAGCCCGATCGGCCCTGGCCCCTCAGTACGTCCTACTTGCAACCAATCTCAGGTGCACAAACATGAAACCTCGTTACTGTTATCCCATCATCCGCTTGTATCTTGTCATTGTATCTGGGTTACATTTTGTGTGATAATTACATTCCATGTTCTTGTTTGTAGGAGCCTCCGAACGCCGACTCTCCTGCTTCCCAAACTCCCCTACAGATGCCTCCACACGCCACCAGTGATCCCCTCAGGCCTACCCCTCCTACCCCTGGTGCCCAGCGTCAGACTTCGAAGAGGAAGACTTACTCCTCTTCCGAGATATCTACCGGCTTCCAGTCGCTGTCTGACGCTATGATGGCAAGAAATGCGCTTGCCGAGAAGCACGATCGTATGCTGGCCGAGGCGAAGGTCACTGATAAGCAAGTACAGATTGATGAAATCAACAAATGTCTTCGTTTACTACGCCGCCTCCCTGGATATGACCCATCTAACCCAATGTACAGTTTTGCAATGACATTATTCTCGACGGAGACTAATAGACATCTGTGGCTGGCTCTAGAAGACGATGAATTTTTTGCTGAGCAGTGGTTGAAGAACCTTTGGAGTGGGAAGAAACCGCCCATCTAGATTTGAAGAAACTTGTCATTTTATTACTGTTGCATAAGATGGTATCCACTTTATGCATTTGTGGACTTCGTGTGGGTTGAACTATTTTTTTTTCCTCCCACTTATTCTCCATGTGATTATTGTCCTTTATGGTACTGTATACATGTGACTCCTATGACCTCTATGCATTTGTGCCCTTCGTGTGGGTTGAACTAATATTTTTTTTCCTCCCTACTATGCTCCATGTGATTATTTGTCCTTTATGGTACTGTATGCATGTGACTCCTCTGACCTATATGTAGGCCATGAGTGTGTGGTGAATGAGTGTCTCCATGTCATTATTGCCTTCTCTCCTACTGTTTGCATGTGAGGACGGGCATGCTTATATATACATCTTCTATGTGCACCTCGTTAGTTAGTTATGTCTTCTACCTTTCCTCCGCCGACCACGGTAATGGAGTCTATCGTGTACTCGCATTGACGATAGACACCCGAAGCCTGTCGTGTATTCCCCCACATTTTGATTACACGAGTATTGTTTGATACTTCCTGGTTAGGGAACACATGGATCCTCTGGTAAGCCTAGATTTAATGTTCATTTCAGCAGTTTTAACATTTATTTTTTGTCAAGCAGTAGTATGTTCATTTCGTTAATCTCACTTTCTAGAGGTGGAGGTATTTTGGCGACGACGATGAGGATGCTGCAATAGTTAAGCAGTGTGCCATTGCTATGGAATATTTATCAAATCATCCATCTCGTAATGTTGTTCACCCACATCGCCACAGAGGAGAGGAGTTGGTACGTGACATGTTATATACTGTCACGAATGATCGAATGTGCAGGGACGTATGTCGTATGAACAAACAGACGTTCGTTGAATTATGTATACAGGCTAGAGCATCCGGTCTGGAAGATAGTCGAGGCGCATCTGTTGAACAACAACTCATGATATTTTGTCAGCTAATGGGTCACGGTACATCTGTTCGTAAGTTGGGCCATGAATTTTCCCACTCAGAAGAGACCATACATCGGTATGTGTATAAGGTGTTCACCACGTTAGAGCAATGGTTCCATGCTAGAATCTCCACCATGGTTCCACTCGATCACATGCCTTCTTACATTCGGAATAATAGAAAATTTTATCCATATTTCAAAGATTGCGTTGGTGCAATAGATGGCACGCATGTTATGGCGAAGGTGAAGTCGGATGTGTCAAACGCATACAGGGGTAAACAAAAGGTCACTACACAAAATGTCATGTGTGTGTGCGATTTCAGCATGCGTTTCACTTATGTCGTCACAGGGTGGGAGGGGTCCGCCCATGATCAGCGAATTCTCGACTCAGTATTAGAAGACGACAATTCTTCTTTCCCACGACCACCGCCAGGCAAGTACTACGCGGTTGACGCAGGATATGCGAACAAGCTAGGTTTCCTCGGTCCTTACAAGGGGCAAGGCCACAGGTATCATGTTGCTTCTTTCCAACAACGACGGCCAACTGGAAGGCATGAGATGTACAACTACATACATGCGTCGCTCCGGAATATAATTGAGCGTGCCTTTGGGGCATTCAAAAAACGTTGGCACATTATGGAAAACATGCCCCCTTATCCAATTGAGATGCAAGCAAAGTTTGTGTATGCTTGTGCCGCGTTGCACAACTTCATTCACGAGCAACACAATAGTGCCACTAATTCTGACATGAGAGATTGGTTGCTGCCCGCGTACGAAACAGATGAAGCTTTCCGATTGATAGAAGAACCATCTGACAATCATCCTTCTAGTAGTCATGCCGGGGAATGGTCGGGGCCAGATGATGGAGTAATGGTTCAGCTGCGAGATCGAATCCGGGATGAGATCGGGAACTCCCTACATATCCCCCCTGATCCACCGGCGAGTCAGCCACGTCGTCGACGGTAAATGAGTGCAATTTACTTCTTTCTGCCATGCATATAGAGCAATCGAGGTGAAGAGAAGCAAATCAGTCGACTCATATACGGCACGAAGTGGACCTGCCCAACCAAGTCGAGCAATCGAGGTAACGCTAAGCTATTCAGTCGAGTCATCGACGTGATGATCGTGGTCCTTGCCTGGATCCAGATCGAGCAATCGAGATCACGATAAGCTCTTTATTCGAGTCATCGCAGGCACGACAGTGGTACTTCCCTTGCATATCGAGCAATCGTGTTCACGATAAGCTAATCTGTCGAGTCATCGACGTGATGATCGTGGTCCTTGCCTGGATCCACATCGAGCAATCAAGATCACGATAAGCTCTTTATTCGAGTCATCGTAGGCACGACAGTGGTACTTCCCTTGCATATCGAGCAATCGTGTTCACGATAAGCTAATCTGTCGAGTCATCGACGTGATGATCGTGGTCCTTGCTTGGATCCACATCGAGCAATCGAGATCACGATAAGCTCTTTATTCGAGTCATCGCAGGCACGACAGTGGTACTTCCCTTGCATATCGAGCATTCGTGTTCACGATAAGCTAATTTGTCGAGACATCGACGTGATGATCTATTTGAAGGAATTGCAAATCATGTAAGGGCAAGTATTAATACATGAATCTATCATTATGTACATGAATCTCTGAGTAGGTACAGGGCAATGTCTATATATGTCAAGTAATGAACATATCCTTACGGAAATTACAGTAGTTTCGCATTTTCTAGTACACTACGATCTTTTAGCGGCCAATGCGATGTCCTGTATACCTTCTGCTGCTACGTCGTCAAATTCCCTCTCGATACTTCCCCTTAACAGGACTGCCGCGATCATCGGCCGATAGAGCATTGTTATGGCCGTCTGATCGAAAACTGGTTTGACGACCCCCGACGCCAACTGTGCTGCGTACATCATTACGTAAATTCCGCAGTCTGCGGAATTACGTTGGAAGGGTGCATCCCTTATTTGGGACATAAACCAGCCGTCAGCTCCCTTCATCTTGAAGTGGGTTGAGAGGATCTTACCCAGGCAGGCAACTACACGATCGGCAGCCAGCTAATGGTGTGGATGCGTCGCTGGATGGCCGGTAAGAGGATTGTAGAAGCGCCACCGTAGGGTGGGGAAGTGTAGAATCAGCAAGCAGTAATGGGTGCTTATGTGAATTGGGAAGAAGGCATACGTCATTTTCCTGTCGATTCCCTTCAGCAGGCTATTGACCAACTTATCTATAAGCTGTTTATTATCAGCTTTGGGCATGAACTCCTACATAAGAATGAAATATGAGATGAGAAGTATATATATTAGATGATTGCCGACAGAACCATGTAAAAATAAGTTGCGGTCACACACTTACGAGTTCAATATATTTAGTAGCCATGATTCCTCCAAAGAAGCAGTATGGATACATCAATACATCACTGTTCATCTGTTGCCTCTTCCGGAGCAGTTCAAAGAACGCATCAATGACCTGCATGTATTTTATTAAAACAACCATCAAGTATAACGATCAACGAAATACCATCGATTAAATTAGCATAATGTGCATGTACCGTATAGTTTATTTCCTCGGTCCGCAGCAAACTTAAGTAGTCGTGATCATATAATGAATCAGTCGGATACTTCTCCCTTGGGTGCCTCATCCAATGCATAATCGTCTTTCGATCTTTAGGCGACAAAACATCCATTTCGAAGCATATATCAGTTCCAACGTAGTCGGTGGGTACGTCGGTCGTAGGACGAACCTCTGCTGTTTCAGCCTCCATTACTTGCTCCTTTCCCTTTCTGCGAAGGTGCGTATCGTCACCCTTCTCATTAGACGGCCGGGTCTCAGCAGGTCGCACCGCTGCTGGAGGGGTCGGTTGATCGGGGAATGCCTTAACTAATCGCCTTCGTTTACCTTTCGGCACTGGAGGACCGGGTGGGAAGGCAGAAGTGGGGGCAGGTTCGTCTTCAACCTCAGCGCGTAACTGTTGGAGGAACCTATGTACAAGTTGAGCATTCCCGCGCGTCAACTTTGGCAAAACCGACGGTGGCGCTGCCTCCGCGCAAGTCCTTTGTGCCCCTACTTGCTACAAAGATGCAAAAGGCAAATGACGGACATGAGGATTAACAGTTAGAGGAATGTATAACGTTTCACTACGATAGACATGCCATCGTGTAATCGAATACACGAAGGGCACCTCTATCGTACACGCGATTATACGATTGACAGATCTATCGTGTCATCAATTATACGATGGAGACATATATCGAGTAATTGAGTACTTGATTGGCATATATATGACGAATTAGATATCGGGCTGGTGATAGGGAAATTACCTGATTTTGTTGTCTTGTGGGCGGCCACCTTGTGGCAGGTAGGAATGGCCGGAGATATATGCGATTCGGTTGGAGGCCGCTCTGCCTCAGGCCGGGGTGACACAGCCGGCTGGTCCATTTCGGGCGACGCGGCCGGCATCGCAGGGGGGGACTGACGAACATGTGCTGGCACCGTCGTTGTTGTTGACCCCATTCGTATTGACTCACCTCGTACGGGGTGTGGCTGCTTTCGGCCGACACGCTGGGGCGGATGAACCTGCTGGGGTGGTTGGCGGGGAGCTACTGGTACGGCATCGCCCAGTTTGTCAACTAGGCTTCTAACTGTGTGATTCCAATTCTGCATGGTTTGAATACCCTCAATAATCTGAGGGACTCTGAAGCCTCGATTTTCCATCATATCGCTCTGTTCGAGGGCGACATTAAGGAGGGAATTAATCCCCTCCAGAACACCCTGAAGGGAAGTGACATGATGGTGGACAGTTGACGACTGTGTCGACCTCGGTGACGTGGGAGGTTGAGGTTGGTGGAGGGGGATGAGAGATGACTCTTCCGGTAATGGGGATATGACATCAACGACGTCGGTTTGGACATCCAACGTCTCTAATATGTGAACGTAATACGGTCGAAATCGGTGATGGATTTGGATTCCCTTATTTGCTTCATCCACCGGCACCCCAGCGACCTTCTCACTCTTGGACTACATGGACCCATAGTGGATTGAAACAGATTGGTGTGCTCGAAGAACCATATCTGCAGAATGAGAACATAAATCAGCAAATCACTAAAGGTCTATATATACAATGATACCGAGTCATCGAGGACGCGATAGTGAACACTATCGAGTAATTGAGTACACGATAGAGGAACCTACCGCGTAATTGACTACACGATCTCCAGAAAGGTCGACTAATCGAGTAGACGGCATCGAGTAATCGATTACAAGGTATAGATGCATATGGTCCAATGTCATGATACAGAAGCATCGAGTAATCGATTACACGGTAGAGATGCATATCGAGTAATCAAGGGGACGATATCCACTACCATCAAGTACTCGATGTGACGAAATCTACGTGAATCGAGTTATCAATTACAATATAAGCTGAATATAAGGACTCACCTGTAAGACATACGCGGCTCCTGCCAGAGTGCCGCCACTACTCGTCTCTCCGGAAGATCTAGACTGCAAACATCTAGATGAATGTGACATTTTCGAGACAAGCATTTTATGGATGGCTGCCGGCCAATTATACTTGGACAGTTGGGAGAGGTCGTCCAGATAGTCGCATAGTTTTGTAGGGACTGTTCTTGACGATTGTGTTGAAAAACATGTGGAGGACGATCATACGAACCATGTCATCATCTGAAAGATCTGCTACCCCCCGTAGACATTTATCAAGTATTTCTTCAATGGATTGCCTATCCGGTCTCCGTGTGGAGAAGTACTTACGGTAGAATGATCCTTCCGGGGCCAGCAGTTTACCGTCAGGGGATTTCCAATTAACAATCTCACCAGATGCCCGTAACCCAGTGATGAGGTGCAACATCCTGCTCAGTGAAGGATAACCTTCTAGTCCTTATGTTGAACACCATCAGACGCTCATCCCAATAGTCCAACAACACATCAAGCAAATTTTCTAGCCACAACTACATGACGGCATTCGAATAACAAATGAAAAGCAGTCTCTTTCAATAGGTCCATGCAGTGTGGGTAACGCTCTGCAACTTGTAGAGACTTGGTGAGAGCGCCGGGTGTACACTGGTTCGAAGGCTTGGCCTCGCGTTATACTTCCTCGGGGACTGCGAAGATCGCTTCTCTTGGGTGGGATTTGGCGGTGGATTCATCTAGTCTGGGAACGCACATTTGGGTGGGATTTGAAATCAGGTTAGGATAATGAAAGCATCGGGATCCAGTGACACGATATGCGAGCGCAATCGTGCCATCGGACACAAAAAAAAAAAAAAGGTCGGATTTTTAAATCTTACTGGTGGGTGGATGTGTCTTAGGAGGCACCGATTACACGACGATAACCTGACGGCCTGAGGAGGGATACCCTGCAGATCGACCGGCTTTAAATCGACTCGAGGCCTAACTCCGCCGGTGCCTATATGGAACCCCGCTGCCGCCGGAAAGTGGAATCGCGAACCGAGTAGTCGCAGGTTGCGCAGTGGCGATGAAGCTCCAGAAACGGGTATTTATATTGGGTGAAGGACGATCTCAATTTGGGAAAGGAGGAGACGGGGGGTGACGGGTCCGGCATGCACTCTGACACGTGCGTTGAGTTACTCGGCACACTTGCATAATGACACGATGAAGGGAACACGGCACTCAGCCAATATGAGACGTTTGACGTGTGCCGGTCGCGGAAAGCGAATAATCGATTACACATTTACCTCTGATAACGAGTAATCGATTACTCGATCAGGCTCGAGAATCGAGTAATCGAAACCACGATATATGCCCACGCGATGAGGTGGAGACCGAGTAACCGATTACACATTGACCAAGTACTTCGACATCACGATTACACGATAGAGATGGGTTTTCAAGAGCGGACTAGACGATGGGCACATAAATCGAGTAATCGATTACTCGCTGAGAAAACGAAATCGAGTAATTGGTGGTCACGATAGATGCCCACAGCGTGATGTGGATAACGAATATTCGATTACACGATGAGCCTGGCTCCCATCCGGCGTCTCTAGCCGCAGAACCCTACCGCATTGGGGATATGGGAAGGCAAATGATATATTAGCAAGGGATATTTTCGGTAGATTTATGCCCTGACTTGGTGTTTCTCACAGTGCTTCCCAAACGTAAAGCAGTCTGATTTATTTTCATGCTCCCAAACAGAAATCAGCAAATCTTGAAACAGAGTGAAACTTGTCACCTGTCACCTATGTTAATTTTCAACTTCCAAACATACGTCAACTATCAGCCTTGAAAATTTTCACCCAAGAAAATTTTCACCCTGTTTTATTTTCTGCTTCCAAACGCACCCATAGACATGATCGCCTCGGCTCGCTAATAACAAGCAAATGCGGCAATTTTCTAACAAATCGGAGTCTCTCAGCGCCCCCTCCCCCACCGGCTCCCTGCAGCTGCATGCAACGGGCGTGACGATTTTCTGGCGAATTGGAGTCTCTCACGCCCCCCCCTCCCCCCGGCTCCATGTAGCTGCATTCAACTGGCCTAGTGAGTTTCCGGCGAATAAGAGTCTCTCACGGCCTCCCTGATCGCAGGCTCTGGGGGTGCAAACTGGAGTAAGTGAGCGATTTTGAAGCGAGTTTCGGCAAGGGTTCTGGCGGGCTGAAGACAAAAGAGTAATGTGGCGGCGAGGAATAGTGGGAAAGAGGTGTGAGCTATAGGCTGAAAATACAGCGTTAAAGTTCCCGTGCAACGAGACGATCCTCATGGGAAGTGAAAGACGTACCCGGTAAGGTACAGTCCTTACTAATTTTTCTCTGAGAAACTCCAAATTTTCGATTTGTTATTTTGGATTAGGGCGTGTAAGAGCAATCACGACATTTTCCAAGGGCGTGTATGCACGTACACAGATATATCCATTTCGTGTATGCGAAACACGACCTTTATATGTTCGTGGTTCATCGGTACACGATATTAGTATAATGTCGTGTGTGCGCATACATGATTTTAGTGTGTTCATTTTTTTTTGTACATGCTATGTTTCATTTTTTTGTACCTATCTCATTGCAGGATACACAAAAGAGATTACACAAACGACGAAATACCAAGGGATGAGGAGGAGGATCTGGAATTTGTTTTTCACGCCACGAGAGCAAAAGAAGAGGGAGTGGAAGAGGCAGGCGCCCTTAGAGAACCCCTAAAGAGAAGTTTTAAACTGCGACCGGTTGTTCGGATGTATTGTCAGCCCGGAGTGCTAAAAAAGTGTGTAGCCCTCCTACAACGTCACCAAAGGATGCGCTGAACTGATTCAAGAAGCGGGATTTGCCGTTATTTTTGAAGCTCAGGAGGTCATAGTTTCAGGAACCTCCTTGACAATTTGGTAAGGTATTGGGATGATTCAGCCAAGGTCTTCAACATAGAGGGGTATGTCCGCTAAATTTGACAGAGCAAGAAGTTGTTACTTATCACTGGATTGCCCACACAGGGCAACAAAGTTGAGATCGGTCCCGCTACGGGCATCCGACCCCAAGGGGAATTCTGTATGGACGTACTTCTCCATGAGGAAATTATTGACAAGCTTAACGAAGGAGCAATAAAGATGGCAGATGATGACATGGAAAAAATGATCATCTGCCTCCTCTTCTCTTGCGGTTCTGTTTCGACATAGCTCTAGAGCGCTGCTACCGTGACTGAATACCTCTCAAGATTGAGCTCCTACAATTGGTCCCAACCAATCCATAAGATGCTGGTTTCTGGTATATCCTACACTAACAACAAGTAGGAGCAAGATGTGAAGGAGAGTCAGGGAGCGGTGGTTACCTAAACGGCGCCGCATATGTAACTCACGTAAGCCATTCTTCGAGTTTTCTAGTGGTGTATGTATGCACACCACTCCTTATTTTTTCATGTGGGCATAGACACGATGCCTCAGTAGTCGTGTGTTCGAAGACACGGTAGTGAGTAGTCATGTGCACGAACACACGACATAATATATAGTCGTGTGCGTGCACGGCTACATATTGGGTCGTGTGTTCGTGCACACGACTACTTACTATCTGTAAAGCCCAAAAAAATTGGATAAGAAAAGTGGAATTTATGGACCAATTAGAATACGGGTACTGGTAATAAAGCACACGAAGATAGCTTTCTAACGCCAACGATGGTGCACAATTCGGAGTTCAGAGCAAAAAGTTATGCTAGTTTGAATTTTGGTATGCGATCGATCATCAGGGTACAGGATCGATCGGGCGGGGTATGCCATCGATTGCCTTTGTCCCCGTTCGATCATTTTTACTGGAAATTTGGCGAATTAAGGCACCGATCGATAGCCGTTGGCGACAATTGATTGTAAGTACTGTGATCGAGCAGAAAACAGACGCGATCGATCACACCATATAGAAGTTGCATTTTGTTGCAAATTTTGTTAAAATTTTCATGAGGAAAGGACACCAAATCCTAACCAAACTTAGAGAGGACATCTATCTAAAGATCTTGGAGCATTCCTATTGGAGGAAAGAGATCATGATAAGGAAGGATTTGCTTGAAAGGTAAAACCCTAAACTCTATATAAACACATGAGACGGGACAATTTGTGCTATTCATATCAAAACCCTTGACTTGCCCTAGAAAGCTTGTGTTTTATTCCTTCCCATGTTCACCCTTCTCTCAAGCCTCTTCTTGACTTGAGTCTTCATCCAAAGCTTGGAGCAGAGGCATCATTGCGAAGAGAAGGACGGGAACGACGCGTAAAGGGCGAGACTTTTGCAAAAGTAAGTGTAGGATGATTTTCTTACTCTTCTTCGTGAATGTCTTATGATTCAAATTTTGATGTCAAATATGTTGACCTTGTTCTGGAATTAATGTGAGCGCTATTCTTGTTTATGAGCCGATTATGATCATGCTCTTATATGTGAAGATGTATGGAATTAATTGATGTATGATTGTATACTTGTTTGATCTTTGTGGTACACATGCTAATCCTAAATAAGGAATTGCTTGATTTGAAGCCTTGTCAATGCATCCTTGGCTGATGTTAGTTCTGTCCAAAGCTAACTACTCCATGTTTGGGAGTCTAAAGTTAGGGTTATTAATCGAATGCTTTGGTTATGTGATTTACCATCCAATGTTGGATTATATCGGGTTCGTTGTCACCCTAGAGTTGTAATTTGATCACATAGGGTTATTGGTCAGCAGAGAAGAGAGTCATGATGACCTTAATCAAGTGCTGGTATGTTCTGGAGTGTCCAAGATTTATTGTCCAATTATATATGGAGTCTAATTCAAGTGTATGTAATAACAATGCTTACATGGTTGTGATAAAAGTAACCCAATTCAACTAAGATTTCCAAAATTTGGATGAACAAGGTGTTGTAATAATGAAAAGATATACTGATATCAAGTATATAAAATCACTAATTGTTAAGAATTAAACATGGTAGATGACTGATTAGGCTCATTAATCAAATAAGAATCAAACAGTGTTCCTGGCCAGGGCTGTTCCTGTGCTGACGACCTATGCTAAAACATGTATAACTAAATACAGAAAAATCCTAAAAATATGCAATTTGTTGGATTGAAAACTAGATTCATAGTACTTGTAGAGTAAAAATTTCAGAGAGTAATTCAATCTGTGCTAACATTGGAAAGCGTCGGAATTCTACTGTTATGCAAAGACAGAACACTATAATTAGGGTAAAAGTTTGGGAAAACTTTAGCAAAATATTACCCTATGCTAGAATAAGTATACTAAGAGTTTAATATGAATTATACAAAACATTACTGTAACTATTACAGTAGAAGTGACTAAGTATAATACTTTATTATTATGGGCTTTCTTCAAGTCTTAGGTGGTTCACTATTGATATTGACTCAATTCGTGATTTTAATTGAGACCCGAACCATCGTTTCTCTCAGACCCAAAGTCTTAACCCTTGAAGTTTGGACTAATATTGTGATGACCAAGTTGTGTATTGGATTTGCTCTATCTATGACAAGTATTGAGTAACACTCCTGTTGTTGAGACTTTCTTTTGATACTCCTATGACGAGTTGTGTTATGATAGAGATAAAGTAATCCCATTGATACTGCATTCGAGAGTCGGATGTTAAAAGATATATTGAAATCTCTATTGTACTCATTAGTGAGTTATATATTGGGAAGAAGTGGCTAGATCTTTGTTGTACTCATTTTGCGAGTCAGTTATCAGAAAGAATGTGTTTTCCCAGAGAATATATTTCAATATCTCTATCCTTGAGTAAATAGTTGCTCCAGAGATTCTTTATAAGGACTGTGAGAGGTTTCGCTCAAAGAGAGACAGTTAATTAAGTTTCCCAGGATGAGAGATAATTAGTCTCAAAAGTACCTTAGTGAAGACGTTCGTAGTATTACTGGTAAAAGCCATAATAGACTCTGTCTAGTTGAGAGTTGGACAATACTTAAAAGCACTTGGATTAGGTGAGATTTCATCCAATTGAGAGTTGGATAATGCTCAAAAGCACTTGGATTAGGAGAGACTCTGCCAGGGTGAGAGGTTAGATGCTCAAAAGCCCCTATGTTAAGAGATTCTGCTAGGGTGAGAGGTTAGATGCTCAAAAGCCCTTGTGTTAAGAGATGGATACTCAAAAGCCCCTGTGTTAAGAAATTATATTCCTGGATCCTTGTTAGGTTCCTGCCCAAAGAGAGGCATTCCGTAAAGCAATGATAGAGCCAGTAATCTAGATATGACAATGGGTTCTAAGGAGAGAACATCTAGGATAGTCTGGCAAGAAGACTACGTGAAGGTGGTAATACCTGAGAGTAGAATTGTAGCTCCAGTTACTCTTGATAGTTGGGATCTTGGTGAATGATGTTTTCCTATCCATTTTCGATGTTTGGATTATTGAGTAATGATATTCTCTCCATACATTATAGTTGTTTTGGAGTCTCGGTGATTGATGATATTTTCCAGGTAATTGAATTCCTTATATTCAATATAAATATTACAGATTAATCAGTTGTTGTTTGAATCTTATTCATTATTATATATTATATCTCTTGTTCTTGTGTGGGGTTTGCATCCTACTGGGTAATTCTTCAAAATACTCATGCATCCTGTGATGAAGGCTTGGATAAAGAGTAGATTTAGAGTATGTGGTAGTAAAAGGAAAAGCTTGAAGGTTGCAGTTGGAAAGTCATGAATTTTATGTTTCCTTTGAATTGAATAGTTATGACATTAATGGCCTGTGTGCCAAGAAATTCTAGTGATTTTGTTAAGAGATTTTTAATGACTGTTATTCTGGGATAATTTGATATTGTAAATTCTTATTTTATATTGTTTAGTAATGTTGATTCATAAGACTGAGTGGATTCAATTACGCATCCTTTTGAGATGTTGTAGTTGGCTGGTGATTGGGTATTCAGTTACGTACCCGAATTTCGGCTTCAAGAGTTGCTCACGTAAGGGTCAACTTCCGCACTCCAGTGAGGCCTGAAATTTCAGGGTGTGACACTATCATTGTTGGTTGTTATACACAAATTTTACTAATGTTCTACTGACTATGCAAATTTGGTTTTTTGAGCACACAACAATCTTCCACACTGTAAGGGGGCCGACCACTCTGAGAGTTAGAAGGTGGTCAGGATCAGGTGCCCTCATTACGAAAGTGAAGCAGGGCGCACCGAAGAAGCACTGTATGGCTGATTACTAGAAGAGGTTGCTTGAGCATTTAGACATATGGGAAGAAATCGTCGATGTCATTAGCCCACTGCTAGAAGAGGCAGTACTCATTTCCTCTCTTTCAATGGCCCCTCCTCGATGACAGAAGACAGAGAGGCAGGAAATGAAGAGGACACCCGTTCATGGTCCCTCCTCTTCCTCAAGGACACCCGGTGAGTCGAACGCAATGGGGGGATTGGAGAGTTGTCTTTAGGGCATTAAGACATTAATTGAGGTCGCCATGGGAGAAGTTGGGAATGAGGGTGAGACCTCTAGGTCTGCATGAGTGTCTTCACTCTTAGAAGGCCTCCGCCGACACAGCATCACTGCTGTTGGAGGGCATGAAGGAGGACGAGAAGAATGAGGAGATGAAGAAGAAGGAGGAGAAGAAGTCAACAGAGAAGATGGAGGAGACAAAAAAGACATCCGCGCAACAGAAGGAGGATCCAGCGCATATTCGGAGAAAGGAGTTGGCGCACAAGACCGTCGATGACTCATTGAAGTGGGGTAAGGGTAAGTAAGACACATGGACACGAAATCTCTTCTTTTTCTGGACATGCTTTTCCACACACGCCTTCATGAGTAGTCGTGTGTGGCGAAGGATGACTTGTGAATTATCGTGTGTAGTTATAGACGATTTATTGTTTGCATGTGTGGACTGACATGATTTATTATTTGCGCGTGTAGCTCCAATGAAGCGCTCACATGATGAAGAAAAGGTAGACCAAGCCACAAAGAGAGCCTCTGCGAAGATGTTGGTGAAGAAGCTCTAACCAGAATTCGACGAAGACATGGAGCATGTAGAAGTGGATAAGTGTAAGAAGTATAGATGAGATCTCTTCCCCCCAGTCTGTGGTAAGGAGAAGAAGGAGGCCTATTCCGGAGAAGGAATTGCATAGGCTATAGGAAGAGGAGCACATAAGGAGAATGACGTTGGAGCAGGTGCAAAGGAATTTGGCAATAGAACTTACTGTTTTCTTTTTCCTAATTTCAAATGCAATAGAAGGTTGTGTATCCAAAGACAGCCCTTTGTTAGTAGTCGTGTATGTGAATACATGCCTTTGTGAATAGTCGTGTGTTCGAACACACGACTACTCATTGAGTAATGTGCAATAGAAGAATTTTTGAGTCTCTTGTGCTTCTGTACAGGTTATAGACGAATTTCCTAGTCTCTTGCGGCAGCGCAATGAAAGACACCGGTTGAAGTATCCGTTCTGTTTTTTTGGCTCCCATGCATTTAAAGAGATCTTCGACATTGCTGAATGAATAGTTAATATTATAGGTTGAGACTATAAGCTGTATTATACTCTCAACCTATTTCTGAATTATGCGTTAGTGAATTCATTAATAATATAATCCGGCGCTGTCCAGACTATAATACAGCATTTAATGAATTGACATGATATGGTAATTCGTGTTCTTGATCAGACACATGAATTACTAATGAATTCACTAACGTTCTTGATCGGACACGAAAGTTCATCCACTATTGTGTAATCAATCCTATCCTTGATCGGGCATAGAATCAATCACAACTCTATTATAATGCAATTAATCTTATCCTTGATCGAGCATAAAATCAATCATAATATCTAATTTCATTCATAATCAATCAAGTCTATGGTCAAGCACTCAAAAGAATACTCGTGAAAATTAAGCATGAATCATAATCAACTTTATAAAATTAAACTATCAAGAGTAGCAATACACATCTAGGGCTTCATCTAGCCTTGAATAAAAGTTTAGTTACACATAGAAAGAAAGAAAAGAGAAGCCTGTTTATGTAGATCCATCGTCATGAATCCTTTTTCTTCTTTGCTCCAAATGACTTCTTCTCTTGCTCCTTTCTAGCCTCCAAAGTAGCTCAAAGGTGATCTCCAAGTTGGTCTCTAAGATTGCCCAAAACGTTCTCCCATAAGGCCTATTTATAAGTTTGAAGAGAAATCACGAAGTCCCATTCCAAATCCGAGTCGAAATAGGTCTTATTTCGGTTTTTTTGCACATGGCGATCGATCGTACATATTGCCGATCGTTCACATACCGATCGATTACTTTTCCTTCGTTATTTTCCTCCGATCGATCGTTCTGCCGATCGACGCCGTATGATTCCGATCGATCGTTGTTACTGTCTTCTGCGGATCAAAACTCCAGTGGATACGATCGATCGTTCTGAGGTCCGATCGATCGTTTCCTTCAATAACACTGTTTTGCGGCTGAGGCGATCGATCGCATTGAATGGCCGATCGATCGTAGTTACTATTCATAATCTTCAAATGGCTATTACTTTCTGCTCCGAACTCCAAATTGCACATAGTTGGTGGCGTTGGAAAGCTGACTTCTTGAATTTAACATGAAGCTTGAATCAGTCCAATCAGAGATTTGCACACGAAGTTATGATGATTTAACCATTTGAGTTACTTTTCACCTCATTTCTGTGTATTACTCTTGTTTCCTACAAAAACCAAAAACTATATTAAAGTAGTAGAAATTCTAATCAAACACTAGCATAATCATAAGTTTTGGAGATAATAAAATGCATATTTCATGTGTAGATCATAAGTGTTCCCTTCAAATTGTCGTGCACTTCACTTACCCCTTTACCAAATCTAATCTACATGGCATGCCCCGCTTTTGCAGGAGTACAAAGAGGATGAAGATAATACAAATTTGATACGTAAGCTCGGGAGGATATTGAACGGACTGAATAGGAACATGTTCTATGTTTTTTTCCCAATCCGCATCGGCTCTCACTTCGTCCTCATTTACGTTCATTTCCCTAACTGTGTATGGTGCTTCTATAGAGGGAATCAAATGATGACTAATAGACATATATTTTTTCATTTGTAATCAATTTTGTTGTACATACATTTCAACTCAAACTTTGGTTGTTGTACAAATAGTTCTGTACAAAATTTTGGGTCCATACGATCTACGTGAAGAATAGTGGGGGCTTTGGCAAGCCGGACTGATGTATCTGCGATGTCTCGTTTGTAGTAAGTTTGCCTTGTTGCGGGAGTATTCGCTTCCTATGCTTCTTTCGTTCTTTCTCAACCGTTGGGTTAGTGCAACTTTTTTTGTTGTGACCAACTTGTCAACAATTGCCACATTTCCTCCTGAGGTGCCTGACGACTCGGTCTGTGACTCAATTCTCTTTGTCCTTCTCCTGCCCTTCGTTGGAGCTTCAAGCAAAGGCGATTCACATTTAAATAACACCCCATAATCCCCCCATTGACTTCTGTCCTAAGAAGCACCGACACGGGTACGGCGACACGATACGGACACGGGGACACGACATTTTTTCAAAAAGTAGGATACGACATGGCTAATAAAAAATTATTTATATAATTTTAAAATATATTTTTTGATGTTGTAGTAATAAAAATCTTCCTTCAAAGCTTATAAATGTTATAGTTCTAATTTCTAAACTTATGATTGAAAAATTATTTTTCATTCATAATTTTTACGCAAAATTTGACAGAGTTTCCCCTATATTTTTGATATCTAAAAGTCCTGTAATAATCTAAAACACCTGTACAAATTATAATAAGTGAACAACAAAATTTGTAAATATAAAAAACATCCCAGCAGAATTATTATAGACACATTCAACACTAAAATACAAACTTTAAGTACTAATAAGTCAAACATTAAGATCCCATCAACAAAATGTTAAAACATAACTTTAAAGTACATCAATATAATTATCCAAATCATATTCAACATCAGAAAATGTGACTGCTTCTAAATTTGGTTCATCTAGAGATAGACTTGCTATGTCAAGCACCCCAGCCCCTCCGAATGGCTCATCCCAAGTGTCTCAAGCAATATCCCACATCATGGTTCCTCATTTACTATACTCTTCCGTTTTCCTAGATAGAAGTCGAAGATTACTATGCACATATACCAAATCTTCAGCACGTTTTGGAAGAATTTTATTCCTCCTCAAGGAATGAATGAAAGAGTAAGTACTCCAATTCCTCTCAGCACAAGAGGAAGAACATGGTTGTCCAAGAAGCTTGAAAGCTAGAGTTTGAAGCAATGGCAAAGAAGATCCGTAAGTATACCACCATACTTTTGGATCTAACCTCCACCTATCTTCCATGCAGTCAGATTCTCCAAATATATCCATAGATCCAGAAAACCTAGCATATTCAATATTTAACTTCGATCTATCTTGAATATCATTAAAAAACTTTTTGAAGCATTTATTCCTTTCCACACAAATTTCCTCATCCCTATGTGGAGCTAGTCGATTTGGAGCACCGTTGATCCATTGCTCACTATAAAATCTGAATATTAATAACAAAGTTAGTATAAAAATAATAAAAACATGAAATTTAAAAAATGAATGCTTCAAAGTTAAGCAATGAAGTGGCGTAGAACTCTTTGTCCACCTATCAATGAGTATTTCATGTAACACATTGTAAAAGGTAGATACATCAGTTTCCTCCTTGCCTTCATGCCGAAATATTGCTTTCTTCACATTTGTAATCATGGTGTCCCACATATCATGCACTATATGAAGGATGGGTTTGTCTGTGTCAGCACATCTAAGCATATCATAAATAGGACCAGTAAAAGAGAGTATGTACTCCACCCTATCCCACCAAACATCATTTAAGACAATATCCTTCACATTCTGAGCTTTTCCCACATCATCTTCTCTATAAGAAGACCATTCATCACTAACCACCATGCGCTGAAGATTTCCTTTGATTTTAAAGAATCTTTTTGACATGACAATAGTTGAAGCAAATCGAGTGTCAGCAACTGCTAGTAATTTCAAAGGGCTATATTCATTGAAAATTGCTAGTCTCATAGAATGATTCATAATAAATGTTCGGATAAAAAAAACACAAATCCATTAGTATCTATGTGCACAAATCGTATCTTAGCAGGCCTCTTTATACCCTAACTAAAAAGATAAGTTGGGCACAAAATCGGACTGCTGCATTTTGATGAACACCTACTTGGCACTAATTTAACAGCCTTCTCCTATCCTAAAATAAGAAATCGATATAGGGCACAAAGCAAGTACCGTGAGTTTTAATGAACACGTAACGTGCACAATCACTCCATATGAAAATACCAAAAATTACCACAAAAGACCAAAATTTAGCCTAAAACAACAAACTTTACATTTACCAGGAGAATGATGGGGACCAAGTTGCTGGTGGCAGACTCTAGACTCGAAGCGAGCTTCGTTGTTTGCCGACGAGAGTTTGATTAGGAGATATCTGACCTATTGGTGCCTGAGGGGAATCCGGACTGAGATCTTGGAAAGGAGAAACTGAGAGGGTGATGGGAGAGACCGGACGCCGGACGGGCTATCCACCGAGCTGCAAGCAGCGTGAGGGAGAGCCGGAGAGAAGCCTCTTTAAGCCGAGATCGCCGAAAACCGGTGGGGGGGAGAGCTAGGGCACGGGAGAAGGGGGGACGGGCCGGACGGCCGGAGGATTTTAAAGTCCCGTGTCCCGTCATATCGGGAACGTATCCGATACGTGTCCCGACGTATCGGAAACGTATCCGGTTTTTTTTTAAAAAAAAAAAACGGCACGGACACGCAGGCAGCCGTGTCGCCAGCGTATCCGTGTCGGATACATATCGGATACGGACACGGCTGCCATTTTGCCGTGTTCGTGCTTCTTAGCTTCTGTCTAATGTTCGAAACACGACTTCTTCGTATGTCGTGCGGTACTCACTTGCGTAGTACCACTTCTCACAATATTCGAGTGTGTCGAAACTCCCATGCTCTGGATGAAGCCACATGTGCAGGTTTTCTTCATAAGGTCAATAACATCCTGACAAACAAAGAAACACACGGAATTAGCTATGCGTGTGGATAAACATATTGTCTACAAATGGAAAAAACTTAATAGGTAGGTGCGTATAGAAACACACACCTTGATGAATAGTCGTGTGCGCGACCTTATACTGCATTTGAAATTGGAAAAAACTTAACAGGCAGGTCGTGTATAGAAACACACGCCTTGATGAGTAGTCATGTGCTAGAACACACACCTTGATTAGTAGTCGTGCGTTCGAGCACACGACTACTCATCAAGGCGTGTGTTTCTGTACACAACAAATTTAAAACGACTTACCACATGGTATAAAGATCTCACTTGAAACTGACGCAATGGTAGAGGTAGCACTTGCGCTGTTCCAACACTCTTTTGTCTCATGTCATTGATATGATTCTATGCATACTTTTTTAACGAGGTTGTTAGCCCTTGGGCTTCCATTCAGTGTCTCTCAAAATGGGAGGTTGTCGTTGCACGCATTTGCTCGATCAACCGAGTTATTGGCCAAAACCTAGCCTTTAGAAGCATATTATTTACACTTTCTGACCTGCTTGATGTGAGAGTGCCATATCTTTTACCGGGATATTCCATGTTAGCCCAATATCTTTTATCATTCTTGTCAACATATTTCCAGGCCTCCTCATTGTGTTGCTTCATCTTCTCCATGATCTCGTCAAATTCTGGTCTCCTAAAGCTTGCAACAACTCGGAATAGCAGCTCCTTGAGGTACTTGTCATTCCACTGACTAAGCATATTAGCTGCCATATGCCTCAGACAAAACCCATGGTGAGCCTCGGGAAAGACATCAGCAACCGCTCTCAGAAGCCAATTCTGTCTATCAGAAACAATTGTGTCCAGAGTGGCCGGGAGGTCCATAAAGAGAAAAGATTTTAGTAAGCCGTTGAACCACGTCCTGCAAGTCACAACTAAGAGTCAAAGCATATTACACAAAGAAGGCGTCAGTTTGTATAATGGACTTGCGTGTTTTGTTTTTTACCAAATTAGAAGGTCGTGTATACAAAAACAAGCCTTCATGAGTAGTCGTGTGCTCGAACACACGACTACTCATGAAGGCTTGTGTTTCTATACACGACCATGTTTGTATACTTACCATGTTTGTATGGTCTCTTTCTCGACAACTGCATATGTAATTCACATTAATTGTTGATTCCCGTCAAGGGCTATAGCTACCAATAAAACTCCTGTGTACTTTCCTTTTAGCACTGTTCCATCTACAGTAGGGCTGCTCACGAGCCGAGTCGAGTCGAGTTTTGGCTCAGCTCGACTCGAGCTCGAGGTTTAGAAACTGGGCTCGAGCTCGACTCGGCTCGAGCCGAGCCCAAGATTTGTCAACTCGAGCTCGGCTCCTGCTCGCGAGCTGGAGCTCGATCCATAATTCGAGCACGGCTCGAGCTCGAGCCCGGCTTAAAGCAAAAACTTATATTTCGGTTTTGGTAGGATTCGAACCCAAACACAAAGGAGCATTCTCAAGACTTTAACCAGTTGACCTACAAATGTTTTTATACTCTTTATGTACAAAAAAAATATTTATTACATATTTGAAGTGGGCTTCATCGATAATTTTTTTTTATAACGAGGGGTGTCGAAGTCCTTAGAACCCAACTAGAAGGGGCAAGGAAACTAATCCCTTAGAGCACTGCATCCCGCCACCAATCCCCTTGGGTGCATACAAGGCCCACCCATCATACGCATCGCGGCATCAGGTAAATCAGGATATAATCCCGAGTGGGTGGCCAACGGAGTGGGGGTTTGAGCTCAGAACATCTGCTCAAGGGAAGCGTGTTCTATTCATCACACAAACACCCCGCTAATCAACTTCATTAATGTTGCATCTTAATATCAAACCCGGGTCAATCCAGTTCTCTAGGACCTCCGCAGTTATTACATAATATAATAAACTAAAAAATACAAAGAAAATAAACAAAGGGAAATCCAATAACTCATTTGAATACGCGGGGCATTTTTTAAATAGCCCAATTTATTTAAAACATTGAGATCATGCGCAGAAAAGATCTAAGTCGCTGATTTACATCCTACAAGACTATGGGTTTTGATTTTAAGTGAAGAGGTGTTCAGATTAGATCTGGCGGATAGAGTTGTTACAACGGGTCTTAACCCAATCCAACGAAAAAAATAAAGAAATAAAATAACCCGAGCCGAATGCTCAGGTGTTTCAGCCAGAACATAGTGCTCGAGTAGAAGCTCGAGCACCGGTGAAAACTGAACAACGTGGTGAGGTCGACGAAGGCATTTACTACACAATATAATATAGAAAAAAATACAGAGAAAATAAACACAGAGAAATCAAATAACTCATTCGAATACGCTGGTAGGATTTAAAGAGCCTAATTTATTTAAAACATTGAGATCACGCGCAGAAAAGATCTAAGTCATTGATTTACATCCCAGAATACTAATTTGGGACATGTTTTATTTTGTATAGGTTCAAGTACTTGAACTGCAAAATAGCAAAATTAAAGCCATTACACGTGTTTTGAAGTGCCAAAGTAATCCAAGAGCTGAGATTAAGTACAGAAAAAGATCTGAACCGTTGATGTCTATTTAAGAGAAGACGGGCGTGGAATTAAACTACGGGCGTTCAGATTCGATCCGGCGGATGAAGATGATACGACGGGTTTCAGCTCAATTGAAAAAATAATAAAAGGAACCGATCTAGTTTGTTGGGTCGGGTCAAAATAAAAAAAAAAGAGATGAAACCCGAGCCATCGGCTCGGGTGTCTAACAGAGCGACCGACAGGCGACAGAGCAGAGCTCTGCTCGAGCGATGGCGAGGGGCCATGGTCCGATGGCGCCCTGGGTTCCGGCGATGGTGAGGTGGCAAGGTCACGTTCGGTAAAGCTGAGGGCGGAAGTTCTGAGGCGACGGAGCGATGGCGAGCGGCTAGGATCGGGAACAGAATGACGGCGGCAGAGCAAGCAACGGCCATCGGCGAGGGGAGGCTGACAGGCGACGTGCCGACGGCGATCAGCGATCGGCAAGGTGAGTCTGAAAATCAATGACAACGGCGATCGGCGGGCTCACGATCGAGGGCGAGATTGACGGCGACGGCGTGATCGCGAGAAGCAGAACACGGTGAGGTCGACGATCGGCGAGGCGAGGCGACGGCGTTGGCGATGGCAAGGCTGACAGTCGACGACGACGACGGCCATGGGCTCGAGCTCACGATAGGGGGCGAGATCGACGACGACAGCTTGACCGCGAGGAGCAGAACACGGTGGTCGGGAGCACTATTTCAGACGATTTCTGGTTTGGAAAAGTTTTGTTCTTGATTTTTTGAGCTGATTCTCGAGTCGAGCTCGAGCTCGAGCTCGAGCTGATTCTCGAGCTAAACGAGTCGAGTTTTTTCGAGTCGAGCCGAGTCGAGTTACAGGGTGGCTCGAGCTCGAGCTCGAAAAAAGTCGAGCCGAGTCGAGCTCGAGTCGAGCCAAAGTTCGAGTCGAACCGAGTCGAGCCGAGTCGAGCCGGAAAAACTCGCGAGCTGACTCGGCTCGTGAACACCCTTAATCTACAGTGAGCAGCGGCCTCAGTGATCTTCAGAATGCTCTTGCGGCCAGGCCGAACATCCAAAATACACATCTGAAGTCGTATCCTCCTAACTCAATTTCAGGTATATCACAAGATCTTTCTATCACCACATATGTATTTGGATTAGACCGCTCTAATTTCCTCCCGTAATATGGCAAAATATGATATGCATCTTCAGGGTTGCCATCGATCAATCGGATCAATTTCTCTTTCGCCCTCCATGCCCTTTTATAGTTGACTTTGACGCCCCAATGTTTCTCAATGTACTGTTGGATATTTTCTGTTTTGATGGAATTTGAATCCTTATGGAGGCCATGACCTTCCTTGCAATCCACAGATGTGAAGTCAAAGGATGATCTTTCGAACTTATCTTTGTGTCACATGTATGCATTCCTTCCTTCCTTGTTACACTTACTCTGACAAGTCTGTTCGAAGCCCGTATGTACCACTTACACCCTGTAACCTTGCACGTTGCAGCAAATGTGTCATTGTTCCCATCCACCACTTTGAACATGAACTTCCTCTTGATTGCCAAATCCGTAAAAACCATCTTGAACTGCTTGATGCTTTCGAATCGAGCCCCTAAGGCAAGTTGTGCCTCGTAGTCGTCTGGTTGCAAACTACCACTCAACAGTATCTCCTCCTCATAAGGTTTTGAAGGACCAGCCAAAGCAGAATAGGTGCCCCAATCCCAACCACCATCACTTTCAATATGAAGGAACTCATCGTCCTCTATTTCTTGTTTATCGGACACGACAAACTTCCCTCTACATGTGTCTCCTCCCGTGGGAACTCTAGAAGAGGATGCTCTCCCTGCATGTTGGAGTTCTATACTTGAGACGGATGGGACTCTTCCCATGGGATCTGGTTGGTGAAAATCTAGTAGTGTAAGAGGCTCATCCCACTCATCTTTAGACCACGGTAATTCTTCATCATCGAAGAATTCTTCTTCATCTGCATCTTCATCTTCACCTTCACCTTCACCTTCTTCCTCATTCAATCCATTGATTTGAAATTGGTCATCGTCTTCAGTAGGAAATGCATCCTTCAGAATTTCATTACCATCTCCCAATCCGCGAGAACAAAATTGTATGAATGAATTACAT
Source organism: Houttuynia cordata (assembly GCA_039654745.1). NCBI lineage: Eukaryota > Viridiplantae > Streptophyta > Magnoliopsida > Piperales > Saururaceae > Houttuynia > Houttuynia cordata. Next base: position 31,292,346 of record CM077502.1, read on the forward strand.
AATATCACAACTCGTGTACACGACTTGAAGTCAGTCGTGTCTTCGAGAACTCAACTTGAAGTCAGATCGTGTCTTCAAGAACACAACTTGAAGTCAGGTCGTGTCTTCCAGTCCACGACTTGTACAGTTAGCGTGTGTTTATGTGTGCGAAGTTCAAATCTTACCTCGTAGCTTCAAATGAATAATCTTTATCTCTTCCTCCTTCAACTACTGATGTGGGTGTCTTATTGTCCGGGTTGGAAGGCCTTTCCTGCGGTGTCTTACTAGCCAACCTCACTTTTGCCTCTGGTATCCTCTCCTCCTCCTTATTTGCATTGGAATTCATTTCCTTATTGCCAGTAGAAGTCCACTTCACTTATAGGTCGAGTAATCCATTTGTGCCTTGCTTGTTCTTGTGAACAAGAAATATTGTCTCCAGGTCTTTATTGTCTTCAAGGACATATGGGGATCTAGAATCAACAAGATATGACAAAGATAATGTACCAGATGTAGACTTCAGTGGTAATCTTTCTTCCACTTGCTACAAGAGTTCGATATACTTTACTTGTGTATATACATGTATGAGCTTCCTTTTCCCGCCCACGTACCCCTCAGAATTTATAAACACTCTATCGTAGTGTAAGCACACATGTATCTTCTCCATAACTACCTGACATTACAATACCAAAATAATTAAAAAACCGTAAACTTTTCAACCATATATGAGTGAAAACCATCATCTATGAGTCATGTCTACGGGCACACGACTTTCATTACAGTCGTGTGCATGCATACACGCTATTTTTAAAAGTTGAAAAGTTGCCAAGTTTTCAACTTTCTTCTATGGAACCAATTTTCATTATCAAAATCGTAGATTTAAACTTGACGTACCGTTTTTATTGTCTGATGCCTCCGTTGTAGTTGTTTTTGTGTACAAACCTCTTTGTCGGTCTTTCCCGCTCGTTTTCCTACTTTTGGGCGCGAAGATGAACTTTCTCGGGTTGGACGGCGCCGTCGTTGATATGGGCGGCGATGCTGGACAGAACTTCGCCGGAATGCCTTCTTCTCCGACTGAACGCTCCTGCAAATCCCTAAAATGCAGAGTTTGGTGGTGCAACTATGCTTATACATGCTCCAGCTGGGGGTATTTTCTGTAGTTTTGAGGTCATATGGAAGAAACAAAGCGATTGGTGGTAATATGAGAAAACTGAGAGTGGCGCTAGGTAATATGGAAAAAGCTCTATTGGAGGCCAACTTGAAGCACAAATTGTGAAGGGTACTATGAGTAGTCGGAAGAAACGGTATTTGGCCTTGCAGAACATAGATTCCAGCATGGAGCGCTTTATTATTATAGATAGCAGATAGACATGATCAAGCCTTCGTACATATGTGGGGACGAAGTTGGCTACTTCGGATGTATGTCGAGCTTATATTCTACCGTCATTGAGTTTGTTTGTGAAGCTTCAATTAGGTCTTACGAAACTCATGTGAAAGGTCCTCCATCTTTGTTTTTGAGCCGTTCTGCTACTTTGTCACAACATATGATACAGATGAAGGTCGACAACTTATAATAGTTCCCAGTCCATTTGAACCTGTTCAGTTAGCTATAGAGACCATGTTGACCCGTTCAATTGACCAAGAGCACGTCTAGCTACCAAAAAAACATTACCAAGCAACACATGGCGTGGGAAACCCGGAAATTGGTTTCCCTACCATTTCTTTCCTCCCTTTGACGTTCCCTTCTCTTGAAAGGAGGCTAGCAGACAGAGCGGCTGCCGAATTCGCTGAGAGAGCTGCCGGTGACGGAGCCTCCAACGTCCATCAGAGCTAGCTGTGGCCTGCGCCAGTTCGTCTTGCCTGACCAATTTTTATTACCAATATGACATTATCACTTGCCACATTATTAGATGAGAGTAAAAAAGGCTTGATAAAAGGAGAAATTACTACTTTACCTATGATTCTTGGGTCCCCTCGACTTGTCCCTTGGTCCTGCTTACTGATCACCTAATATTGGTTACGAAAACATTTTTCATATCAAATGCATGCATGCTTGAGAAATTATTAGCTACTCGATGCGCAGCTTACGTGGTTCGTGACACCAATCAACAAGCGTCGCGTCACCCAAGCTGACTTTGGCTGATTGCATAAAGAAATGTCATATCAGATATCAATAAAATATCAGTTGACAAAAGAGACAAAATATCGGTGGTCTAAAACTAGTTTTTACAATGTATTTTCCCAATATACCTTTTAAAATGAGTGATACTAATTTAGACAAGCATATTTTTTAAAATATGTATAAAAATAAATATATAATTCAAAATATTTGTTTGCGTTTCAAACCCGTATCCTTCCACTTTGCATAAGATGGGAAATAAAAGAGAAAGTTGATTTTTTTTCTTTTAAAAAAAAATTAAATTAAAAAAATTAAAATTTTAAAAAAGTAATATTTTAAAAAAACTCTAAAATTGAGATTACAAAATATCGTTTTACCGGTTGCCCATCGATATATCGATGCAACTTTCCATGCTCTCACGTTGAAATGAATTTCCAGTTTCAATTTTGAGATGCTTTTACTTTCAAGTTTCAACCCATTTCAAATCTAAAATCCCCTTCCCCTCCCAAGTCCCATGCTGCTAATCCCAGAGGGCAGTGCTGCCCACCCTCCCGCCTCCACCACCTCGTAGCTCCCCCATCCCGACGGAACTAGTTCTCCCGATTTCAAAGAAGCTTCAGGGGTAGCCTCTTTCTCCCCCTTCCTCCTGCGTCGCTGCCGCCATTGCTCTTCCCAACGCCTGCTCCAATCCTTCCGCTTCACCATGATTGTTAATCGGATGTCCGGCCAGGACCAAGCCCGCTTTCCCTACCTCGATGGCTCCGCCCCCTGGATAACCCCCAACACTCACCTCATTTTTCCATGTCTCTCGCTCGATGATCTTCCTCAACTTATTTAATTTCTTTCTCTTTTCTCTTCAAGGACTTTGCATTCGACCCACTTTCGGCTTGGCTCAGTCACATTCGATTGATTCTTTTGTCTTCAAAATTCGATTTTTCCGGCAAAAGGTTTGGGATTGATGTAATCGAGAAATGATTTGGCCAATTGTGAGCACTATCTTGATTACTGTATTTCTAGGTCTTAATTAAAAGATTTGGGCAAATTTGGTTTGCTTTGGATGTCCTTTTTGCTTACCGTTGGACAATTTTTAAATTAGTTTTGCAAATCTGTTAAAAAAAATTGTTACTTGTAGCGTGGTTACGTTTAGGACTGTAATTCGAGCTTGGAGAGTGGGACAAGTTGCTACGTACCACATTAATTTTCTGAATTGGAAATGAAAAATGAATTAAAATTGGTTTATTTATGATTTCCAATTTTGGACAATGTTGAACATAGGGATTATTGGATAAGTGTACGATGTTTTGTATAATCTCACGAATTATGGGTGTGACTCGAATTGCTTCTGTTCTATTGATGCTAATGAGTATGCAATTAGTAGAAATTATGTCATCGTTTTGGTCGGAGTGTTTTATTTGCTTATTTCACTCATGCATCAGATCTCTAAATGCATATGTACTGTTTTGATTGCTAGGCCTTCAGTTTTGAGTGAGAATGGAATATCGGTTGACTCGAATTGACATAGTGAGCTCTGACAGTGCATGCCTAAGAAATGCCCTCAGGAATGTAAGAAGAGCTGCCCTTTTGTTAAGACAGGTACGGTCAAGTTTTTATCATGCGCATACAGATTCGCCCTCTCTAAATTTTGGGTTAACTTTGCTAATTGTATCATGGTTCTTGACAGTTTGTGTTCTCAACTTATACAGTAAGTTGAACCTCGTTCAAAACTAGTGTAATTTTTAGCAATTAGAATTTCCCAAGGAGTGAGTTAGAACATTCTATGGTTATTTGACACAAACTGGTAATGAAAAAACGAAGGTTGAACTGCCAAAATTTGGGCCTTGAATTGTTTAGTGTGAGTTAATAGACCGTGTCGAATGGCTGTGAGATCGTTGCCTTGCTAATGAATTGAAATCACTAAGTTTTATTATAGACTGTTTATACCTTAAGGCCATGGTCACCAAGTGGTAGATGTAAATAGTCATTTCTATTAGTTCACAGGATAAGGTGAATAAGATAGTTTAAATTCTCATAGATGTTAACAGTCATTTTTATTGGTTCACCAGCTAGGGCGAATAAGAGCTGGTCTAATTGTATTCCAACCACCAAATAGCAATAAAAGTGTGAAAAGAAGGTAGAATCACAAAAACAAACGGATTTAGAAGTTAGTACTTACCCGAATAGGCCTCCAAACAATTTTACCAGCATAACCGTGCATGCATAGAAAAGTTTCAATTCGGGCAAAGAACTCCTAACCTTAAAAGTATAAAATACAAATATATGGACAATACTTTTATTGTCTTATAATTAAGAGATGCATGCAATAGATGCCAAAAAAGAGGGAGAGGAACCAAGAGAATTTGGATGGAATTAATAAAAAAAATGATACGTCTTTATTATCTCTTACAAAAGAATTAACACAAAACAGACATGAATATGCCTGTCTTTATTATGCCTATAAGATCCATGTCGCTGACCTCAAACTATTAGGAAAAGGTCCTTAGTTGATTATGATTATGATTATGTTATCCTCGAACATAGAATTAGCCCAAAACTCGCTTTTCTCTACACATCCCACAACATAACGCGAATTGAACAATGTTCTTCCCGGCATAAAAAGATTATAGTTTCATAACATCCTTGAGACGAAATGAGATGCAGGCAACAAATGTTTTGAATAACTCAATGTTCATTTTGCAGTACTCACTACAACAAATCAGGGCTCTTGCAACAAATTTTTTTGCAACAAACCAATTTTTGTCGCAATTGATGTCCATTGGCGACGAATTTAAGAATTGTCGCAAAAAGCTAGCATTTTGCGACGAAACGACAAGTAGTCGCAAAAATAAGTACTATTGGCGACCAATGGCCAATTTGGTTGCAAAAGATAATGTATTTTTGCGACGAATAAGCATTCAGTCGCAAAAGTATATTCTATTTGCGACAACCTATATATTTGTCGCAAATAATAAATTTTACTTTTTATAAATGAAAGTATTATTTTTTTATATAATCATAAATAAAAATATTTAAATGTATATAAAATTTACCATTCTCATTATTTGCAACAAATAGACATTTTTGGCAAAATATTATCCTCTTATATTTTTTTATAAAATGGGAAGATGTGATATTAAAGTGATTACAGAAAATGGTTAAGTACATCTAACAAGGTGTTTTTTTAGTGAAAATACTATTTTTGAAAAAATCTCAATGAATTTTGTATTTAAACTCAATAAAGTACCTAAAATATTGATTATTAAATTTAAAAAATATATTTGTATAATATATTTAACATTTTTATGTCAATAAATAGATTTTTTGTCAACTATGAGTTGTTGGTACCTTAATTACATAACATCAAAGTTGCATAAGAGGAATGTGGAGTGATGGGTGTGGTGTATGTTTGAAGCATTAATGTAATTTTGTTTGAAAGGGGATCACATTGTAGCATGGTAAAATGGAGGAAGAAGGTGGATAGTGTTGTGGTCAATTATGAACGGCCTCCATTCATGGAACTAAGTTAGCTGTATGACACTAAATGTAAAGAATATTTTTTATGTATGATATATTATTAGTATGAGTATGTAAGCATTATAAAAGAGGGAGGAAGGGGCAAGATAAAGAGCAAAGTTGGGCTGCAACAATAGATTATTACCGACATATAGAAATTCGTCACCATTGATATTATTTTCGACGGATTTTTACGGCAAGAAGAAACTAAGTGGATTGGCACCATGATACGGTGCTCTAAGAGGTCGGTTGCCCTGCCCCTTATAGTTAGGTCCTAAGGAGTCGGACAGCCCTCGTTTAAAAAAAAGACACTAAGATGATTTAAATATACATTTAGCATTATTTTAGTGGTCAAGCCCTCATATCATTTAGATTCAACTTAGCAATAGATCAACTGTCGATAACTATATATTACCTAGATATGAATGTACTTATTTGAATCATAGTTTTAAAACTTCATTCTAAGTGTCAATTCTACCTAGTCATTTGCTCCTAACTATATGGCAGCTTAAAATTAAAATGAATTCATCATTTGTCATTTTATTCATAAAGTATTAATATGTTGCACTATATACGTGGTTTATTTGGTTCAATTTAGTCCTCTATTACGGCAAGAAGATATCTGTTGCGCTTGTTTTGATTTTTTGCGATAGGGACGAGATTATAACTAGAAATTCTGATTAAAAATATGTGTTTTACTGATGTTAGGTGTTCTAATTGATTTGGGCATGCCATATGCGGATGCTCTTCTCTGATATGAGTATGTATGTGCTGCGGTATAGTCTTGTTGACCGTATTTGTTACGTCTGGCCTTTTCATTATGGTTGTGACAACCAGCTTACTAGATGATATATACAAAATATATACATTTTTATATGCCTTTCTACCTATATGTTAATCATAATTTTTAATTAAAATAGTGATAAATAATAGATATCAATGTTATATTTGTAATTAGGAATTTAATAAAGAATTGTGCTTAATTGATTTATTTAGATGTAGTAATTGGATTTAATAGAGTTATATTTTATTATGCGTCTAAATTGAGTTTAATTTTATTTATGTAGGTTCAATTGCTCGGATTGCAGAACTGCCAAAGTGAAGCCATTAGGCGGGTTTTGAAGTGCCAAAGTGACCAAGAACTGATATCACGTGCAGTGACGATCTAAGCCGTTGGTTTACATCCAAGAAGATGACGGACACTGATTTAAAGTGAATAGCCATTCAGATTAGATCCAACGGATGAGGTAGCTTGTAACCCGAGTGGGGGCATTAAGGTAGCGTGGATGACCGAACCGGGTTTCGTTGGCCGGGTCTCAGATCGCAATTGCTGGCTCGCCCATTCCAAGTCGTGCAGTGAACCGTGGGATCCGGGCGTAGGCATGGCTCTGTTTTGAGAGTGTAAAGATGGAATTTTTCCACAATTTGGACGAGAATTTGAGCTGCAAATTGGCCGGATTTAAAAGAACTACTTGATTTGGAAGTAGTTATCTTGAGTTGTATCAACTAGTTTGAACAAGTTTCTTTCTTCTAATTTTTTTTTTCATATTGGTTACTGTTGTGCTCTCTTGTCTTGGTAGATGCTTACAAAGTGTTCGATGAAATACCTGCATGTTATAGAAGGATGCTTTCATTAAAAATGGTTATGAGCACACTAGACAGCCAAATGAATTCTCTGTTATTGTAGAAAATTGTTCTGTTTCTGATGGTTATCGGTGCTGTTATACCAACTGTTGGATACAAGTGAGATTTTTTTCTATATGTTGACTAGAGAGTGAATTTTTTTCTTTTATGATCGAATGAAAATGTAGTCATTTTAGTTTATATGCCTATTGAATGTTGTAGATATTTTTTTTTACTTTTTGTTATGGTTATCATTACCATATTCGTAATCACCAAGCACCCTTTCCTTACAACTTGAGATTAGCTACTATCGCAATAGATTAGCTACTATTGCTATTTTGCAGTGTCTACAATGTATATCAGGTGGTTAGGGCAAGAAGAAGAAATATGCTTCTGGCATTGGCAATGGTAATATAATTTGCCTGGGCACCATATACTTGTTCATCTAAATTTGCTTCTTAAACTATTCTGTGCTTTCTTGCCAATTCTGGATCTGGCCCAAGTGCTGGAAACGAAGCAAAACGGGTCCTGTCTATGTCGGACTCATATCAGCTGGATTAGAGTCCATTGGCAGCCCTAAGTAGAACCCTCACTGGTTCCATAAGTAGGTCAATCCAGAGTTATACGATGTACTGCTCAACAAGATATTTTTTGTTGTACTTTGAAAGATGGGATTGGGAATGATACTCTGGGTATCTAGAACCTATTTAGGACTCCTTGCCGAAGTTAGAATGCACACAATTAACTTATGTTCATAGTCTAAAGATGTATGTCTTTGTTCATGTGGTTTTATTCGTCAGAGTCTCAAACACAATGAACTGAGCTAACACTGTTCATTAGGCTTTCTACCCTTTCCAGAATTTGTGTGCCAATATAAGCTAAGGTCATGGAAATATATTACTACAATAGTTTGATAAGTTGTCCATGCATATTGTTTTTGTTCTATCCGGTGTGTTATATGTGGGTTAGTCTTTATGATTTGTGGCTTCTAATTTCTAAATTTTGTGCAAAAACAGGTTTCAGATGGCCCTGTTGATAGCCAAGCACTTGTGTGGCATCCACAACCCACTTTAATATTCCTTGCTAGTCTTCTCAGTTCGGCTACAAAGGCTCCTGAAAGGGCTGCCGAGGAGAAATTAATATTTCTCAATAAGGTAATATCAATGAAAGGCTTTTATCTTTTAGTGTTTGGTTCAGATAATAAATACTTTCTTATTTTTTTGTAGATTCAAGACATCAACAAACTATCTAGGCAGGAGGTTGATGAAATTAATAATTTGTACATGCGGCAGAATTGTATACTGCCTTCAGACAATATCAGGAAAAGGTATACGTTTGTAGGAGGATGTTGGGTTGTGTTATTCACTACATCTGCCATTTAGTAATCTGGACGTGCAATAAGCTTTAATGTTCTTATGTATAGCATTGTTTACATTAATTTTATATACCAATTACGTCTTGTTGAGACTCTTATTAATCTTCATTATAAGCGTTTACTTTTGTTTACCTAATGAGTTTGGTTTAATTTTTGGTTTTCAAAATGTTTCACTCAATGTGGTTTTGCGTTTCTTAAAGGAGGTAGGGTTATGCTGACTATATTCAAAAGGTATTCATAGATTTTATCCATATATAACAAAGCTAGTGCATTTTCCATAAATTTTATAAGAAATTACATTTTATCTTAATTTTCAGCTGTCGGCCCTACAAGGTGTACAATAAATAATGGGGGTTGCTGGTCTGAGACAAGAAATGAATGAACATTCTCGGCTTGCTCAATTCTGTGATGTTTATGCTAAGCATTTATCCATAAATTTGTATTGTCTATTAACAGGTGCTATATCTATTCCCTTGCATTAAGTTCAACATATCTAATATGACTTTATCTTAATGTAGGAATCAGAGCTGAAAGGATGCAACTGTCCTGAAGGCTTCCGCGGTGACGGCTATACATGACAAGGTGCCAATAAACATTAATCTGTTTTCTTCTCTCTGTAATTTCTGACTCTAACATCATATTTGCAATAACTGTGGTATCAAATGTCAATGAGTGCAAGGAAGGTCTTGCCTGCCAATGTCATAGTTGCTCTTGTAAGAATACTTGGGATGGATATGACTGTAAATGCAAGGGAGACCATTTATACATCAAAGATCAAGACACATGCATTAGTAAGTATAAACATTTCTTATATGTTTGTGCATCCACTGTGACTAAGTCACCAAAGATCACCTCTTCACATAGAATTGTTACATTAAGAGATTTTTTGCCTCTATTGTCTTGCACTTAATGAAAATAGGATTAGTGTTCATACATCGTTTCTTTTTATGAGCTTTCTCACATCCATTCTTTCTCATGCCATTATGAAAAAAATGTGATACTCTCCTCTGTCACACATCATCTGATTGGTTTTTTTTCAAAATGAACTTAGATCATTGTGAAAAACCAACTCAAACTATCAAAGTGGGACGGAGGTAGTAAAACCGGTTTAGAGGAAAAGTTACTACTTTTGCGTGTTAAATCATATTCTGCATTGTTGATCCTTTTCCATGTCTTGTATATAATTCACTGATATTTAGCAAAATTATCATGAGCTGTTACAGTTTCTCATTGCTGCACTTGGCTCTACAGGTAGAAAATCCTCCAGATTTGGGTGGTTCTTGGCTCTTATAGTTTTAGGTGCTGTTGCTGGTACTGTTATAGCTGGTTACATATTCTACAAGTGCAGACTCCAGGTATGTCATAGGAACCAAAATGAACTGATGATCTTGATTCTAATTCTCTTCCAAAGGATGCAACAAATACAAAATTATTTTTCCTCTTTTGTAATTGTACATGTTGATGTCTTAACAAATGATGTTTTGCAATTAAATGTTGTACATATTGGCTTTTATGCTAATTATAGTTTTTTAAATAATTCATGAGCCTCTGTCTTGAAATAGATGCTCTATGAGGAAAAAAATGGTTAGAATTGCTATTATGGAGCATCTATTACAGGGCGGAGGATTTTTTTTATTATGAAATAGTTTTTGCGACGAACGCAAATCGTCGCAAAAGACGGAACACGTTTTCGAAAAAGTAGAAAGCTATTTTTGCGACGAACTAATGTCGTCGCAAAACACGTAATACATTTTTTAAAAAAGGGAGAACTCCCTTTTGCGACAAATAATTTAAATAAATTTCGTCGCAAATGTTATTTTTAATTGATTTTTTTCAATTTCCAAGGAATTTTGGCGACAAAATACCATCTTTTAGCGACGGAATGTTTCGTCGCAAATATTACTTATTTTACGACTAAACTCATCTCGTCGCAAATACTTTTTTTGTAACGGTGTATTTGCGACAGACTGGCGACGAGCTAGTTTTCGTCGCAAATAATATTTTGCGACGAAATTTGAGTTTTTGGCAACGAATATAGTCGTCGCAAAAGCCATAATTTGTTGTAGTGCCTCCTTTTCCACATGTTTACAAATGGAACATCGTCCCTCTAAATATATTATAGTTTAGAAGCATTCAATAGTTGTAATTGACGGATCCTGATGTCCATTTGTCCGAAATAAGCATTCTAACATACATTTAATACAAATAATACAAAAACCTAGTGAACATATATGATATATGTCAATCTAGCTATAGAAAGTGGTAGTGCAAGCGCTATTATACGCCTGTGTATTGTGTCTTCGGTGGTATGTATTTTTTAGCAAACGGAGCCAGTCAGCATGGTGTCGGAATCTTGGCTGGATCAGGTTCCACACAACTTGGATGCTCGACTGCAGCCGAATGTGGCTCAGCAATGGAAGACCCTTCCCTGACCGGAGCATGTCCTCCAATGACATTGTTCTTGGTCCATACTTTCAGTAGGAATATCACAAATGTATCCCCTGGAACATATGGTTTCTTCCCCTGTGCCATCACAAAAAAATAGCACGAAAATATACATAAATTTGTAATGTCTTTTTTGTTGTTAAAATATGGTGGGTAACTATGAGACTAGTGCAATTATAAAAAAAATGCAATTAGTGCAGCTCAAAAAACAGTTGGGTGCCAGATATCAAACTATGCACTTATCTAGGCTCAATATACTTCCCCAGTCCCACATTAATAGTTCCATTTGGTTTTTCTAGACGAATAAAAATTAGTTCATTTTGAAATTTTTAATTCACTTTTAAAACAAATGGGACTTTTGATGTGGGATGACGGAGTTTATAATAACTGAATGCTTCTCTGCCCAGGAGGAGCATGCTAATCAATAAAACTACTAACACGTCTGTATACTATTTTATTTGTAGTTTTCTTTTTGTTAACTGGGGTCCACGCCCTTAGGACCCAACTAGAAGTTGTGGGGCAATGGCCTCTTAGAGCACTGTATCCTCCCACTGCTAATATATCCCCCTACTGTAGCATATAAGGCCCACCCCGCACATCATATGCACTGGATGCAGATGCAATCCTTGTGGGTGGCCAACGAAGTGAGGGTTAGAACCCAGGAGTTTGACTATCCCACCAACACTTCATTGGTTTATTAAAAATTGTAATTGCAAGAAGAAAAACACCACCTTTGCCCGGTATTGCATGTCCAATAACTAAGTGCTAAACATACTGTCATTATCTAAAATAGATAGAATTCCAAGTCCTAATTTTGAATAGTTTGCCTAACCATAAGGCTCGGCCTTGGACAGATAGTGTCAAACACCAATTGACCATATGCTGCTGCGGATATAAAGACTAAAGGGGACCTCGCTATGGTTTGAAAACTTAAAATTTAAAATTAGGTACGTTACTGTGTTTCTCCTCATTCTAAATTATGAATTTTTAAGAGCTTCAGTTTATGAAATAAAACCAGCTCATTTTCATATGCAGACAGCTTTATCGGACGGAGGGAGTATTAATTACCTGAGAAAAGCTTGGTCACAATAAAGCTGCAGCCATTGTTTTTTAAATCCTACCCAGCCATAAAGTTCCTACTTTTTACAAATGTAATGCAAATATAGAATCTGTGTCAAGTTTTTATATCCATATCCATCGTTCTATCCTAACCCCCCAAGTACTTTTGATTGAATCAAGTGAGTGAATAATGAATTCACTCGGCGGGACCACCCCGCTAGTAGTTCATCATGTAACATGCATGGATAGTCGATTACATTTTTCAATTAAACCTGTAAATACGAGATGGAGCTCACGTGCATATACATGAGGCTAGACGATCTGAGCCATTGGATTTTGATCTCGCAGCATGCGTCAAATTAGCTTGGCCAATTATGCACCTATATTTGGTTCATACTATGCACATGTTCTACACGAGCTCAAAATCTAGAAGGAACATAAGTAGTGTGCAGAAATGTGCTAGACCAAGCTGCCCAAATACTAGAAAAATAGGGCATGATGCATGTACTCTAACAATCCACCTGCCATGAGGAGTTAGGCCTAGCCCAAGTGCTGTTCCTGTGGGCCCCGACATAGGTACCTGATTTCCTCCCATTTCGGCCGTAGAAAGTTTCTTTTGCTTTGTTTTGACGAGAACAAAAACTCTTATGCTCCAATCGTGTGGTACTAAGTATGTGTCCAAACGTGCCATAGTTAGGGGTGCAACTTTTGCGGGCTGGACCATAACCTATCCGTCCCGTAAAATTACGGGTATAGGCCAGAATTTTAAGGCATAGGGTCGGGCCGGGGCACAAAATTTGAAGCCCACTAAATTTAAGGCTGGGTAAGGGCCCCAATAAAAAAAACAGGGCTGGTAGCCCAGATAAAAAAATTCGATTTAACTCAACTAAAATATCTGCAATTGTATTTTAAAAGGCTTTCCTAGCAAAAAAAAATGTAGGATAATGGTATTACTACAGCAGTTCCCTACACATCCTATGTGGCAGCTGAACCCACCTACCTAACCACCAACCCAACCCGCTTGAGAAAAATTTGGCGGGCGAATGAAATTTTCGCCCTCCCGCTTCCTCTCTCTCTTCCAGTCCTTCTTTCCTCCTCCTCCTCGGTCTCTGGGTACACCAGAACCCCTGGCTGGGCAAGTGGTCTTCGCCATCCTTGCCTACGCCTCTGCCGTCGCCTGCAGCATCATCCCCCACTCCCTCAACTCCAACCGCCCTGTCTAAGATCTTCGTCCACCCCAACGCCTTGACGGAAAATTAGAATCTGACAGCAAATTTTTTTCCAGTTGGGGCTTCCTTCTCGTTCCAATGCCTATACGAGGTTAGAAACAATACAAATTATTTTGATAAAAAAATATTTCTTATGTTGGTTAGTTTTTACGTGCACAGAATTGAGTCCATAACAGAGAGTGGCTGAAATTTGGAAACTGAACTTTTGAGATCAAAACTTAATGCTCATCTTTCTTGCTTTTGCAAAATACTGTATTTACTGTTCCCACATATTCTCATTTTTTCCAAATCGTCTTGTAGCTAGAGACCTCTACACATCAAGAAGTTGATCAGCAACTGCCTTGCTTGATTTGCCATCGAAAATTCCTTGTAAAGTTGATCATGTTTAGCTTTGTGTGAGTACAAATTAAATTTTTACTATTTGTTATTTTTCAGCTTTTCTTGTCTTGAAGTATACAAATTTGTGATCATTTTAGTTGATTGTTCATGTCCACATAATCAATCTACAACTGTAGGTTGAAAGTGAAGATACCAAACATGAAAGCAGAGTGAAAGTGAGCTAGCTGCCATTTTTCCTTCTCAACAACTTGAAAGTGAGCTAGCTGATCTTGAAGATATCAAGCATGAAGGCAGAGTGAAATGCTTCCCATAGGAAAGATCGGCGTTCGTCCAAATTTGAATGTAACTGCTGTTTTTATTGTGACTAACAAAAGATGCAGAAATTTCTAATCTCTATCAAAGGATGGAATCTTGTTTCCATGAATTTATTATGAACTTTGATATTTATAATGAACTTTAAGTGTAGATTTGTCAAATTAATGGAATTATTTTAGAAAAAGGATTACTCTTTTTTGCATAAAAAAAGAGTCATGTTGCCCAACTATTCCAGTAAAATTGTGAAGTTAAATGTTCCAGTAGAATTCATATTATAAACTTACATTCTTTTTGTAATATAATTGAGCTCTGTGATACCTAGCACACTACAAAACTAATAAAATTGTGAAAAGAAACTTCTTAAAGCTGGGAAATGATTAGTACCTTCTTGGTGAGGCAAACATGAAATAAAAACAAGCACTTCTACAAATTTACCAAAGCTGAAATTTTAACATCATTCTGAATGTCGCAAGTTTCAAATGAAACTCAATTTTCCAAGTCTTTTAAACCAAAACTTACTTCAATAGAGTTTGAGGAGCAAGGTTGAACCTTGCAGGTAGCGATAGGTTCAAAATCAAACGCACATGGAGATCCAAATTGTTTTACAGAATGTCAAAATAGGTCTACAAAGAACCTAAACTAAAACATAATAAATATAAAACCAAAATTATTAAATTAACATTACAAAATTTTTATAGAAAAGCTTGCATGGAATTTGCAATGTCACTGAAGACTACGTTGCTTGATTCACTCACTTCCTCTTTTTTTCTTGGTCTTAAATTTTTCTTCATAGGACTCCATCTCCAATTGCATTTCTTGAAGAGCAGAGTTCAACTTACTCCCCATCGTATAGCTAAGAATCATCATCCCAAGGAGGTAGTTCAAAATCATCAAACTCATCTCTAGTATAAGGTAAAGAAACAATCTCATCAATGCTTCTCACTTTATCATTCAACATTTCGCTGGTGAAAAACAAAACAACGACAAGTTCAAAAGAAGAAACATTTTTAAAACAAAAAAGCCAACTTGCGTCATAAATAAAGATTGGTTATACAATAAAAGAAAGAGAGAGCTTTCTCATTGTAAAACCCCTCCACGGCCGCTGGGATAAGCAAGGTTCATGGCAGAGGATTAGGGCCACCGAAACGGGGACTGTCGCCACTACCCAATGCTTGCTGCACCCTCTCCTCGTACTCAAAGATCCGCCGAAAAATGGACACCTAGATCGATTATAGCACGGGAGATACGGAAGACCAGGTTTTCGCCGAAAAAAGTCCTGCCCTGGAGGTGAGCGATAAGGACGCCGCTGGAGACTACGGGGAGAGGTAAAAGGGTTCGCGCCGGCAGATATACCGGCGTCGAGAGGGGGGCAGTAGCGTCGAGGACGCGGAGGTGGAGGACGTCAAGGTCCTCGGTGGCGGAGTTGTCAGAGGCAAGGGCATCCTCTGCCGATGCCATGGATGAAGCTTCCTAAATGTAATGGAAGGAAGTGGCAGGCATTTGGGTTCGGTTCAGCTTCTTCCAAAACCAAACTCATTTCTTTCCAATTTTGAATTCGAATTCAAAGTTTCAAACCCAGACCAAACTCATTTCTTGGAATTGAATTCGAATTCAAATCCAGACCCATCTCAGTTTGGTTCAGTTTGAAATGACGTCTGCAATAGCCTGACATGAAGAGCTGATGTGCCACGATGTGAATGGTGTACGATGTGTATGGAACTGCTGTAGGAAAGTGATGTAGTAATATTATCCAAAATGTAAGGTTCGAAATGAAAGGGCTGCAAATCCAACTGACAGCTTCCGCTCTAAGCTCAAGTTATCCGGTGCCCGACCACGTGCACTTTCCTGCCATGCTAACGGTGACTCTATTCCGTTTTTACCATTACAAGACGTTGCCGTCAATACTCCCGTTATCACTCCAAGAGCAGTGTCCGTATAATGAAGAGAGCGGGTTGGCTGCACGTACGTCCAGAGGATTTCATCTGGAGAGCCCATTTGCCGCCACGTACCCCCATAAATGGCTCAAACCATCACACTCCGTTTCTGATTTTCAAAACCAAACTGCAGGAGCCGTTTATGGGAGTACGTGGCGGCAAATGAGCTCCCGTCTAGAGGAAATCCTCTGGATGTGCGTGCAGCTGATCCGCTCTCTATAATGAATGACCAACCCCAGCGCCTGCGTGCACTCCTTTTAATTGTTTTTTCTTTTTTCAAAACTGCCCATTCTTTTTTCTATTCGCCCTTTGCTTATTACCTTTCCCAGTTGGATTTTCTTGCCTAGAAAATAAGGCAAAGAAGCAGCAGAAGACAAATCGATTTTCTACCTAAACCCCAACCACAAGCCCCCCAATCCCCCAAGGGGAGTGCGCCTCAGCTGCTAAAAACTGCCACAAAAAAAGGCAAGAAGAGCACAAATCTGTCAAGCGTTGCTCGAATGCAGAAATGAAGTGAAAAGTGACTTCAATGGTTAAATCTTCATAACTTCGTGTGCATATTTCTTATTGGACTAATTTAAGCTTCATGTTAAAGTTCAAGAAATCAATTTTCCAACGTCACTGACCGCACAATTCGGACTTCAGAGCGAAAAGTTATAACCATTTAAAAATTATGAACAGTAACTACAATTGATTGCCATTTTATACACGATCGATCGCTAGAGCGGGGAAACAGTGTTAGTGAAGGAAACGATCAATCGGTACTTAAAATGATCAATCGTATCTACTGAAATTTTTGGATTTGCGCAATACAGTAGAATTGATCGATCGGCAAATCAAAGTGATCGATCGGCAGGCGAGATGAAACGATCGACCGGCGCGACAACGCAGGAATTAACGAAGGAAAATGATCGATCGGGAAGCGATCGATCGGCAATACGGAGCGATCGATCGATTATTACGGCAAAACCTAAATCAAGCCTATTTCGACTCGGATTTGGAAGGGGACTTCGGGGTTTCTTTTCAAACATATATATAGGCCTTAAGGGAGAACGTTTTAGAGGATCTTGATTAGAATTGGAGGCTAGAGCAAAAGAAAGAAGAAGAAGAAGATAATGAAGAATATGTTGATGATTTCTTATCTAATGTAAGGCTAAACTCCTTTCCAAGGCGTAGATGAAGCCAAATAGACTGATTGTATAGTTTATTTTCTCTAATATTATGTTTACTCTAGTTGGTGTATGACTCTTTATTATGTAATTAAACTTTGTTCTTTGTACTCGAAAGAGACAAGAGTGAATTAATTGGATTTCAATATGAAAGAGCACTTGCGTGTACGAGAGGAACGTGAGTGGTCTGATGTATTATATATCAATAAAGTTTCATTAATTTATACTCGAGAGAGATAGATCACAATTCAATGTTTTAATCGTTTTATGTGTTACGTCCGAGAGGAGAGCACTATATTTTGAGTTGACAAGTGTATGTCCGAGAGGAATATACTAGCCAATTAGAAATCTTTATTCAAAAGAGAGAGAGAGATGATACACTAGTTTATTATGGTGGAATCGAAGCCTTGGTCTCTTCAATATTGATTTAATTTTAACTTAATTTAGTTAAAGTTAACTGCTTTTCTTAGAGTAACTAAAAAATTATAATTTTTCTCTTGAATTTGGTAAAGTATTCATCCGTTCCCTAAGGTTCGACAACCCTTAATACTCATACTTGTTGTAGTACATAATTACTTTGTGCACTTGCAAGAGTTTAATTTTAAACGATCAATCTCCAACACCAATCACAAAGTGATGCGTGACTTGACTCTGCCCCAAGCAGAAACATCTACCATGTAAACGGCATCGGCTGAAATTTTGTTGCCTGCCTTACCCACTAACACAAACCCTTCGTTTTCCGCTTAACCAAACGCCAACCCAATTCCTTGCCCATCGCACGACAAGTTCACCCCCCTCCACCTCTTACCCACCACTTTTTTGATCTGATCAGGTTGCCGGCCGGAGTCGATTCAACCGGTTGAAAACCCTATGCCCCCATCCAGCCATATCCTCTATTTTTGCAGCTTTGGCCTCTTTCTTTAGAGCGCACTAAAGATAGCTTGTTCGGAACTCTAGCTCTACTTCCAGTCGCTGCATCTAATCTTCAGCTCCGCATGCTCTTCTTTGGAGCTCCACAGCCGATGTGACGCATAAGGGAGTCCTACTTTTGCATGTTGATCCTCTATTTTCATTCCGATGCATGATCTTCAACCTACTGCATTCACGGTGCTGGGAGGAAAGCTTGCGCCTTTTGTTGTAAAAATAACTTTTTCAAAGTTCCATTGATCAGAGCATTTAGATTGTGCACTGGACCAATTATTATCCAAGCCTTTGAGCATTGAAATGATAGATACGTATGTCCTTCAAAATTCACTTAGTTGATTGAGCTCATAGTTGTTGAGCAAATAAATGGGGTGCCTCCTAATTAAAATAGACATAACTAGTAATTATAGTTTGCATTAAAACCTAAAAAAAGATTCAGACTTTAGCTAGAGCCAAATTTTAGCTAATCAGTGAACTAATTATTTTGAATTACTATGGTATTCTAGTTTAATTCATTGCAGATTGTGGTATAGGGAACTAAATTTTGTTGCCAACCCAGGTTTTGGCCTTTGGAATGTGAATTTCCCATATTTCAATTCAACCAACAAAATGGTCTTTTACATGTCCAAAAAAAAATGAAGTGCAAGAAAAAACTTGTGATTTGTAGAACTTTACTACATAGATGGTACTAATGGTATAAAAATGTTATTGTAAAAAGATTTTATCAGCTGTTTGAAGTTGCATTTCTAGCTAGTCGATTGTATTTCAAGACGAGAAACAAAAGGTTTGCATTTTTTTTATTCCTAAAAGTAGGAAAAGCCTACATGAGATAGCTCTAGAGAAAAACTAATCTTTAGTGCCAGTCGCATCCTTGTGCCAGTAGTGTGTAAGTTTGCTTTGTCCATACAACACTCTCACTCATTTGGTTCTTGTTGTTGGATCTTTAGCTCAAATGGATAAAGCACTCAAGAGTAGGTGACTCCTAATCTTGGGATACGGTGGTTCAAATCCACCAAGATCCTCGAAATAAGTTTATTCTAGTACCTAGTTGAAATTTCCATTGTTGATCCTTTTTATTTGAAGTTTTTTTTCAAAGATAAATAACATTGGGTTGACTTTGAACTTGAAGCTTTTCTCTTGCAAGAAGGAAGATTCCGACATGCAAAGAGGAATATTAGAAAATGGGTGTCCTCCTTTATTCAAGGTCAAAGTGGGTGGTAATGGAAGGTAAAGGGTTCTAGTCAATATTATGGAAGGGAACAACCATATCATATATACTCCTTGCAAGAAGAATCTTTTTAGTACATTGAAGCTCTTTGTTCGATTAAATTGTGTTCAACAAGGAGAGAATTATATAAAAAAAAGTGCAATAAGAAGAGTGAAATAACTTTTGCGAGCAAGTCCATGTAGGGAGTCTTGACCATTTGTGAACAAATGGTTCTCAAGAAGTCCTGTATTTTCTTTTTACAAAAGTCTTGTCCATTCAAAAGATGCAAATAGTCTTAAAAAAGCCCCAAGTGCACTACCATTTGAGCCAAAGTGTCCGGCCAAAACTTTAAGTGCAGTTGACTTCCCGATTCCATTTGTCCAACCAAACCCAACACTTGACCAGGCCTAAGAACAGGCAAGCTGGAAAAAAATACAGAAATCTTAGAGATTAATTAGGTTTTCTTGCATATTACTTCCAATTTAGCATTAACTTCGTGAGAGGAGACATTCCAGAAAGAGGCAACATCTTGACTTTTATTAGTCTCGTTGTGAACACTGCTGTAAACTATTGTACTGTAAATGTGTTTAATGAACCACATTGTAATGTGTATAATGTATTAACTATATCAACTACAAAAAATAAAATAATAAGCATAGAAAAAGCATTATACATTAGGCATTGTATCATTGACTTGAATACTAAACAATGCTAATTATGTTCGATCATCAAATCTGTCATATGATGATGTCATCACTTGCAAAATGAACAAACATTACAATAAAGCTTTCACTATAATTCTTAATATATATGGCAACTATTACTTTTCTCTCTGTTGTAAAGACATAAAAGCTCCAGTTTTTTACCTATGTGAAATTATGGATTTTCATTCACAAAAGAAGCTAGGCATCCACATCAAAAAAATACATGAAAATTACATAACAAAGTGGAAGATAAGAAAGTAAACAAAAGAAGTTTTGGTTGCTACAAACAATAAACAATCCTCCTCCTACTCATCACCTAATGTAGTTAATAGTTACTCTAAATGGAACCGTAGGTGCCTCTTTCAATTGGCAAGGCTGAATCCAGATTGGCAAACAACCCACAAGCCAAAATACCAGACCCACATTTACCTCAGTCCTACCCTTGCCTAATTTGAAGGAGACCTGAGAAATACTCTGTCCGTCCGGATTTATTATTAAACTAGTTAGGGATTTACTATTAACCTATTTAACGAACTGGGTTGATAATAAATCTGGACGGAGGGAGTAATTTGCTTAGACAAAAAAAAGGTCACGCAATAGATGTACAATGAAAAGGCAATGTAATTAAGATTGGGCTAGCACGTCCAGAGACAAAGAGCAGTGCGCTTCAAACTAAGGGGCCGTTTGGGGCATGATTATTGCAAAAATAATCATGACTGGATATTGGATATTTACTTTAGCATCTATGTGGATTTTTATATCCAGCTGAAACACCTGGATATATAATATCCAGATGCTACAGTGTAGCAAAACATCCCATCTGGATGTTTTGCTTTTAATCACGCCCCAAACGGCCCCTAAACAAGGTGGGGAATATATGGTCAGCAAACGCTTCCTACTTAGAAGCATAAGCCAGACACCTTGCAAAAGTGAGGTCCGAATTAATCTGAGGAAAAATGGATATTGACCAACCAGATTTTCTGCATGCAACAGCCCAGCCTCGCCTATAAATCCAAATTGACTTCCTCTCTACAGCTTATCATTCTCAAAGTGGTAAGCACATGGCTAAACAATTCATCATCACCCTTTTCTTTGCACTTGTTATTGCCTCTGCTTTTTCAGGTGATCAATCTCCTATCTATCATGTACTCACTTTTTGTGGTATTTTATTTATTTTTGTTGGTCATACAAGTAAGGATGGATTAGCCTTTTCTCATTAGTTCCAACTACTCCCTCCGTCGCACATTAACTAAGCGTCCAATTTTGTTTTTCAAACTGAATTATTTTAGTTTTTTAGATGATCTTGAAAAACTAAATTAGACTATTAAAGTGGGACAAAGGTTTATTATGTTTGCATTTTAACGTTATTTTGTTTTGAAATAACTTGTGTTATACTAAATGTAGCGGAGAAAGCTGTAGCGGAGACCCATTACAGGGGCCGTTGTCGGGACACTGGCAAGGAGTCAATGGAAGAGTGCAACAGGGACTGCCTAGCGATGGACTTCGAGAGTGGCAAGTGCGTGGAGGAGGGCCAGTATCATAACTGCTATTGCTACAAAAAGTAGAAAGAACTATACTCAAGTTACTTTACTTCAAAGATCTATCTTCCGCATGAGTTCGTTTTTCTATTACTTCTCCCCTCCCTTTCTATGGATGGTGTAACCATGTAAACTCCATTGTTGACATCTCAATTGTGTTTAATAAGATCTGAGTTTTCATTGGTGCACATGATTCTTCAATGCATATGGGTCAATTACAAGTAGTTCGTAAGGAAAACATGAATGAATTATAAAACAAATGGAATATGACAATTACTATGGGACAATTTTTTTCCAAATACAAACAGTTAATATGGGATAGCGGGACAGGGGGAGTACGAACTTTACATGGAGCTTGCCTGTTTCTTTAATGATCAAGCAATATCTAGAAATAATGCAAGATGCCTCATGAATAATGAAAGCCATATCTAGAAAGTAAAGCCTCAAAGTTATGCCTTAGCAGCCCTTCGAAGATTTTTTTTTTTAAATGCGGGTGTCCAAGTCCTTAGGATCCGACTAGAAGGGGCAGGGTATCCTGCCTCCAATCCCTTTGGGTGCGCATGTGGCCCGCATAACATACGCATCGGTTAAGTCTGGATATTATCCATGTGGATGGCCAGCGGAGTGGGGTTTCGAACTCAAGGACATTCTAGTTCAAGGGATCAATACCCCGTTGGGTTAGCAGCCCATCCAAGACTTGCTTACCTGATCTTTTTGCTAACCTCGAATATATGAACCCGCTCAAGCATATTATAACATGATGACAATGAAAGGAGTTTAGGATTCTTTCAAGGTTCATCCTCAGTCCAGTGCCCATCTCATGGACTGGTTCAAAGTTCCATATAAAAGCTTAACAAGACATGGCACTGGCCTTAACAGCATTTGAAGAGGGGTTATGGAATCAGAAACCGGGAAACTTCTCGAGCCTGCGATGGCGATTGTTATGACCAGCCCTCGGGTCGGGTCTGCCTTTGAGGTCCACTAGATTAGTTAAGAGTTAGTTTCGTTACTTAATTAGGTTTTTTTATATTAATTCATTTATTGCAGGTAAGATACTTATATAAGTCAGTTTCCTTATGAACCTTCTTTATGGACGATCAGTTTGTCCCAAGCTTCTTTGGATGTGCTATAATTTTGCAAGACTCCGTATAGCTTTGGCCCAAATCCTTGAGAGTTGTAGTTGAATTGCTTGCACTCGGCATCCACGTAGTCTGATCATGTGACTTCTCCTTGGACACTTTTGTGGCAGGATCCTCGACCATGGGTGGTGTGTATCCCTTAAGGTTGATTCTCCAACAATGGCCATTAATTGCCTACAAAAAAGCCCTCATAGGGTTCTTTCAATATGAAAAATTTGTGTCATCACAGACAGGAGGTTTATTAATTGCATTGCCATACTCATAGCTATCCTTGGTATCACTAGAGGCTATAACTCCGATCACCAAAAATTAGGTCATAGTTGCTCCAATATGAGTCCCAAAAAAAATAAAAATAAAGAAAAAGTTGGGGGGAAGGAGCCGTTTTTTTTAATCGATACGAAAAGGTTCAAGGGATGAGAGAATTAAGGATGCCTACTAGAAATTAAAGACTAATCCAATCTATAATAATGTACCTGAAAATTCTATATATTTTTGCTACTGGACCGGCCAACCATCAGAAGAAGCAAATACAACGGGTACACCCAATCACTAAGATTAGTGAAGTAGCAATTAATGTAAAGGCAGCCAATTGGAAGGGAATAGTCATGCTTGTAATCCTCCAAGCTACCGAGAAATGAACTATACCATTTGATCCCTCTCTTTGTCCAAATCAATTGGAATAAAATACATCATGGCGGGATTTGACCCTTTCAAACTTATTTCTATTTGTTTGATTGAATTTGTTTTTTTTTTTGATTCGTACATGAAGTTGAGAGGGGGTTTGGATTTACTTCACAAACAGGCATGCATGGATCATGCATCTCTATAGAGACTACATCAAAACAAAGATTCACACCAGCTGAGGTGTTTCTACAAATAGTTATGGTATCAACTCATATGGCCATGTTCTATTCTGACGAATAAAATAGAAATTATCTCTCGGAGAGATTGCCGAGTGGTTGATAGCTCCGGTCTTGAAAACCGGTATAGTTCTGAACAAAGAACTATCAAGGGTTCGAATCCCTCTCTCCTTTTACTCATTGAGTATATTGGTTTCTTTATTAGTTTGGCCTGACCGCACTGGCAGAGCCAGGGGGACAAGATGGGGCAATTGCCCCAGCTGACCTCTGTACTAATAGAGGGTATGGCTATACTACTAGGTTTTATCATAATTAACTTGCCCCTACTCAATTGTCAAGTTACATCATGGGTTGAATCTTTTGTTTAGAATTTTATTTGTAGTTTACAAAGGAGACAAACGAAAAAAGATAAAATAACTTAGCTAGTTGGCTTTGGAAAGTACTAAAAAAGGCATCTAGAGGATATTCCTACGTGTAACCTTCTTCCAAAAACTCACAGTTTTGCCTTTTTCCCCTTTTTGGCTTTGGAAAGTACTAAAAAAGGCATCTACCTTACCTAGGAGTCTAGCCCTAGGTGCACCCATCTTCCAAAAACCCACTGCTTGCTTTTTTTTTTTTGCCTTTTTCCTATTAGTTTAAGGCCTTCTTCTAGCGAAACCTTCTCTTGGGTGACTCACAAAAAGTGAAAAAGCCAAAAAACTTAAAAAATCCTTCCCTACCCTTGGTGAAGTTGATATTCTTTCTTCTTCCTGATCTATTGCCGCCTGCATCTCGATCGCACGTTACAGTTTACAAATTACAAGTAAGATATTTTCTAAACTAAGTTTATTTCAATAATTTTCAATTTGAAAGCCCTAGCTTTGTAACGTAATAGAAAATATAAATGTCAATATTTTATGATTATAGCGTGTAGGTTTTTACTACAAATTCTTATATTGTTTATTTTATTCTTCTTATCACAAGTAATTTTTTAAAGGTTTTGCTTTATTATGTGTGAAATGCTGTGGTCGTGTAGTAGATTCTTTAAAATTAATTTATCATTTGGGATTGCATTCTAGGTTTTTTACTTCATATTGATTTTTGAATATGGACAAATTTCTCAAACGAAAATCACCAACTGATGTGGAAGACAACAAAAGTGCAATGAGAACTTCTCCAAAGAAAAAGGATGTAGAATTTAATTTGGATGACCTTCCTGCTGATCCTGGACTGAGGATTAAAATATCATATTATCACCCAAATGATCAAGATCGAATCCATCGAGCTTATCTTCAAAAGGGTCCTTGTCAACCTAAAAATCATAACTTTCCTCATAAAAAAATTGGAATTGTGAATAGGCGTTTTAATCAAACGTGGTTTGATGAGTTCCCTAATTGGTTGGAATATAGCATAACAAAAGATGCAGCCTTTTGTTTATGCTGTTATCTCTTTAAAACAGATAATAGAGATCAAGAGGGCAGGGATGTATTCACAGTTACAGGGTTTTCCAATTGGAAGAAGAAAGACATACTACAGAAACATGTGGGTCGGCATGATAGTGCACATAACCAAGCATTGATGAAGTATCAAAATTTGATGAATCAAGAGCAGTATATCCAAACAACTATTGAGAGACAAACAACTTGTGCTAGAAATGAATATCGTGTTCGATTAAATGCAATAATTGATTGCATTAGATTTCTCCTTCGTCAAGGGCTCCCATTTCGCGGACATAATGAATCAGAAGATTTAAGCAATGCTGGAAATTTTCTTGAACTTTTGAAGTTTCTTGCTGATCATAATGAAGAGATAAAAAATAATGTACTGCAGAATGCTCCACATAATGATAAGTTGACTTCTCCAGTTATTCAGAAGGACATTGTCAAAGCTGCTGCCATTGAAACTACTAACATTATCATCCAAGATCTTGGGGATGAACTTTTTTCAATATTAATAGATGAGTCTCGTGATGTATCAGTCAAAGAACAGATGGTCGTTGCAATAAGATACATAAATAAGCATGGATGTGTTATGGAGAGGTTTTTGGGCATTGTTCATGTTGAAGAGACTTCTGCATTATCTTTAAAAAAAGCAATTGAAGCACATTTATCTAGACATGGATTATGCTTAGCTAGGTTGCGTGTATGATGGGGGCTAGCAACATGAGGGGTGAATTTAATGGCCTTAAAACATTGATTATGAGAGATAATAAGTTTGCATTTTACATTCATTGTTTTTCTCACCAACTTCAACTGGCATTAGTTGCAGTGGCAAAAAATCATATTCAAATTGTTTTACTTTATAATCTTGTAAATCATGTGGTAAATGTTGTAGGAGCCTCATGTAAGCGTCGTGATGCTCTTCGAGAAAAAAGGGCCAACCAAATTGTTGAGTCACTAAGTGTTGGGGAGCTTGTCAGTGGGAAAGGTTTGAATCAAGAGACTGCTCTAAGGAAAGCAAGTGATACCCGTTGGAGTTCACACTTTGGAACATTGACCAGTTTGATACTAATGTTCTCTTCTGTAATTGATGTCCTTGAGATGGTTATGGAAGATGGATCAAACTCAGATCAAAGGGCTGAAGCTAAGAGGTTGTTACAAAATTTGCAATCTTTTGAATTTGCATTTAGCTTGCATTTGATGAAAAATATTTTAGGAAGAACACATGAGTTGTCTCAAGCATTACAGAGAAAAGAGCAAAACATTGTGAATGCAATGAACCTCGTGAAGGTATCTAAACAAAGATTACAAAGAATGAGAGATGAGGAGTGGGGCTCCATATTGGAAGAAGCTTCGGCATTTTGTGAGAAACATGATATTTTCATACCTGATATGGATGGTATCTTTGAAACTTAAGGCAAGTAAAAAAGAAAGGCTCCTATAATCATAAATGAGCATTATTATCGTGTTGAATTGTTCTACACAGTCATAGATATGCAACTTGTGGAATTAGATAATCGTTTTCGAGAGGCTTCTACTAAATTACTTCTTTGTGTGGCTTGCCTAAATCCAAGTGATTCATTTGTTGCATTCAACAAGGAAAGGTTAATCTGCCTAGCAGAGTTATATAGTCCTGAATTTTCACCACTAATGGTGAAGGCTTTAGACAATCAACTCGAAACATATATTATTGATATGCGATCTGATCCTAGATTTCTAGAAGTGAAAGGAATAGGGAGTCTTGTAAAAACAATGGTTGAGACTAAGAAGGATGTTCTCTATCCATTGGTTTACTTGCTTGTGAAGTTAGCATTGATTCTTCCAGTTGCAACAATGATAGTTGAAAGGGCATTCTCTGCTATGAAAATAGTAAAAAATCGATTGCGTAGTAGAATGGGGGACGAGTGGTTAAATGATTGTTTGGTTACATATATTGAGAATGATGTATTCACTGAGGTAAAAAATGAAGTTGTTCTCCAATGCTTCCAAAAAATGGCAAAGCGGTGTGGACAAGTGTAAATCATTACATTTTGGGATATTTTATTTTCATCCTTTGTTTGGGTTAAAACACTGATCTTGCGATTGTTATTTTCATAATATATTTTGGTTATAAAACTATATTTTGCGATATTTTATTTTCATCATTTGTCCTAGTTAATTATTGCCGAATTTTTTTGCCCCCCTGGTGAAGATTCCTGGCTCCGCCCCTGCCTAACCGGTGTTATGTTATAAAGCAGAATAGCTCGGCTAGGTGGAATAACCGAGCAAGAAAAAAGAAGTATTTAAATATATTTAATTGAATAAATATAATAAATGAATGAAGAAGAAAAAAATAAAGGAAATGGGAATACTTTTTAAGATAGTTTGGCAGCACGGGCCTTTAACGTGACCACCGGTTAAAATATTTTTTATGGTGCAATCGGAATGAAGTACGTATTGGATTTTTTCTAATTTATACACCTAATTGATTAATCTAAAAATCGGCAAAGAAAAAGGAAAATAGAAAAGATAACTAGAACTTGTTTGATTGCATGCCTTCAAATGAGGAGGACGACCTCCTTTTAAAGAGAGCAATTGGCGTAGCTCCCTAGGCCTGGTGCCATCTGTCCAATTTGATGGGCCACTAATTGGCACTAATTATTCCCTTTCAGCCCGTTACCTAACAATTAGCCTAAACGGGTCTGATTACAATAAGATACGGTTCAATCAAATATCCTAATGTCTAGCGTGATGGGCCGCTGACGTGGGTTGCTGTCGTATATAATGGGCCTGGCCTGACGTCACAACAATCCACCACGCTCCGCTATTCGCCTTGTCCTCAAGATGACAATTCCGGAAAACGAGCCATAATATCGTCTTCCAACTCCCATGTAGCATCATCCAACGGTTTACCCCGCCATGCGACCAAAATCTCTGTAGTAATAAGCCCAGCTCTCCATACCCGGTGTTTGTCCATGATTGACGCCGGAACAGGTGCGTCGGATTCTGTCAGGGTCTGAAGTGGAAGAGGCCCACCAATAGTCACGGACGTGGGGTCACCAACAAACCGACGGAGGCATTGGTATGAAGAGCAGTTCCAGGACGTCACAGGCGGAACTATGACCACACCTAATAACTTCTCCCAATTGATAACGACCTCTTCTCAGAGTGTCTTGGCATATCAGAGTGTCTTGGCGATCGGAACGGCTCTAGTTCGGGATTTGGACCGGAACAAGGAACGAGGTGCTCGACATGTGTACCGACATGCTTAGGCGGGTTCAACGAATTGAGGAGGCCTATACCTCTGCCGTCGTTTAGCCCTCGCCGCCATCAGTTTCGCGATGGAACTCAGATCACCACCGTCAACATCATAGACCTTCTCAATTTCCTCGTATCGCCACTATAGTTTGCACAGGAAAATGGGTCGACTCTCCATATGTCGATCCATCGACCCGGCCCTGCTGGGGCAGCAATCCGTCCCCTCCTCTTCCAAAGCTTCGATCGTCGCCATCAACCCTCGACCGGCCGCCGCCGTCGGCCCCATCACCGTCAAGGGCATCCAAATCACCAACCAGCCCACATATCCCGAACTGCAGGCCCCTTCCACAGTCGACGCCATACCCCTCTGGCCGACCACAATGGGCCACCGACATCCCCGCGGTCTCCTCCGCCGTCGCTATGCCTGTGTCGTCAGCCCCAGCCGCGGCCTTGACGACCATTGCCGTCCCGATCGACAGCATCGACACGATTGTCTCCGCGGCCGCCCATGCCTCTGTAGATCCCTCCTCGCCAGCCACGGCGTTGCAGAACCCGATGGCGCCGCTACCACCGTCCATCCAACCCTTGTCGAGCGGGTTCGACCTCAACTCCACCCCCAACTTCACCGCCGTACCGTGCGACACCACTGTCGAGCACCATTGTCGGCCACAGCGACCTTGCCAACTCCGCCCCAAGCTCGGATTTTTTCGACACCTACGGTCGCCACATCGCCGCCCAAGGCTGTGCCGCCGCCTCTACCTCCTTGGCCAGTGTCGCCGCCCATGCGAGCACGACCGAACACGGCAGTCCAGCGAGTTCCGGCAACGGTTGTCTTCTCAATCTTCTCATGGCTCCCAGGTGTTCGACGAAATTCCCCATCCAAACACAGAAAGATATCAAAGTCAGTTACAGAGAGAGATGAAGTTGGTTTTCTACAGGAGGGCCCCCAACGACTTAGAAGATACAATTCACTGATGGAATTCGATGATTGCAATTCATGCTTCAAATGGGTGCATAGAGGAAGTCTTTTGACTATTTAATGCTATGAGGAGGGCTGAATTTGGATATGACCGTGCTACGATGGTGAGCTTACTCAATGGCTGCGCAAGCTTGGCTGCCGTTAGACGAGGAAGGGCAGTCCATGGGTTCCTTTTGAGAAGCGGGTTGGGATCAGATATGACTAATGCATCTGCACTTATAAATTTTTATGCTAGAAAAATCTTTGACAAAATGCTCCAGCAGAATGTGGTGTCATGGAATGCAGTGATACATTGTTATGTGCTCAGTTGCAGATGTTGTGAGGCGTTGGAGTTGTTCCGAATGAGGCAGGTCTTGTTAATTGTTCAGCTCCAGTATGTCTTTGGCTAGCACGGATATGCAGCCACTAAAGAAGAGCCAGATGGTTGTAATGACATTGGGAAAAGGAAGAAAGAGCAGTGAGTTTCGACTGCCCATCTACCTGACCATCATCTCCCGAGAGTAACAATCGTGGGGAGGCCGAATGTTGGAAAATCAGCATTATTCAATCGATTTGTTGGGGGAAACAAGGCAATAGTAGTTGATGAGCCTGATGTCACTAGAGATAGACTATATGGATGATCCTTCTGGGGAGAGCATGAATTCATAGTTGTGGATACTGGGGGTGTTCTTACTCTTTCAAAATCACAAGCTAATGTTATGGAAGAATTGGCTATAACAACTACCATTGGCATGGATGGGATTTCCCTTACTGTGAGGAAAGCTGCTGTTGCAAGGATGCAATCAATGATAGGAAGACAGGCATCTGCTGCCTCAGTTGGAGAAGATAGAACCTTTGTCAGCCCTATCAGTGGTACCACTAGTAAGTTTTCTGTTGTACCTCCAAACTCTGCTTTAGTCATTGGTTTTGAGTTGGTGTCTTTCCAACTTGTCATTGATGGTATCGGGGACTTAAGTGTCTTGAAAACAATATTAAGGGAAGGAGAAGGAATTAAATGCCTAGATGGACAAGGTGACACTCATGTGTCTGATAGTAAGGGTGAAACAGAGCCACCTGTTATGGTGTCCAAGGAGGATGGTGGTTTTGCTGCTTCCACAAAAGTTCTTACAGTTTCGGTCAATGAGTTTGAGAAGCATGTTAGGCCTGAGGTCATTCCAGCAAGTGAAATTAATGCACCAATTGCAGACATAGGTGCCTATGGCATTATCAAAGAGTCCCTTCAGGAACTGGTTATGCTTCCATTTCAAAGGCCTGATGTCTTTAATGGTAGTCTCTTGGAGGCTAACCGGGAAATTATTTTTTTTCGGCTACTTGGTACAAGCAAGACAATGATGATCAAGGCCATCGCCAAGGAAGTTGGGGCTAGTTTTATAAATATTACAATGTCCACCATCACCCTTAAATGGTTTGACGATGTTGAATTGTTGTGGCATCTCTGTCATATCAAGGAGAAAATTAGGGCTCTCTTTTCTCAAGATCAGAGAGAGGAGGTGGCAGCTTCAAAGCTTATTCTTGTCGACCTGACAAAACAAATATGTGCTGCTATTCAAGCAAGAGCTGAACAAGACAAGTATCATGGGGTTATCCTTCCGCCCGCGGGACTCAATGAGAGTATTTCCGAAGTTTATGCTCTCTTGCAGCTGCTTCTCCATCATGACTCAGATAATTTTGCACAAGTATCTCAAATTGAGACAGAAAAGTTTATGGTCCAGTTAGTGGCAACAGAAATGACCAAACGGCTCTACAAGCACTTTGGCCTACTTCAAGTGATTCCCTCTTATTTTTCCATTCCAGAAATTCAAGCTCCTAGCGTCAAACCACAAGTTTTAACTATCAGCTATGTGATCAGCTTTACTCTGTTATCTGATTT
This sequence comes from Houttuynia cordata, assembly GCA_039654745.1. Lineage (NCBI taxonomy): Eukaryota > Viridiplantae > Streptophyta > Magnoliopsida > Piperales > Saururaceae > Houttuynia > Houttuynia cordata. The sequence continues at coordinate 31,323,315 of CM077502.1, forward strand.
TTTATATGGGGCGCTGCGGTACCGGACACACCTTCATCTTCACAAGTACCTCTTGCCACCTCTGGTGAAGTTGGCTTGGGCTGCGAAAATGAAAGAGAAATTGTGGTTAGCGGAAAAGAAGGCTGTTCATATTCTTGCTCCACCCAAGTACTGGCGTAGAGAGCGGTCTGTCACCGCCAATTTTACGCTGTTTATGGAGCGTTTCTTCTTGGCCGCCTTGAGGACAAGGCGGGAGCGGAAGCATGGTGGATTGTTGTGAACGTCAAGCCAGGCCCAGTGTGGGCCCTTTAGCAGCCCAACAACCCATCACGTCAGCATTACTTCATTATGATATTTGATTAGCCCACAACTTCATTAGCCGAGATCAGGTCCATGCTTGCGAAACTGCTTCAGTTGCAGACCTCGCAGGCACAAACCACGACCAACCAAACAGGGGGGCGCTGACTCCTCCACCAGTTTTTTCTACACCTAATGGAGAGACGTCATAGGCGGGTGGATCGAGGGGTTATGGTGGATCAGGAACAGGGATCCCTCCGCCTAACAACATCATGCAAGGGGTTCGATTTGGATCCCTTAATCAGATAGGAGATGGCGGCCATTGGGGAGGAGGAGTACGAGGCATCCCAGGTGTTCGAAAAAATGCTTCTATGACCACACCTCTCCAGTGTCACGCCCCAAATTTCCAACCCCAAAATATGCAGAAGCGATAAACCATTGAAGGTAATAGGGTCACAAATCTGGGACGGACCGAATATTCGATTCATCACCATAAATCCCATATACATACAGGGGAATAGCAGGATCAATATGACGTAAACAAATGTTCAATTACTACAGAAATAAAATAACTAAACATTCTAACTATCTTACGCTTTTCAAGTATTCCCACGAAAGCGAAAAATTAACTAAGTGACACGCAGGCCAAGGAATAACCAAAAACCAAAAAAATCCAACAATAACAAAATAACTACTATGCTATCCAGTCTTCACAACTTTACGATCACCAACCCCCACGTCACGAATATGCTGATCCCACCTCTTCAGCCTTAATCCCTGCATCAGAAGATGCGTGAGTATTCCAGAGGAAATACTCAGTAGGATGCTAGAAAAACTCACAGTAGAAATAGGCAATAAAGGAACCAATAACAAGCAGGTCCGATAACTCAGAATAATCATACGCAGGTGATACTTACCAGGAAAAGATACAGCACCCAAAATATCTCGATGATCAGGGTGGAATAAATCACAATAATCAATATGACTCCAGACTTCCAAAGACTAAGGAGATAAACAAAATATCTGATCTGGACAACCAATGTGTCGAAGATGTCAATTTTTGCTCTCTGATCAGTCCACTTCCTCTATGGACTTCAATACCAGAACATCCTAGAGGTTCTACGTAGGAACTCGGCCATGCGTCTAGGGATGCTGGCCCCATCGGTGCTTACGGGCACAATGGGCGGAGATTGAAGACCTTCCGTAATGTATAACAATTTAAAGCGCACGCGTTGCCATCATCGGCTGAACTACAGAGGTTCAAAATCATCGGAGACCACCATGGGTCCAGCTATGGCTCGTGAGCATACTATGATCCAATCTAAGAGTGTTCAACAAAACTCTTAGTGGAGAAACGGTTTACATGGAACTGGATTTGTCTAACCACAAACAAGGGTATTCTCATGAATTAACAATTTCATAAATTAGACTCTCGAAGGAGTAAAATGGAATTCTCAACATTTAACAATGACAGACTCTCAAGAGATTAACCAACAACCGGTCTGTGCCTATGCACGAGCTGACTCGAAACTGAACTCTTCGGTATAGACCCAGTCAACGTCATCACCAAGCACTATTGCAATCAAAATCATCCTTGATTCTCAAGACTCTGAAGTCGATGTCTCTCAAAACTTTAATGGTAGAATTGGAAAGAATAACCCTATCCTAACATCAGGGTTTCATGGGGTCGAAGATGCGCGATGTTAGGCACCGCGAGCAAAGACATTGATGACCACGACATTTGGAATAGAGACAATACTCCACAGATGATACTATTATAAGTACCCTCTGGAATTCTTATGCCATAGTACCCTCCTTGTGTTATATAATATATATACATGTAATCTTAGCATAGCGTTTTATTTATAACCGCAAAAGGACACTGTTATGGACACAACAGCTCCATTCCCGGATTTTCTTCAGTCTACACAGAACCTAACAGTCCCTGAAATTTTTATGGCAGACAGCCCTATGTCTGTAGATTATTATCCAATTTACAGAATAATTTTCCAAAATTTCTACAATTAGTTATGAATTTTTGAATGCAGTCTGTTGGTGCAAGTTACATCCTGGCCGAGAGCACTACACTAAGTAATAATCCAATTTTCATTTGTTGTTACTAATTCTAATCATAACTAAAGTCTTTTAGACTCAAAATCCTCTCACATTAGGCCTTTATTAGCTTCTGGTCAGACCATTAATTATATATTAATCCGCCTAATAGTCTCTTTTTAAAACTGTTTTACATCTTATCCTTGATGGTTCATTAACCCGCAAACTAGACAACTTTTCCAGGACACTTCAGCTCCTGGTCAGACCTATTAACAGAGGTCTTAAGGTCCACGAGCAATGATCCATGAGGATTTCCACTTTCATCTTACTAATACAACCCTTAATCTCTTTTAGATAGTCTTATTACCTATATACTATATCAATTAAGGCAAACCCTACATAATGTAGACAGCTTTATCAGGACACGTATCAACACAACGAAGTACGAACTATGACTCATAAGGACGCACCAAACCATTGGAAATACTTCTGAAAGCTTGCTGCTTTTGGATGAGAAACACAAGAGTTACACCAATCAATGGATCGATTAGGTCAATACATAAAGAATGTAAGATCGGGTGACATACAACAAGGAAAGAGACAACTTTTCATAAATAGACCCTTATCTACATAAATCAGAGAATGACACTCATTGATAGACATCAGATATATGACTCATATGAACTAAAATTAACACATACTATCAGGGATGTCTTGATCGAATTGTGCATGAGAGATTCACATCAAGAAATCAATCAGTATATCAATAATTGAATAGAACTCAGCAAATAGAGGAATTAATCCAGGACAATAAGGGTCACTCATGTCACACATAACATCAGAACGTGGTACTCCATATAAAGATCAAAACTTTAATGAAAGCATGCTGTGAGAAAAAGAGCATCTTACTTTTGGACCGGTACTAATTGCACGTCAACCGGTTTGAATTAAAACCCGCTTCTTTGCGATCTCCACACGAACCAATGCTAACAACAATGATTTTTAGAAAGAAAAAATTCTCTTTAAAGTGGGCTTACAGCAAGCATTGTGTTGGTAAACTACTTAAGTTTCTATGCTGAAACATTAGGTGCTATAATTAGTTAAAATACCCTACAAGATAATTTGGTTGAAAGCCGTCCAAGTTCTCTTCACCTCCACCTCTCTCTCTCTCCCCCTCTCTCTTTCAAAGCAGGGAAATTAAAACTTTTCGTAGCTGGTTCCCCATAAACAAGAGAAATCAGAATAATTTAGCAGTACATGGCCCCAACTAATCGTGATACTAACTAGGAAGAATGAAAAATCATTCCATCATTTTCAAAGGAATATAGAGTTTCATTACTCGAGACCTTTATAATGCATAAGCCTATAAAAAACCCCATCAAATATTCTTTCTGTTTGCATAATATTGTTACTGGAATGGAACTAACTATATTCAACTAAGACATTGCATGTGAACACAACACACATAGATGGGTGCATCCACAAAAGAGGGGACACTGCATCCAGAGGAAATTATACCTAGGACATTGCTTTAATACCAAAAACACTTGAGCTTATAGGGAAGGAGTAACATCTTATATTAACTGATATAACTAATTAAGACTTAAAAGTATCTTTGAACTAAATAAGCTTTTGGTAAAACTAACCATAAAGAAGAAAGACGTATCCCCATAGTGGCCTACTGGATGGCCCAATGTATTCATATCAAACCATTGAATCACATTATTAAACAGTTCCATGTAAGTAAAGCATTTTAGAGGAAAAGGTAGGTGGTGCAAGCAGCAAAAAGGAACTGTGGAAATATAATAAAACTTAATCCTATATTTGCCACATGAAACATGTCCTACAAATAACTTTCTTTACTTTTTGCCAACCAATGATACATAGACACGGTCACACATTCTTAACAAACGCCTAAAGCTGTTAGCCAATGAAAGAAACAAACTCAGACGAAGAGAATAGACGAGTTAGACCACAAACTAAAAATGTTATACTTCAGGAGTACGATGAAAGGTCTGCCGGTACAAGCAGCACTTGGAAAATAGTTCTCATCATGGGATACTAGAACTAGGAAAGTGTTACCATGATAGCATTGTCCAATAGTGTCAGAGAATCCCCATGTTATAATAGACTCTTGATTTTTTATACTACAATCTAGGGCTTCAAAAACGTAGTCCACATTATCCTCAAGATTTTCAGAAAAAAAGAAACAACCAATTCTGTCATGTTTAGCCTCAACCTACAAAGTAAAACAGAAATTTAGTACAATCAGGACAGAACAAACCAAAGGTGAAAAGCAACAGGAAAAGCAAAAGATGTTATCATCCATACAAAAATTCCTACTATAACACAATGTCACAAGATAGTTTTATCTCCAACAATTACTTGCGTAGCAATATATATTACAGTACCAACACTGTAATTCCAAATTAGAAAAGGAAAACATAATTTATCTGTGTATAAGGTAAGATTTCTATGTTACCATCGCCATTCTAAATTTTGCTGTCATCCTTTTCAAATAATCCACAGATATGAGGCTTGACTCAGAACCAAAGAAATCAACAGCTGACATGGAAAGAGAACAGAATTAAGTCATTGGATGAAAAACATAATTATATTTGGACTTGAACATAGGTAAATAGCTGCAGAAAAATAGTAATAGAGAGACACAGACTGCAAGATTCTTTTATGTTAAAAAATTGAACTGGGACACAATAGATAACACCAACATTAGATTCTAATCATGATCAGCCAGGAGATGATGCATAAAAAGTCAGTAAATTTTACATTAGAAAGTATTCCTCGATTATCAGAATCCCAATGCCTCCCACCAGCCATTCTCATGATCAACGCATCAAACTTATCATGGAGGCTGCACCAGTTAATGTGTGGCCTTACAGGTACCAATTATTTAAGATAGAACCCGAGCAGCTTGTTAAGGAAATTCCAAATCGTGTAGTAGTATTGACACAGCCATGGACCATTTTCTCTTTCTTTTTTTTTAACTTAAAAGGATAGGCCGTTTGAGTTTGAAGGTAGGATCTAATGATATATGGTATGGTAAAGAGGAGAAGCATGGAGTGATCCCAGAGGTTGTTTAGGTTCTAAATGTGAAAATTTTGCTTGTTTTCAAAGGTGAAGTTTAAAATCTTAATAGGCAGGTTCAGGTTTTAAAGGTTAATCTTTACTGGCATTAAATATGATTATAGAAGCTTGGTACAGAATGGAGGTACTGGAGCTCCAAGGATCTGGTGAGGGTTAACATCGTGCTTATAAAGAAAATTGATGAGTTAGGTACTAGATGGATTGAAGGGTTTCTCTTATTTCTGAGCCTTCTAATTGTATTTCTGATTTCTGATACTCGGGGTAGTTTTTCTTGCATATTGCATGATGTTAATCCTTCTATTTAGGAGCAGTGTCTAGCTAGACATATGCTATAGAAATATGTTATATATTGCATCGGAGTTGCCTGTTTAAAGGGACTTTTGCAGGCAGGCTGCAATCAAATTATAAAAAATATGCTTCCAGATTGTTTTCATTCAATGGAGTAGAAAATTAGAGCTAAAATTGGTGAATATTATGGAGGTAAATAATATAAATAACGAGACAAAAAACTGGTTTAGGCTACGAGTGGACACTTACAGCCCATTCCTGTTATTGGGATTGTCTCATGCTGGATAACTTGTCTTAAGATGCTAATTACTTTCTGTAAGATGATTTATTTGATTCCACAATTTGTGAAATGTTATTAAGGTCGTATAGTTGTCTCAGCAAAATGATATTAGGTATTATATTTACATTTTGGTTAAAAGTAATGATATGTTTAGATTATGATACTATAAGATGTAGCTTGTTCGTTGACTGTTTTTTTTTTCAATTGGTTAAGCTTACTTTTAGCTCAAATTCATGATTTTATGTTAATTTTGTTGTTTAAGGTGTTGCATATTTTTGCTTTAAATTTTTCACGTTAGAATCAGATTGTGACTGTGATTCATAATCACCTCAAGATTTCTTTATTCAAAGCAACCAAGGTAAAACTGAGATACGAAATGAAATTTAGTGCTATCTCTTACTCCATCCTTCCAATGAAGCCAATCTGCATTTGAAAATGAGTGAAATTTATTGGACTCTATGGCCCGTACAAAAAAAAAAACAGAATCCCCCCATCCCGTGCTTTTGGTCATGAGAGAGAAGTCAATGTGATGTACCCATGTTTTTTCAAATGCAGAGGGACTTCAACGGAGAGAGAAAATACAAAAGAGTTAACAAAAAATAAGCTAGAGTCAAGGTGCAAGATCCGTGTCACCTACTCCTCCATTGTTGGGAAAAGGCACTTCATGATCATAATTTTAATAATAATTAATCAAATACAGCATCATACTCATGTAAGGTGGAGGACCAACTATATTAAAAATTAGCAATCTACAACAAACTTGTTGAAATGAGGAAGATTAACTAACTTTTCATATTGAGTCTAATATATATAGAACTCATTACTCCCTTAAACAAGCATTAATACACTTCTCTTTTCATTAAAAAATTATCAAAACTGAAATTCAATATTACCAGGCTTTAGCGGAGACATACCCTGTGGTCCATTAGGTGGAATATTTGTACATTTCTCTAAATCACAACTTTCTTCTAACATAGACAATGGGACAACAACAGCTGCTAAGTTATCCATGCTCCCTTTCTCATAAGCAGTGTTTACAATGTAATTGGCCCAAGGTTGGATTCCCATATTAAAGAATTTCATATTCATGTGCATAACCCATAAAAGATGACAAATGTCCTGTGCTGTCATCTTTTCAAAGATCCCATAAGATGCAGCAATTAGATAACTGTCATTTTTGGTGAGAGGCTGGCAATCCTTCCATTCCGGAACAAAGGTTACCCCATAGCTAAAATAGTCAAAATACAAGAGTAAAATAGTGAACATGAAAATTATCCATATAAATTCAACAAAGCAAGCAACAACCAAATCTTCCAAACAATCCACCACAAACAATGTAACTATCATCAATTAATGAATCATATTACGAAATTTCACAGTTCAGCAAGCCACCTTTTATAAGACACATCACCAATAGCTCGATACAAAGCCAATTCTCCATTAATACGAGCTACATCACCCCATTCAGGTACATAACCACCGGCATTTTCCAACCAGGCTCTTTCATCTGCTCTATCTGGGTGGTGATCTTGCGTCAGCTCCGTAGGAAAGAAATACATCAAAGTGTCACTGGCTGGCAAGTTAGCTAATTTTCCATAACTTTTGGCGACTGATACAGCAATTTTATGATTCCTCCGCCCATTATACATAGAGAGCCTTCCTGCAGAGAGCATGATTTACAATGATGAATAACACCAAAAGACTGCATCTGATGCAAAGGTAGTTTGTGGTGTGGACCCTACAAGTAAACGTAGAGGAAAGCTGTTTTAGTGAGCACCCAACTTTTAACATGACTAAGAGGAGAGGAGCCTTCGGAGCATAAAAGAGTCTTCAAATCTCCTATATTTGCCACCAAGATTTGCCCATCTACTATTAGCGCAACTGCTGCAGTAGTTCCTGAACTAAGACCATTTTTGTAAGCTTCCTACATAAAAGAAAACCCCATAAAGGTAGAATGGGAAACACAAATAAAGTAGGCTGATGATAGTACAACTACATTTTAGAGGAAATCAGATTTCAAGGCAACCATCATCCAAATCAGTATTCACCTTAGTAAATGCCAAATCAATATCATGTATGGTTCTGAGCAGTGATTCTTTTCAGGATTTCGATGTGAAATGACCCATCAAAAATCAAGGGTAACAACCAGTTAAATCTGCATGTGAATTAAATAAAACAGTCAGATATTTTTAGACATTTCCGTAAAATGAAATGCTAACTGTAGAAAATAAAGGCTCGCTAACTTAATATTTTTTTCTTTTGTTCACACTAACTTAAATCTTGTAATGAGGAAATTCTCTCTTTTTCTTTCTTTAGGATGTTTCGTCTCAACTTTCAAGGAAAAAAAGTACTATCACAAAGCCAGATATACTAGGAAAAAAGGAGCTATCAAAAAGCCAGATATACTATGGACATTACATCTCAACATCTAACACAATAAATGTGCAGAGCATGCCAATAAAAAATAAGCAAAGAAGAAATGTGCAGAGCATGGTGACAGATACCTATGAAGAAAAAAAACTCTCACGAAAATAGATACATGGAAAAAAGATAGGGAATCACATGTAGGTCAGCCCTACGTATCTGTACATAAGAGAATGCACGTCACATATATTGGACAACTAGAGAGCTTTTTCAAAATGGTATAAGATTTATGATACTTCGTACTTTTATGTGTTTATCCCTTCTAAAAGGGCTGCACTAAGAAGCATAAGAACCTTCCTACCCATGTCAAGTGTAACTAAGGTGCAAGGTGAAATACGACCAATGCAGCCAACACCAAAGCTGGTACTTGTTGTAGATTAAAAAGAATCGTAATCACTATGCAGTATCGCAAAATTTCATACCAATTACCATTCGTACAATAAGGTGGCAACATTGCATGTAATTTTCCTCTAAAGATGTTTATCCACTTATGAAATGAGTAACAATGAGCAAAAGGGATAATTATTATGATGACTGCACTTATACAACTTATTCCATCTATCTAGCGTGTCTAAGTAGACTTCCTCTGCCAGTCAACTATACAAACAGAAGCACAAAGATGTCATAATCAACACAACTGTATGAGCTTGGTGAAAATTAGTGCTGCCAAAAGGCAAACCGACCGGCAAACCCAACCCGACCCACTTGAAAAAAGGTTTCAAAATGTTTCCCGTCACCAAATAGGGTCGGGTAGGGTATATACCCACACACCCCTACCCGGTTACCTGTTAAACAAACTTATAAAACTTCTTCCTTATTGATTCTACTAATTTAAAGCTATAATTCTAATTTGAGAACAATAAAAAGCTTAGTTTAACTTTATAAGTATTTAACTTTAATCAAATAGAGCTCATTTTGACTTGCTAAAATACTAGGTTAAGAAAAAATTCTAAAACAAAGGAAAGAAGGCAAAAAGAGAGGGGAAACAGTAGGGTTGCCCACATACACACCCGACCAGATTCCGAGAAAATTGATTCTGCTCTGCCATCCAACAAACGATAGACCACTTCACATCCAATTCATATATCACCAGATCTTTTCTCGTACTTCCTTCAACATAACCTCAAGCCTTCCTCCCCTCTAGGGACCTAAAAAGGCAACACTGATCACATCTACTTATAAGCATGATAGGTGGCACCCAAAAAAATCAGAACAAAAAGTCTATACAGCATGAGACCAGCAATTCTATATGGCCAAATTGTTGCCCAACAAGGAAAGGCTACTTATTCAAGACGAATTTGAAAAAAATAAGAATATTAAGATAGATAAGTAGAAAGCTACTGCATTTTTTTTTATTCTTACTCAGTACTATATTAGAAATGATCAAACTAGGGAGAGCTTAGGAGTAGCCCTGATTGGATGACATTGTAAGCCAAGGTTGATACAGATGGTTCAACTATTTTGCAAGGAGACAACTAATAACAACTATAAGAAGACATAATGAGGGATTTGCAAAGACTTCTAAGAAAAAGATAAGAAGGCTCAAGATGACATAAAAGGAGCTAGTAACGAGGATTTCACAACATATCATTTTGTCATGAAAATGGACTATGATTTGGCCAAGTGGGGGAGCATACTTCAAGTATTCAACCTCATAGAAATGCAATAATAGTTAATACATTATGCTAGTGGAGATACTTAACGTGGATGTTATATCAATAGTGATAACAACACCTAATAGTCTTAGCATTCTTAGACTCCCACAATTAAATTCTATAATGGCTTTCCCAACACCTTTACAGAACATTACTGCTTTCACTGCTACCCTATACATTCTTGCCTCCTTTTTACAACACACAGAACCCCTAATCTTGCTTTCTATTTCAACCACCCAACCCCAATCCTAGGTGCAACATCCGTATTTATTCCCTATTTGCACCAATCATTGAGGCACGATTGCTACACAATATAATTTAACAAATGGTTTATTTTTAAGAGCATTTTAATTCTCAACCTCTTATGCATTCCTCCACTATGTCATCTCCAAAAACACTAAACCTCCTTCCGCATGTATAAAACTACTTCATCCAGTATAGAAAAACAAATGAACTAAAACAGATAAGATAAAATGAAACTAATTGATGTTTACAATCCCACACATCTTTGCCTCTAAGGGGGAGGTATAGTGACACTACTGGCGCATGCACATAAACAATATTGGCACTTCTATCAAGAACTAGTTCCATAAATACACACAATTCCAAAGAAATGAAATCTTAAAGCTAAAGTAAACGACTGACTGGTAATAATTAGAACTCAATTTAAAGTGCAATGATAAAAATGATTAGTTATGTGAATTTTTTAAACCTAGTCACATACATGATGAAGCATTTCAACACACAGGTCCAACTAAGCCTGTGTGCAACACATACAACGCCATCCATCCTTGATATGAGGTTTTTTTAGGCCAATTATCCCTTGTCTGCATGTGCATACTCAAGAAAGAGAATCCCAAAACTTACCTTTCATGATTCCAACTATCCGTTTTTCTACTATTATCAAAGTTTAACACTTGAAAAATAATGTCATGCTCGACAGCAAATGATAATCTTCCACTCGAGTGCTTGAATACGTTATAATATATTCCATCAATAAGGAAATAAACATGAAGCAGAAAGAATTCCAATAGAAGACCAGACACCATATCACTAGCATCAGCACCATTATGACCATAAAAAACAGCTACAATACTGCAACTAATTTCTTTAATCCCTGAAACGCCTGCACAGTGCAAGAAAGAACCAAAAAAATCCAATTAGATAACAAACTGCAGAATGGATTTCTATTGATAGAAAGGGAGGGCCTTCTTGTGAGTCCACAAGTTCATTGTTTCTGAACACCCCTCAGAGTCCCAAACGTTACTAATATTCCCAAATATGAAACAACGACCATACAGATATTATACTACAAATTCCAAAATACGAAACTGGTTTGAGGTAATCTTACATATATTACAAATTTATATAAAGCACAGAATGAATAAGAAAAAACATATCACATGTTTCTCTAGCTAAAAATTTAACTTAAATGATGCAAGAACAACATAAGAGGGCTGAAACAAATGCAGGTTAGCATAAACACACCGCAGAGATTCTATGTAACTTGCCTTTGGAGCAGGATGATAATAAATTTGGACAAATATGACTCATCGCATTATCTTTTGAGACTTTAAAACTTGTTGGCCAGTCTGTAAGTACAAAAATGCCAAGCCAAACAGACATAGCATTTATAAAGAAGGACTAAAACTTATTATCATCTCAGAATTCTAGGAAACGTCTCAGAAACAGTCCAGAAACAAATTTTTAGTAGAACCTGGAAACCCACAAATACAACTGTTGGTTCAGGTACTGAGGCTCAAACCTGCCACCACTGAATTCAGAGATGAAGTGCCTGACCACTGTTTCCACCATGATTTTGTCTACACATACCTAGTCATAAAAATCAGGAGTTCTTGGATACAGGCCCTAAACTAACAGCTAAACTATTAATAGCCATCTAGACACAAATAAACCTCCACCTCTGTTTTCCAAACGATCCCTTCTCCTCCTTTCTAAACCCCTGTATCCTGGTATCTGGCGACTGCAGCCAGGTGGCCAGAACTGGTTACGCTAGCTATAGCCAGGCCAACCGAGCGCTAGGTGTGCGTGCCTGCCATTGCCTTTCTTTTACCCAAAAATTAAACTGATAGGAAGTGTGAACACTAGGGTTTTTGTCCAGAAACACAAGCACTGTATCCATAAAACTAAACCTGGCAGGATGGGCGAACCCTAGGGGTTTTTTTGTCCAAAAACACAAGCACTGTGCCCATATTAAACTATTTTTAATTACCTTGATTAATTAACAGATAAGTACAGGTCAAAGGACCCAGTGCCAATTTCCTATAAATATTTATTACAGTCTCCAAGTTTCCTAGCTTTTTCTGAGGTCATCTTTCCCATTTCTGTTTCTGCATTTACATAGTGTATTTGTTTGTGGTCATGACAACCAGGAGGAAGCCCATTAACATTTAATGCAGAGAAAAATGAGCTAGGAGTTTAGTTTATTTTTTGGACGAGCTCCTACCCACAGCAATGGTAAGTGAGAACATTACAAGCAATATAAACTTTACATGATGCGGGAAGTTTTACTTGATTTAGTTTAGCTGATTGACACGACTAATACCTTCTTCTTTACCCTACTTTCATTACATTGGTGTATAATATGGTGTGAGAAAAATGTTCTGGCTAGGACCTTTTATACCAGTAGCATGGGCTTCATAGATGCCATCAGCTTGTTGGATTTTGTGATGTTGATAGGGTTGGCAGTATTTATGATAGCCTTTATACAAGCGGTTATCCTACCTTTACTGGTGACAATGTCGTTGCATGGAGAAGCCAAAAAAAACAAAATGTCCTTATTCATTTAGCGTTATGTTATAGCATTGGGAGCAGCGGTCGTCCACGGTGGACATGGCCATGGCAAAACCTGGCTGCCACGTTGATTGGTGGCAATGGCCAGGTCGCAGAGGCCAGGCTCTGGCTACTATAGCCACGAGTAGGCCATCGCCAGAGACTGGCCGCTGCGGCTTCGTCACAGCTACCAGATCTGGTTGGGAAGGCATAGGTGGGAAGATCTTCATGGAGGAGGAGGCCAGAAAGACAAGGCGGCTGTTGGGTTTCTACAATCATGGATGAGGTGAGAGGAGGGAAGAACTGAGGGTGTTACTGAGAGGAAGAGAAAAAAAATTGGATTTTAAAAACATAAATAATAAAAAAGGGTGTTAGTGAGAAGGAGGGTGCTCAAAAGTCTCATCCTTTGTGAAAATGCTTCTTTGCACACTTAGCTTCTCATCTCCAAGTTCCATGCTCTTGTTCTGTAACAATCAAGCTGCTATCCATAACTCAATAATTCCATATTTCATGAGTGCGCCAAACATTTTGAGGTCAATTCAGTATTCACACTTGCAAGAAAAAGGCAGCTAGCAAAGGAATAACAACTATGTATAATTAATCCAAAAATCAACTTGTTAATGAGTTCACCAAGGCATTGCCCCCAGTCAACTTGTGGTTCTATCTTGTCCAAGTTAGACATGGATGATATCTATGCTCCATCTTGAGGGGGAGTATAAAGAAAAGCTGCTATCTAGGGGCATTTCTGCCCTACAACTTAAGCTGCTAACTTACCTCCTACAAGCACGACAAAGATGTCCAAGGACGCTGAAAGATTGTTGCAAGATCTGTGACTTGTTTCTGCTCCAGTATCTGCGTTGTTTCCTTTCATAGAATATGTTATCCCTGCTGTGTTTTTGTTTACATAATTAGCCTAGTATAGCTCTTTGATTTAAGTAATTTCTTATAATAGATAGCAACAAAGAGAAAGTAATTTTCAGCTGGTCGCAGCTGAATCACACAACCTCCTCTTCTCACTTTCTCCTTCTTTCATTACATTGATTTACTACACGTACTTCCATACCGATATTCTATGTATTGCAAGTTTGTTCCCTGTAGTAGCAGGGATCTGAACAAGTTTCTAGTGTCCCTCTATGAACCTCTTCACCACATTAATACCCTTGCCAAAACAAAGTTCTCAAAAGCATAAAAAAAGTGGGATACATAAAATCAAGACAACTTTTGCACAAGAGATCCTAGACAATAACAAGCATTCAATTCTCTTCTCCACACCCTGTACATCTACAGAAATCATAAAAAAATCTCCACACCCTGTACATCTACAGAAATCATAAAAAAATTCCCACTAGGTGTGGCAACTACTTGCCAAAAGCTGCGCCTCGATGACAACGAAGTGCCACATGCTATGTATCAAATATTTTACACTACATTAACAGTAACAATAAATAAAAGCTTACATAAAGCCTTATTTATCACTCGATTGTTCTATGTTCAGACGCAATTCCATACACAAGACGAAGCAACCAAATGCAAAAAAGGAAACTAACATTTACTGTTTAGTTACTCCCTCCCTCCAATAAAGCTCGTTCCCCTTACCAAATGAGTGAAAATTATTGGACTCTAAGGGCCCATATACAAAGACAACATTTTTCTCTCCCTGTTTCCATGTTTTTGGTCTTGAGATAGAAACCCAGCCATGTAATGTAGGACCTATCTATTTTCAAATCCAAACGAGCTTCATTGGATGGAGAGCACAACGCTAAATAGAAAATGCCGCGCTCCCAAATTGACAGACGAGCAATAACCATCATCCACAACAATGCAAGCATCTGCTATACAAATTACATTAACTACTCCCTCCGTCCGGATGTAGTAGTGACAATTGGTTTGCCAAAATGAACTGATTAGTCAATCTCGGATTACCAAATGTTATAATGGATGGAGTAAGCAATTCCATAATCAAACACAGAAAATTCGAATTTGAACAATCAATTAAAGTAAAATCAAATAATTATCGGAAGACGACGCACCGGGAAACGGAATCCGGATGTTGGTCTCCTGGTGGCGCCGACGCCCCTGGAGCACGGCGGGCTGGCACGTCGCCGTCCTCTGCACCTCTGAAGATCTCGGTCCATCGGAGGAGCCCCAGAGGGTCCACTTGGGACACTTGGGCGACTGAAAGACGGCCAGTGCGCCGCCTTCGCGGCAGAGGGCGAGGCAGGGGGGAATTCTTCGGTGGAAGAGGATCGGGAGACAGCGAGATGGAGCAGAAAAGGAAGAAGAAGGAGAAACCCTAGCGAGGATTCCAGATATCGTCCGGCCGGCCCGCGGCATTTCCGGGTTGAAGAATGGAGAGGGAAGCTTGATCGGGAAGGGAAGAAGGCTCAAGCCTCGAATGAATCTGTCGGACTCGGATCCTGCCGGGTTTAAGCGAGTGGGTCGTATTTTCTCCGGCATGGAGTCGGATCCTTTGATCTACATTAAATATTACTCCGTCATGTCACTCTTAATTTTTGGGGAAATTATATAATAAAACATCAAAAAAATAAAATTTCTAAAATAACACATTGTAGCGATTATTTCCCGAAATAGTATTCTGACAAGCCACGCAGGCGCCCGCATGGCACGGGTGCTTGCATGGCTTTTTTTAAAACCAAACCGAAAAGCGTCGGTTCTGTCACGCCCCGAAATCCCATACCTCGATCGGAGTGCGGAAGCCAATCAATGATATACATTTGGAGGTAGAGATCCCGGGCGCGAGACCGAACAGTCGATTTCACCACCAATTACGATCATCTCAAAAGGATGTGTAATCGGTCATGCCCATAATCAGTGCAATACAAATACAAAAATTAATGAATACTATGGAATGGAAATTTACTTAATAATACTGATAATAATCCAATTAAGAAAGTCAAAATAAATTAAACCTATAAATCTATGGCACACAATTGCCATTAACAGTCATAAGCATCAAATAAGCAACGCAAATAATATAAACTCTAAGTCTTCACGGCTCCTGCGACTGCTTCACTACTGCAACTTCCTGATCTCAAATTCCATTTGCGCCTGCATCAGAGGATGCATGAGTATTTCATAGAAACACTCAGTAGGATGTAAAAACCCACTGAATTAGGACAAAAGTATGAATAGGATAAGAATAACAAAGGTTTATGAAGATGCCGCAACATCTGGACTAAACCAAGGATTTATACACCTGAAAGGTTAGTCAATAATAATTCCAACCCGCAAGTAGGGAAAACAACAATAAGGCTCCTACTACACATATGAGTAAGGAGGGAATGATAATCATACTAAAAAGCTCCAGACATTAAAAGTAAAAGGAGTACAATTTCTGCTCGCTGAACCGATCACCCGCAAGTGACTATACCAGAACCACCCTAGGGGTCCTCTTTTTGGAACCCTGCCATGCGTCTAGGATGCTGGCCCCACCAGTGCTTACGGACACGATGGGCGGAGACTGAAGACCTTCCGTAATGTCAACAATCTAACGTACGTATGTTGCCTCTTTTTGGGCAGTATGGAACCGCAGTACCACAAATATTAGTGACCCCGCAAGATCAAGCAATGGCATAATGTGAGCATACTATGAATCCACTTCCGGAGAGAGTCCCGCAAGACCTCTAGTGGAGGAATCAATCAAATAATCATGATGAATAATAATTCAAAGAAATAGAGGCCGCAACGCTCTAACCACATAAGGTATCAATCACCGGAACAGACTCACATACAGAGTATAAGTAGGAATGTCACACAAAGAGAATAACATAATCCATACATACGTTCATGCTCAGCCCTAGATGGAAATTCATATAGGTCTTATTGAAATATATAAATCAGAGACAAGGTATTAATGAGTCCTAGATGATTTGGATTCCAAATGGAACCTCAAACCGACACAAGCGCTTTATCTTCAAATACACGATTACGGTTTTCTTAACATAGGTATTACCCATCTATCATATTAACCATAACCCAACCTTACTGTGATAATCATAAGGATATAGTCTAGTATTAGTTACTAGCACATCATATCATCTTCACATCTTATTAAGTGGTTTTACTTAAGTACATAGTATTTTCACTTAGATTCTGCTCACTGTCTTATGCACAACAGTCCCCTTCCGGCGGCTCCCAGACACTGTACAGTTAAGGTTATCTTCTGAAATTTTTACTGAGAATACCCTTGTGGGTCTAGTTTCTAACCCCACCGGTTTTATATTTTTATGATATCATATGAATTAGTTATGAATTATTTACTATCGACTGTCCGTGCAGAAACAGTTCTGGCCGAAAGTGAAACACATGATTAAACTTTAATATTCTTATTCCGAACCACTTATAGATGATAATTTACTCATGATAGATGATAGTACTCCCCTCCTAGATTAATTACAGATCCTGAAATTAACTAGGATTACCAAAAGATTCCCTTTTATCATGTTTCTCCCCATATAACACAATCTTAGACCAAATATCTTTCAATTAAGTCGATTTAAGCAAAACGATCATTAAAGCATAAGACTCAATCATTAGACATCATAATCAAAGCAATATCAGAACTTTTATCTTCTGTAAAATTAACAAAGCATCCAACTTTGATCTGATTTACCATCTAGACATGAAGCATGAAGGCATATATGCATGTATCGCAATACACATGGAAAACAAGACATAAATCATTAATCCCGCAAGATTCAAAGCAATACTCCAAGGAAATCAGTAAGAACACTCATCATATAATGTGAGAAAAGAATAAGAAGAGAGGGAAAAACCATCCTACTCTTTATCACCAAAAGACGTCGCCTTTCTACGCGATGTTCGTCTCCTCCGCTTCCTTCAAAGCTTCCCGATCCAAGCTCTTGAGCAATTCCCACTAGAAGAGGTCTTCTAAGAGAGGGATGAACGTGGGAAGGAGAGGGGAAAGCCTCTGGACGTTCTAGGGTTTAGTTTTCAAAAGCACAAGCCTAGACTCTATGGGTTTATATAGGGTTTTTAGAAGATCTTTGCCCAATCAATTCTACCATATCTTGGGCACTTTCCACCAATGGGAGAGTCCCTAAATCACCCTAGGAACGTGCAATACAAGTCTAGTTAGGATATAACATCTTTCCCAATCAAATCCGCCTCAAAATTAGGTTAGAATTCGCCAAACCGCAACTGGCGATCGATCGTGCAATACGGCGATCGATCGTCCTGCGCTGTTTACAAACTGCACGATGGCGCCGATCGTAGCCGATCGATCGTGTTCCATAAGCCGATCGATCGTTTTCAGCGCGATCGATCGTGTTTATTCAATTTCCCATATCTTTTTACTCCGAACTCCAAATCACACAAAATTGGTGTCGTTGGAAAGCTCTTCTCACCAGCTTTAATTTAAACAAAGCACCACATGGTCAAATCAATCATTTAAATTTCAGTTTTAAGATACTTACTAATTTTTCGGATGTTACAGGTTCGGTTGAACCGACGCCTCTCGAATTAACCGACGCAAGAGAGGCGTCGGTTCAACCGATGCCTTTCGGTGCCTTATATATTTTCGTCCTATTTTAAACGGCTCGTCACTTCAACAATGCATATTTCTCTCATTTCTAATCTATTTTTGTCCATTTTTTTTCATTATTCCTTATTTTTAGTGCTCATTCTAGTCATAATGATATTACAAAGATGTTGAGCCATCACATACTATTTATCGTAGTTTTTATGATAATTTTTTTGATAAATAACATGCGATGGATCAACATCTTTGTAATATTATGTTGACAAGAAAGAGCACTAAAAATAAGAAAAAATTAAAAAATGAGCAAAAACGGATTAAAATAAGAGAGATATACATCATTGAAGTTATCGCCCCGTTAAAATGGGACAAATTTATTTTGAATTATTTTAGTTGGATAAATTTCAACGATGTATATCTCTCTCATTTTTAATCCGTTTTTGCCATTTTTTTTCATTCTTCTTTATTTTTAGTGCTCTTTTTGGTGATCATAATATTACAAAGATGTTGATCCATCCCATGCTATTTATCGAAAAAAATATCACAAAAGCTACGATAAATAGTATATGATGACTCAACATCTTTGTGATATCATGATGACTAGAAAGAGCACTAAAAATAAGGAAGAATGAAAAAAAATAGGTAAGAACGGATTAGAAATGAGAGAGATATTCATCGTTAAAGTGATGGCCCATTTAAAATGGGACGAAAATATATAAGGCACCGACTCTTAAGGCGTCGCCGCCTTTCTCCTTTAACCCGAAAAAAAAAAGCAACACAGGCACCTGTGCCATGCAGGCGCTTGCGTGGCTTGTCAGAACACCATTTCGGAAAATATTTGCTACAGTGTATCATTTTGAAAAAAAATATATGATTTATTATATAATTTCTCCTTAATTTTAATTGAGACATCACATAATTGGTCAATTTTATTGTGAGCGAGTCGCCTTTCCGAGTAAGCTGAGTGCCTTTGATCACGGAGGCCTCTCGACAGTGACCCAGGCATTAGAGCGGTGAGTAATTAGAGAATGTTATCATTCAATTTTGGTAGGTATATTTTTGTAATTATCTCGATTAAAATGATCGAAGGGAACATAATTTTTGTACTGTAAAGAAAAAAGTTGATATGTTTAGTAAGCCATTGGATTGAGATCTAATGGTTCACATTAAGAGGGGAAGGGACGATTCAAACCTTGTATGCCCCTGTTTTAGCATTTGTTGTAGAATTCAAATCCGACAGCCTGTCGCGCACCAGCTCCCAACTCACTCATGAGCGGGGGGGTGCCCTATGATAGTGATATTAGAAACTCCATAAGGTATATACACTTGTAGAGACCCAAGAGAGTTCTACGCAATTGCTAACAGCCCGTTTGGGAGCGTTTTCTATTTTGAAATGTTTTTGTCCCCAAGATCTGATGCAAAAAAAATTTTGTCCCAAAATCTGAAATTGTTGCATTACAAGTGCTGTCCTGTTTGGTAGAAATGCACTAATTTTCAAAAACGATGACAAACCTGTTTGGAAGTAAACTCAACATTTTACAAAATTGTACACAACCAGGTAGCTTTATAGAGAAAAATTTGGAGTTTCTCATATTAAACCATAATACAAAAAAGAACAACAGCAAAATGAATGATAAAATCTACGTTAGATAAACAAGTCTAAATGAGGCAACTTCATAATATGAACTGTACTCAACCTCATCCACCTAGCTGAACAGGCACCCATCAAAGTTGAGTAATTTAAACCACTACCCACTACCACAAGAGCCATATCATTCTCACCTTCAGCCGCCTTCAAATACCACTTTGCCTATTGCAAAAGCATTGTCTCGGCACCTTACCATGATAAGTTATAGTTACAAGAGAAATGATTAATTTAGATGCCTGTAAAAATTAAGACAAAAGGCATCAGCCACAAAACTTCATCTCAACTCATAATCAGCCACGATAAGTCAGACATCCTGTGATGCATTGCATAGGTCATTTGTCTAAGAAGTTCTGCCTTTCGCTTGATTTGTTTCTTCTTGCACTAACGGCTATCTAGCCACCCTCCGCAACATGGTGTATATTATAATACATGTATCCTTCAAAATGTCAATTATTTCAAACTACATGAACCTGAACATCAAGCAACCAACGCCTATAGTTGATTGCCATTAAACAACAGATAAGAATAACCCAACAAACAAACCTCAATTAGCATGGAAATTTTTGCAGCAACAACCAACAAACAGAAGGAACTATGTGCCACACTTATAACATTATAGGTTGGATCACCGATCACTAAAGGCCGATAATTTTTTTAAATTTTTTTTTAAAAAAATCAGCCTTGACAAAACTTTGAAACTGAAAAGATAGAAAGGAAATTATGAAGATTTAAGTGCATACAGCTTTGTGTAGATTGCACTCCACACCATGACCTTGATGAAGACAAAGAGCTAAGTTATACTGAGCACGAACATGACCAGCACTAGCACCTTGATGAAACAATTTAACAGCTTCTTCCAGTTTTGGAGTATCAGCTGAAAACAATAAAAGATGCTATTAGCATAGATTAATAAACTACTAACTGGTCTAACCAGGAAGAAGACACTTAATAAAATAAATCCACTAATTGATATAGTTACAGCACAGCATACAGCATTTCAAACTATGTACCCCTCCATTCCATATTAATAGTCATATTGATAGTCCTATTTGGTCATATTACTTCATTTTCAATAACCAAATAGGACTACAAACATAGAACATAAGCAGGACTTAATTTGTTTCTCACAAACTTCATTTCAATTCTTATTTTACTCTGTAAAAAGACAGCTTTCCTAGATAAGAGTTAACACCAACTTTCAGAAGACAAGTTACAAATAATGAAACTCAACTAGATAAGGCCAACAATGCTCTTCCTTCAGCCTTCAAAAATAAGCCAATCTTACCTCTCAATCAATTTATGCATAATCTAGCATTCTTCATATCACAATAACAGAAAGAAAGGTATTCAAGCAAAATTACAATCGAAAATTTTAATTGAATATAATTTATTCTCGTTAATCAATCTTCCTACCATCGACATTGACATACTCTGCCACTAAACACATGCAACCATCCAATCTTTGGTTTCTTATCTACCAAAATGTGAAACGTAAAACCCAAAATTAGGAGTGAATTTTACCTTGCAAGTAGGAGATTCCAAGATTACACTCCCCAAGCTCAGCAGCCTTTTGATACAGACGAACTGCTTCCTCCTTCTTCCCCATCTCCCAATAAAGCAAGCCAGCATCCACCATGGCGGCGGTCGAGCCGTGAACCACCCCCTTGAGAAAAGACTCAAGGGACCCGACCGTGCTTGAACCGCTTGCCCCAGTGGAGCAGCGTCATCGCCTCCTGCAGCGACCTATATGCAGTCCGGTGGCCGTCGGGAGGGCTGAGGCCGGCATGGTACGACCACATGAAGGGCGGAGGCCAGCGTGGTCCGACCACATGAAGGGAGAAGAGAGATGGGAGGATGAGACGCGAGAGGGAAGTTGAGACGGTCGCCCGGCGTTTTTGAGATTACAAAGGGATCATGGGCCGCTTTTGGACTTGGGAACTTGATGCCAAACGGGACGGGCGTTTTTGGGCCCGTCCCCATCCCCAAAACCAAAATTTAGGACAAAAACATATTAAAAAAAACACTACCAAACAGGCTGTAAGTTCTCAAGGTGAATTAGGTTTTTTTTTTGACAACCACCGCCCAAGGCAGTGAATCCGTACAAACACACCCCTAAATTCTCATATCCACCCAAGGTGGTGTAGTGCCACTTGGGTCAAGATTCAACCCCAGGACGTCTCCACCAAACAGGAGAGGTGTTTAGCTAGGGAAATTAGGCTACCTGCTATGCGTGAAGTTGCCCGGGTACATATTATTTCTTGTCAAAAAAAAGGAATACATATTAAGCTGCTTTTTTTGCCCCAATTTTGGTATAATTGTGAGCTCAAAATGCTTGTCTCTCCTCTTTTGCTCACATAGGCATTCCATAGTCTTACTTGCACATATTAATTTAATCTAGATACTATCCACATGAAAGAATTTAACATGTGCTGGGTTTACTTATTCGTACGTAATATGCGCGCTCGGTGAAAATCACATTCGATTGGCCTGCTTGTAGAAGGGCAAAGGTGGGTGATTTAAAACTCCCCTTCCCCTTGAATTAAAGGATGTCTCACTATCAAACTCCCCCACCTCTTGGATTAAAGGCGGTTTAATTATCAAACTCACGCAATGCAAGATGACACACGTGTGCTGGGAACATATAAATGTGACTATATCCACATAGCATTTTCAAGCAAATTTCGATGGAACACATTGAGCAAAGTAAGAGGATGGATGCCCATAAATTGACCCCTCGAAAAGTTCAGCTAAGCCTGATTGTCAGCCACATCAATCCAAGCATATAAATATCATTCAATGTAACCAACAAAAATCCATACTACAAAAACTTGATTGCTGTGCTAGGAAGCACGGACATAGCAAATTGGCTGTCGTATCCGTATTCTATAGATATCAGACATGGATACGATAGTGACATGGTTGCCTGCATATCCTGTGTGTATACGAAATTAAAAAAATGAGCACATTTCTAACATGGATGGATATGGGCGGGATACACCAGGACACAGGGAAACAAAAGCCCGAGTGCCCAACTCCTCGATGCCCGTGTTGTAATGTCATTCCCTAAGCCCTTAATTTTTGTTTGGCCACCGTTCACTCCACAATGCTGTTGCCACCTCCAAAGTGCCTATGTTGCATCACCATGCAGAACTGCTATGTCACAACAACTCCACAATGTTGCCGTAACCTTGTGGCAATGACTGCTGCGCCGACGCACCGCTGCCTGTGGCTAGTGCTTCTATCGTTGTAGCTCCACCAATGCTTCTTGACCTCCTCCTCTCTCAACCCCACCACAGTCAGTTCCACTTTCCTCTGCTTCATCTCACACCCGCTGCGAGAGCCGCCATGGCCACCATCTTCTCTGTCGCCAGTGAAGGTGAATGCTACCCTAAGATTTAATTTTTTAAAAAATATTTAACATTTCTCTAGTTGTGAATGCTCTTAATTATGAATGTTCTAATTTGTGAATGCCACAATGTATAGATCAGCTTATGATCACACATGGTTTTTAAATTTTTAATATACGTGCTTGAGCATTGTTCAGCTCTTACTTAGTCTCACTAATGTGATTTTATAGAGAGGTATTTTGTTCTGTTTATGTTTGATTGACTTTAGGAAGCCAATTTATAGGGTTTAAAGAAAAAAAATGTGGTGTGCTATAGTACCAAAAAATATATAAATAATTTTTTATTAGCCATGTCATAAACTACTTTTTAGAAAAATGTCGTATCCTGGTGTCTGTATCATGTCACCGTATTCGTATATGTGCTTCCTAACTGCTGTGGATTGAAAATAAAAGATAATGCTAATATGAAAGATTTTCATTGTTTGGGACTTTCCACATAATTTCAAGCACGAACACAAATAATGTGGACTAATGGTTTTATAACATGTTATTAAGACACGGTAACCTACAAAGTTTATGTGGTTGTTTCTTTGCCCTTGCTATTACCACAAACTGGCTATTTTGTCGGCCTCCAATAACTTCGATAGTGTTGCTACTGTCAGGGATGGAGGTGAACCCTTCCATTAATCACTACTTCAGCATTGTCCATGAGTCCATATACTATTTGTGGCACAGAAACGAAGAACCTAATTCTACAACAACTGTACCATCATACCCTTAAGCGCTTAGGTGGCACAATCTAACCTTTCAACATCTGATGCCAATTATTATTGGAGCTTTTTTTTATGCCCGGGCGTCCGGGCCAGCTTGTGCGCACCTCGACTAGCACCCATGGGATGGCCATGGCGGTTGACTATCACAACAACCCACCGCCATGATCTCCCGCTTAAATCACATGATAGACCGGGGGGGATTTGAACCTGGGACCTCCAGGAGCCCCAAGTCTGCCTCCCACCAGTGGGCCATCCCATGGATGGGTCAGAATAATTTCGATGAAAAAGGGGTGCAACACGAGGACTTCCTAGGAGGTCACCCATCCTAGTACTACTCTCGCCCAAGCACGCTTAACTACGGAGTTCTGATAGGATCCAGTGCATTTGCATTAGTGCTGGAGCTTTAGAAATTGCCACTTTATCGCCTCTAAAATTGAATATCTACTTGCTGATTGTGACACCTCATCATCATAAAGACATTCTTTGTCCCCCAATTTTCTATTTCTTTAAGTCCACAAGTGCCCCCCAGTGCACTCTTAGGACTCTGGCCATCTGGGCACCACCAGCCAACTACCAGCAACCATGGCGCAAAGTAGCTCCATTGAATCCAATTCACTTTTTAATTCCATTATTTATTAGATGGACTTCTCTCTCATCCATGAGAAAAACAGGTTATATCATAAAGTACACCTATACAATGAAAATGAAAAGTAAATCAACACTAAAAAGTGCAAGAAAGAACTTGAGAATCTAGCAATGACAATATTATGGGGACTTGAATATACCATATGCCATATAATGTTCCGCATCTCCTGTTTTCCTGCTTATGTTGTCTTCAACCAACGGCACCATGAGGAAGGTTGCAGGACCTATATGTTTCTCAATGTTTCATCCCTGTCCTCACCATTAATTGTTTTAGTCCCTTCTGCTGTGTACATTAGTTTTGATATCCCTTCATTGCAAAAGACTAGCCATATCTCCTTTGTCTTAGATTCAAATGATTTTACATATCTTGCAATGTGCATCAGGCCTTCATAATTTACACCAGAAAATGGACTTGAAAATTACGTGGAATCCCACTTGTCTCCAGTCTCATGTGTCTTGTTCATTCCTGTTTTCTGTCTAAACGAACTTGATAATGCTGAAGAGGCAATTCCAGGAGACATAGAGGCATTGAGAAATTCTTCCCCAAAATACTTCTCCCTCGGACCACTTAAATATGTTCCAGCTCCTCTCTCCATCTGTTTTGAGTAACAATAGATATATATAATTAAAGGGAATTTATTAAACAATACTAAAAAAAATTACCGATCGGGAACACTGTTTAAAATATTTCCCGATCTGGTTATGGGTGCTGCCGCCTGCGTGGCTTTTTTTTCACGACCTGAAAGACATCCGTTCAACCGACTCCTTTTATTTAAAGTGAAAACCAATGCCCCTCTGATATAAATAGAGAGGCGTCAGGTCAACCGACACCTCTCTATCACAATAACTATTTTTAACTCCAAACTTCAACGATGCATATCTCTCTCATTTCTAATCCGTACTCGCCCATTTTTTCATTCTTTCTTATTTTTAGTGCTCTTTCTTATCATTATGATATCCTGATGACCTTGATATCCTATAAAAAAAATACTACAAAAACTACTATAAATAGTATGTGGTGGCTCAATATCTTTGTGATATCATCATTATAAGAAAGAGTACTAAAATAAGGAAGAAATTTAAAAAAGGGCGAGAACGGATTAAAAATAAAAGATATATGCATCGTTGAAGTTTGTACCTCTAAAATAGTAAAAACAGCGGTTATTTAAAGGCGTCTTTCTCATTCTTCCTTATGATCAGAAAGAGCACTAAAAATAAGGAAGAATAAAAAAAAATATGGCGATAACGGATTAGAAATGAGAGAGATATACATCATTGAAGTTTGGAGTTAAAAATAGCTATGTTAGAGTGGTCGGTTCAACCAACGCCTCTCTATTTATATCATAGAGGCATCGATTTCACTTTAAATAGAATGCGTCAGTTCAATCGATGCCTTTTGGGTCGGGGCAAAAAAAAGGTCACGCTGGTGCCTACGTGGCAGATCAAATAACTAGATCGGAAAATATTTTGAACAATGTTCCTGATCAGTAATTATTTTTTTGAGTATTATATAATAAATCCCCATATAATTAATCACTACCAGTTAAATATCATTTTCAGATAAAAAAAATTGTTGCAAAGTTCTGGCCAGTTAGTGCTAAGTTTTGGTATAAGAAGTGGACTGCTTTGCACTTGGATTATAAAGGGGAATTTACTAAATAAATCACTAATTTTTTTTCCAAAATGACGCATTGTTCAAATTAATTCCCAAATAGGGTATCTGACAAGCCATGCAGGCGCCAGCATGCGCCTGAACTGACGCCTTAAAGAGAAAGGTGTCGGTTCAACCGACGCCTTTCATGTTTAACCAAACTTTCAACCCATTTGTTTTTTTTAAAACTGCATGAACTGACGCCTTTCAAGCCCTTTGCCTTTTCCCCCATCTCTTTTCCATCCGTCATAGAGGCGTCGGTTATGCCTTATCTCATTTCTTTATGCAGCCTCTTCCCATACTACGAAATCCGACTTTTTTTAACACCTGATAACACAATATACATATACATATACATAAGATAAAACACAACATTAAACCTACACAAACAAATTAATGCATGCATCTATTACAAAGTTATACAAAATTAGGGTATATACAAAGTATTAAAAATTTACTCATAAAATTACAAGTATTCCATCAACTCTCTACAACCTATTCCTACCCTGTTCTCGTCTCGAGCTGGAATATGCTCAGGCTCAACATCAGGTATAGCATCTGAAGACGAAGGTGTCTGACGTAGAGCACGAAGTGCACGCTGTCGCCGAGTATATACTTTCGAAGAAAGAGGCCTCTCAACTTGATTGACCGGGGCATATGGAACAACTGGTGATGGGGTAAAACCCATCGTGTTGGTTGATGATGTCACAACGTCGGGTGAAGGTAATA
Source organism: Houttuynia cordata (assembly GCA_039654745.1). Lineage (NCBI taxonomy): Eukaryota > Viridiplantae > Streptophyta > Magnoliopsida > Piperales > Saururaceae > Houttuynia > Houttuynia cordata. The sequence continues at coordinate 31,350,498 of CM077502.1, forward strand.
AAGGTCCTAGAACAACCTCCAGTCTTGGAATCTCAGTCATAACTAGTTGAAGCAATGGCAAACTCGCAAGAATATGTCCAGAGATATCGTGTATCGTCTAACATGCCGCTACAAAGCTCTCGTAGGATCGGTCTACCAAAGTACTATGTGAAATATACATTCGTTATATTCATAACATGTGCAATATAAACGACCAATACATGGCCGGATCGCTGATAGTCTAATAGATCATTAGGTGTCACGCCCCAAAATCCACGACCTCGATCGGAGTACAGAAATATTCTTAAATACCATCTTTGTTGAGGTAGGAACTCTGGGATGCAACTTCGAATAATCGAACAACCGACCAATTACATCATCTGAAAAGGATGTGTAATCGACATCATTAGGAACACTTAAGAACATGGGAACTCATCATCAAATCTCAAAATAAAACATTGTATATGTATTAAATGAAACCTACTTAGTCTTTATTACAGCAATGCGCATAAATTATCAATCAAAATAAAGCATCAAAGCTATGGCACACAACGGCCAGAAATATTAAACTAAGCAGTCATGTAACAATATGAACAATATTTCAAAGGAATAGAGGTTGCAACACTCTAAGATCATAAGATATCATTTATCGGAATAGACTCACTCTTTAGTGTATAAATAAATCAGCAATAGGAATAGACTCACTCTCTGGAGTATAAATAAATCATCAATAGGAATAGACTCATTCTCTGGAGTACAATTAAATCATCAATATCTCAATAGAATAGAGTTTCTCACAAGAATACAGCTGAGACTCCAATGTCTTGATCAATAGGTAACTCGCCAAAAGAGATAATAGATCGTAATCATAATTTAAACAACATGCTTCATGTCTAGCTTTAGATAGGAACATCTCTAGAATTTAGATTCTACTATTTATTAGAATGAATTCAAGATGAAAGAATAATTTGAATGGTTTGATCTCCAACTGGACTCAAACCTACACATAACTGAAATTTGATAATAAGATTATAGGTTATAGTGACTTATTCATAATATTAATCTTTTAAATTATATCATTAAGTACTAGTATGTATTAGTGACTTAGACCTTAATTACATTAAACTATTTTATTAATAACAGCATTTTCGACTGTCCCCACAGTCGAAACAATAGGAATCTAAGTCTGAAATTTTAACAGTAGATAGCCCTATGAGTCTAGTTTCAAACCCAATAGACGACATATTTTTTTTGATTTTTCTATAATTAGTTATAATTTGTATACTGCAGGTCGTCGACGCAGGAATAGCCTTGGCTGAGAACCCTACGTCTTAATTATACATACTAATTACGTATTACTAACTCTTAATCATGACAATAGAATATTATTAGCATTGAATACTCCCCTCCTAAGACTATTACAGGTCCTTATATATTCTAGAACATAGATACCACAAGCTTTCAGACACCTTTCATTACATAAACCCATCTAAGATACTCCCCTTTGAATCATGAAGACCTTAACACAAGAGTCACGACCCATACTCATATGGTACAATTAAACTAGGACTCTTACAGAATCAAAATAGAAATTTCTAACATCCAAAAAAGATCAAGAGATGAATAATATTCCCATCTAAAACCATCATGCAAGCATTAGAAGAGATAACACTCAACGAACATCAATAATCACACTCATAATCATAATTAATATGGAATCTCTCAACAATTCAATCATTCATATAATCTCTACTACTGAGATAGAATCAAATAACTCATCATAGAATAGATATCAAGAGTTTAGAAGCAATTCAGTAGGAAAACCATCCTACCCCCTTTGTAGAACGAAAAATTGCACGTCCAATGTAGAGTGATAGAGGTGAATACGAAGGTGGTAAAACCGTAGGATTATTTATTAATAAGCCAAGTACTTACGAGGAACACGAGATGCAAGTGGTAAACAAACTGGGATGGAACCAAAGATTGTGGAAAATTCTTATGAAGTACAAGATACCTGTTTTTGGAACAAAGATTACCGTAATACCAATTGATGATGGCAACTCTATGCAACAAATGCTCTATTTTGCACCTCGTGTGTATAGCTTTGAGCTATTTGTAGAAAAAGAGGTGCGCATGCCTAGGTCTGCAAATAATGGTTAAGGCAGAAGTAGGAGTTCTCTCAGAAATAGGTCAAGTGGAAAGTCCATAGGAAGGCGTGTGGAAGATAATGAAGAAGATGATTTGTCTATATCACTAGCTTGCAAAGTACAGAGAGTTGGGAAATGCTTGCCAACCCAGCACATTAGGGATTGCCGGGTGCATCACCCTCATCCAGGTAAACCATCAATAATCTTTTGCTACTATATTTACGACAAGTATAACATTTGATTCATGTTGGGTGTGTATGTGTCAAATAGCTATGGTCGTGGGAGAGATTGCATGTTGGACGTGTTGGACGTCCAAACATTCAGAGCACTCCACTAGATGGTTTATCTCCGTTAGGAGTACGGTATGTGTTATCTATTTAAGTTATTTGATGATCTTCTATTAGCATTTTAAATAATTTATTTTTCATCTTCTTTATGTTAGGTGGACTGCTAAGAAGAAAAAAACTCTGAATCCTCACAGTGTCCTGATGTAACACCCGAAAAAAAAATTGGTATGCTTACTAAAACTGATTGATCTAGAATACGAAATTTTGATGCTTATATTTGCTATATTTTGCAATTTGGGGTTGAAGTAAGTGAAGAGAACTTTTCAATGCCACCGACGGTGTGCAATTCGGAGTTCAGAGCAAAAAGTTATGCTAGTTTGAATTTTGGTATGCGATCGGGGTACGCAATCGATCGCTGGGGAAACCTAGTTAAAGTAGATATCAAATCCTAACTAATCAAGGAGGATTAAGTTAAAGACGTCCCTTCTACCTATGGGAAGCTTATAATAAGAGGATTTAGAGATTGGATTGGGAAGAAATCTTAAGGGAAAAATATCCTAGTTGGTATAGGCATAAGGTCTATATAAACATCCATAAGGGGGCTAACTGGTGTTTTATCACACTAGAGAGTTTTATCACACTAGCCTTGTTTCTCTCTCCTTCTCTCTTGTTCCAGCAACCCTTTCACCCTTCTTCTTCATTCAAGCCTCGTCATATTCGAAGGAGCGAAGGTCTTGTGGTGCATAAATGGAACCATTTCTCCCGCCATCTCTTCTCACAAAATCTTTAACAAATACTACACAAATATGACATAATCAATTTCATACACTACAAAAGCTACATCAATATATATTTCTAATTGATATTAAACATATATATCACCTATAGAGATGCAAGCGACGGGGCGAGGAAGTGGCCGGAGAAGGTGCTGGCCGAGGCGAGGTGAGGAGGTGGCGAGGACGTGGCGAGCCGATGCAGTGGCCAGGGCGACAATGGGGAGGCGGAGCTGGTCGAGGCAATGGCGAAGCGAGATGGTGTCCGGGGCGAGGATGGGGAGGCGGAGTTCGCTGAGACAGTGGCAATGATGTCGCCAGAGAGCCGAGGCGGTGCGGTGTGAGGTGAGCCAAGACAATGGCCGGGGCGAGGATGGGGAGGCAGAGCTGGCCGAGATAGTGGCGAGGATGTCGCCGGAGAGCTGAGGCGAGGCGATGACTGGGGCGAGCGCGGGGAGGACGAGCTGGCCGAGGCGGTGGCGAGGGGCGTCGTCGAAGAGCCGAGGCATGGTGAGGCGAGGCGAGACACCGGTAACAAAAACGAAATGCCCAATTTGCTATATATGAAATGAAAGGCGATGCCTTTCAGTTATAAAGCCTTTCATGCAGTTTTAAAAAGGCAAGGGGCTGAAAGGCGTTGGTCTTAAGTTGAACCGACATCTTTCATGCAGTTTTAAAAAAAACAAATGGGTACCGACGCCTTTCTCTTTAACTAATAAGGTGTCGGTTCAACTGACGCCTTGCGTGGCTTGTCAGATTTAATTTAAAACAATGCATCACTGGCGAGCAATGGGGCGAGGAGGTGGTCGGAGAAAGCTGATCGTTTAAAATTAAACCCTTGCAAGTGCATAAGGCAATTGTGTACTTCGGCGAGTATTAAAGGGTTGTCAAACCTAAGGGATGGTTAAACAATTTACCAAATTCAAGAGAAAGTTACAATTTTTAATTAATCTAAAGAAAGCAATGAACTTTAGCTAATCTAACTGAGATTTAATCAATATAGAGAAGACCAAGGCTTCAAATCCACCATAATAAACTAGTGTATCGTCTCTCTCTCTCTCTCTCTCTTGAATAAAGATTTCCAATTGGCTAGCATATTCCTCTCGGATATACACTTGTCAACTCAAAATATAGTGCTTTCCTCTCGGACGTAACACATAAAATGATTAAAACATGAAATTGTGATCTATCTCTCTCAAGTATAAACCAATGGAACTTTATTGATATATAACACCTCAGTCTACTCACGTTCCTCTCGGACACCCAAGTACTCTTTCAGATTGAAATCCAATTAATTCACGCTTGTCTCTCTCGAGTACAAAGAACAAACTTCAAAGAATTAACTTTAATTGCCTAATAAAGAGTCATACACCAACTAGAGTAAAACATAAGATGAGAGAAAAAAAACTATACAACCAGTCTATTGGGCTTCATCTATGCCTTGGAGAGGAGTTTAGCCTTGCATTGGAACATTAAGCTTCATATGCATTGGAACATGAAGCATCTTATTCTTGAAAACTACAACATGTCCTCTGTTCTGTCATGTGGTTAATATATGGCTGCATCTTATGCTTGAAATATATGTGTTCATTCTTTAGTTGCAAAAAAATTGTGTTATTTTCTTGAACTTCTACATGCAGTCTGATTTCTACTTCTCAGTAATCAGTAATCACATGTTATTATGGTTGTTTTAGAAGATGAAGCTGATGCAGTGAATTTTTGGTTTCTTATAAGCAAATACCATAGCTGTATTTTGTCGATTATATGTTTGTAAGCTAGAAAAAACTACAACATGTCATCAGTTCTGTCTTGTGGTTAATATATGGTAGCATCTTATGCTTGAAATATGTGTTCATTCTTTGCTTGCAAAATAGTTGTGTTATTTTCTTGAACTTCTACAGGCGGTCTGATTTCTACTACTCAGTAATCAGTAATCACATCTTATTAAGGTTGTTTTAGAAGATGAAGCTGATGCAGTGGATTTTTGGTTTCATATAAGCAAATAATATAGCTGTATTTTGTCGATTATATGTCTGTAAGCTAGAAAAAACTACAACTTGTCCTCTGTTCTGTCTTGTGGTTAATATATGGCTGCATCTTATGCTTGAAATATATGTGTTCATTCTTTGGTTGCAAAATAGTTGTGTTATTTTCTTGAACTTCTACATGCGGTCTGATTTCTACTTCCCAATAATCAGTAATCACATGTTATTATGGTTGTTTTAGAAGATGAAGCTGATACAATGGATTTTTGGTTTCTTATAAGCAAATAACATAGTTGTATTTTGTCGATTATGTTTGTAAGCTAGAAAAAACTACAACTTGTCCTCTGTTCCGCCTTGTGGTTGATTTATGGCTGCATCTTATGCTCGAAATATATGTGTTCATTCCTTGGTTACATCATAGCTGTGTTGTTTTCTTGAACTTCTACATGCGGTCTGATTTCTACTTCTCAGTAATCAGTAATCACATATTATTATGGTTGTTTTAGAAGATGAAGCTGATGCAGAGAATTTTTGGTTTCTTATAAGCAAATAACATAGCTGTATTTTGTCGATTATATGTTTGTAAGCTAGAAAAAACTACAACTTGTGCTCTGTTCTGTCTTGTGGTTGATTTATGGTTGCATCTTATGCTTGAAATATATGTGTTCATTCTTTGGTTAGAACATAGCTGTGTTGTTTTCTTGAACTTCTACATGCGGTCCTATTTCTACTTCTCACTAATCAGTAATCACATGTTATTATGGTTGTTTTAGAAGATGAAACTGATGCAGTGGATTTTTGGTTTCTTATAAGTAAATAACATAGCTGTATTTTGTCGATTATATATTTGTAAGCTAGAAAAAACTACAACTTGTCCTCTGTTCTGTCTTGTGGTTTATTTATGGTTGCATCTTATGCTTGAAATATATATGCTCATTCTTTGGTTACAACATAGCTGTGTTGTTTTTTCTTGAACTTCTACATGCGGTCTGATTTCTACTTCTCAGTAATAAGTAATCACATGTTATTATGGTTGTTTTAGAAGATGAAGCTGATGCATTGGATTTTTGGTTTCTTATAAGTAAATAACATAGCTTTATTTTGTTGATTATATATTTGTAAGCTAGAAAAAACTACAACTTGTCCTCTGTGATGTCTTGTGGTTTATTTATGGCTGCATCTTATGCTTGAAATATATGTGCTCATTCTTTGGTTACAACATAGTTGTGTTGTTTTTTCTTGAACTTCTACATGCTGTCTGATTTCTACTTCTCAGTAATAAGTAATCACATGTTATTATGGTTGTTTTAGAAGATGAAGCTGATGCATTGGATTTTTGGTTTCTTATAAGCAAATAACATAGCTGTATTTTGTCGATTATATGTTTGTAAGCTAGAAAAAACTACAACTTGTCCTCTGTTCTGTTTTGTGGTTGATTTATGGCTGCATCTTATGCTTGAAATATATGTGTTCATTCTTTGGTTACAACATAGCTGTGTTGTTTTCTTGTACTTCTACATGCGGTCTGATTTCTGCTTCTCATTAATTAGTAAGCACATGTTATTATGGTTGTTTTAGAATATGAAGCTGATGCAGTGGATTTTTGGTTTCTTATAAGAAAATAACATAGCTATATTTTGTCGATTATATGTTTGTAAGCTAGAAAAAACTACAACTTGTCCTCTGTTCTGTCTTGTGGTTGATTTATGGCTGCATCTTATGTTTGAAATATATGTGTTCATTCTTTGGTTACAACATAGCTGTATTGTTTTCTTGATCTTCTTCATGCGGTCTGATTTCACTAGAAAATGTAATCACTAATCAATTTTTTTAGCAGATGATGGCTGAGTCTGTTATTAAAAGTATGGAAAGCTTAAATACTGAATTGGAAATTATTAGTAGCACCGAGCAAAATGAAAAGAAAGCCGAGAAAAATGTAGTTGTTGATGTTGTGGAGGGAGATGCTAAGGACATAGTTCCAATTAACAAAAAGCGAAGAATAAAATCTGTTGTAGTGAACCTTTCTGATTATCTCAGTTCAATGGCAATTTTTACATTTTCTCTTGCCTTCTTGTTTTAGAAGTTCAATGCCATTTTATCGTGAACCTGTCTCATTTTATAGTGAACCTCTCTGCATTTTATAGTGAACCTCTCTGATATCTCTGATTTTCCATTCTATAGTTGACAACTCTTGACTTTCTCAGTAAATTTCTTTTCTTAATTTTCCTTTCTTGTTCATCACGGATAGTGACGAAAAGCAATTTGAGTTTGACCCTCAATCTTCGTAACAGAGATGGGCAGAGTAACGAGAGTAAAATGGGAACACACTCACTGTTCGTGCAGAAGAGACAGTAGTTCAAAAATTGTTGTTGAATTCACATTGCATTCCACTAATTTTATGTTGTCTTTCTATTTGTCTCATTAAACAATTTGTGCGAAAATATTGTGACAACATTTTACTTTTGATATTATTCAAACTCTCACATGTTCCATCCTATTCACCTGTCTCTTACGTAATGTGCCACCAATTATAATGAAGTGTTTTTGTTCTTAGGTAATGTGCCACCAATTTTGTAAAGATAGGGTATGTGTTCTTCCATTTCTTGATTTATGTCATTCATTTTGTTACTTTGTACAGCGATGAATGTGGAGTGTAGAAGTAGGATGTTAAAACCAATGTTTATGGTTGTATATGAAAATATATGTTTACAAATATGCAAAGAAGAGTTTGTTTGTCAATATTCAATCAGATAGTCTGAAAGGGTTTCTCATGAATTATCACTTTGGTTGATTCAGCTTTCATAGTCTAAACAATAAGGAAGTGTTTGCAGTCGGAGAAATGATTTTCACCTTGAAGCTAACATGTACAAGGCAGCAAATGAGAATATGAGTAAGGTACTCGAACCCAATTGGTGTGACCTGTTTTGATGATACTGGGATGAAGGGTTGGTTATTATCAAGCTGTTGTTGTGAACGTCAGGCCCAGGACGTCAGCACGCATACGTCACATGCACGAACATCACGCTAGATAATTGATTGGGCTTCGTTAGGATATTAGATTTGCTTTGAGTATCTGTTTAATTGAATAATAGATGCATTCCAGGCCCGTTAGTGGCCCAATTAGTGGCGCGTCCCTCTAGGGCACCGCGCCACCTGTCTCCCTTTATAAGGAGGTCATCCTCCTCAGTTTAGGTTAGGCAATAAGAAATTACCATTCCTTTTACTCTTTCTTCCTTATCTCTTCCACCCTCTCTGGCCATGATACCTAGCCCTGTTCGTGTCCCATGCTGGGACACAACATTGGTATCAGAGCAGTTCCGATCAACGGAACGAGGGACGAGGTGCTCGACTCGTGTGCCTACATCCAACGACGGGTTGAATGACTTACCACACCGTACCCCAAGTCCATTGCCGCCGCCATTTGGCCAGCGACCATGTCTCTAATGGCTCTGCTGCCACCGACCCAGCCCTCTGGCACTCCCGCCTGGCACCACTCCCAGCCGCCGTGGAATTCTCCTCCGCACCAGCCACCGATGTACGAACTCGCTGACGGCCATTTTTCTGTCCACGATTTTGTGCCGAATTGACGACGATTCTGTACCGATTCCCAAGTCCACAATTCGGCGCCGCTGGCCAGCGCATGGTCACTAGGTCCCGTGCCTCGATCCTCACCGCAGCAGAGGTCTACTCACCATCTTCGTTTGTGGCTGGAACAGGGATCCTCGGTGCAACCTCGCAGGCAGCACGACCCTCAGCACCTACTTCCCGATTTCACGACCCGACGGACCAATCTATCTTGAGTCCGACCAACCATGGGGGCTTCCCGCCTGGCGGGTCCGCTGGGGACCTCCACTGTAATGACCCACATCGTCGGATCGACCCACACCGATGGGGTGAAGGATGGTCGAGCAAACCAGTCCTTGCCCCTACAACCGTGGCTTGGTGTTCGACAACAAAGACGGTGGTGACACAAGTGGATGCACTGGCAACCCTACCAGTTGAACCTCCACCTCCGGCGAGGATGACTGGTTCCTTTCGGCCGGTGTCGATACCTATTCCGACGCGAGATAGACACCGATCCTCTTCCTCAGCCAACGGTTGCTAGATGTTCGATGAAATGCCTGAGTGGCAAACAGATGTTTTTTACTCGTCTCCTTCAACTACAGTCTCCGAATATACACAAAAGGTTTGCAAAGTATTTATTGATCATTACTATTACCTTTTGTACATAAACCAGAGGAAGTTTTCAGGTTCTACCATGATTCAAGTAGGCTCAGCCGACCTGACCCCAATGGTGCTATGAGTTCCGTCACGACTTTGCAAGGGATAGCTGAGAAAATTCGGTCTTTCCACCATAAATGCATGAGCACAGAAACAGAGATTGAAGATGTTCAGGAGTTACCTGCGGGTGGAATCCGCATTCAGGTGACTGGATGTCTCGTTCGCTATGACTATTTGACGAGAAACTTTGCTCAGTCCTTCGTGCTCGACCCACAAGTGGGTGGCTACTTTGTCTCCCACGATGTGTTCTGCTATGTGGATGTGCCTGAATTAGGGGAAGCAACGTCAGTGCTGGCTAATCCTTCCATTACAGCTGACCCTAACACGGAGGTCGAATTGCCAGCATGTGAAGAGGTTAACAAGATTGTCCGTATGTTGAATGTGGGTGAAAGAATCCATGAAGATCCTGTTGCCAGTACAGACTTTGTGGATAATAAGAGCTCGCCTGTTCATACCTCTGAGATTGCTGAAACGAACCAGGATGGCTGCAATTGCGTGCCTCTATGCCCTGGAGATGAGTCAAAATCAGGAGGTGCAGTGAATAATGGCTCAGTTGAGAATGTTGAAGGCTTGTCTACCCACACTGTGGATGTCTTTGATTTACAATCTGAAGAAGTCAGCAAGAACAATGATGAGTTTGCGTTAGCAGTTGCTTCTGCTGATTCCCCTTTAGACAACAGTAGAAGCTTACCCATCAATTCCTCAGACAAGATTGAACTCGAATGCGAACAAGGCAATAAGAGTCATGTTGCTGATATAGTTGACAGTGTGGCAGAAGTGGATGTTAGAACAGAGACAATAGATGGCAGAACTGGATTTGTTGCTCCTAATGTAAAGCTCAAAACTCTCAAAGATTAATTGGATCGCTCATTTTCAGTTGTGGTTACAATAGACCAGATGAAGGATTTTTTGGTCCAAGTAACAAAAGATCGTAGTTTTGCTCAAAATGTGGCTGGTGAATTGGTGGGATGGACCCCAACTCTAAATAATGTATCAGGGTTCTCACTAGTTGGGAAATTTCCACAAGCTGAATTTGCACCGTACAAGATTGATAATTATATTTGGAACCCTTCTGGATCTGGCATTATGTGGAGCCAATATGACCTTCATGTGTTATTATTAGAAAACAGCACAAAACTTATAGAAGAAATGGCAAATAAAAATGCAACGAACACTAATGCATATCCTGTAGATGTTGCAGAATTTGATCTTGTCATGCAGGTGACAAAAGCTGGAACTCATGATTCAGAGTCTTGTCTGAACCAGCGGACTTGCCTGCCTTTAGGTGGATGCAATGTATGGTCTTCTCTGCCTCCAATAAACATATCATCCTCAAAACCTCCAAAGCCTATCATATTAGCTGTGGGATCCCAAGATTCTCTATCGTTTTTCCGTGACAAAAGTCCTGGGGCCGATTCTCCTTTGTCTGATATGATTTCATTATTGGCAGCAGTTGATGCTCTTTCTCATCTTGATGGTTTAAATGAGCTTAAAAGACAGCTTGTTTTTGTTTGTCTCACTGGAGAAGCATGGGGTTATCTTGAGAGCCGTCGACTGTTAGTTGAATTAGATGCTAACTCTGAAGTTGTAGCTGGCCTCAATGGCACATTGATTGAGCATGTCTTAGAGGTTGGATCTGTCGGGAAAGGCTTGCAGCAAGGGGATGCTAGCTTCTTTGCCCATGCAGGAGGGGATACTTCTGGTGTCAAGAAAATGCTTCGTGCCATCCAGCAAGCTTCTGTTTCATTAGAATCAGAGAATGTTCAGATTAAAATGATTGATAGTTCAAATCCTGGTTTGCCCCCTTCACCTTTGATGGCAATTTTAAGGAAGAGCTCGTCCATATCTGGTATTGTATTTGACTCTACCTTCACCAACAAAACTTATCACAGCCATCAGGATGGTTTACCTATTATCAACTATTCCTCGACTGTCAAGGCCGCTTCTTTGGTGGCTCATACATTGTATATTTTAGCCAGTGGTATTCTTACTTGTGATGATGATTCCTATAAAACCTTCACTTGGGATGACAAAGGAGTACCAAATGCAATTAGAGGATGTGATTTTATTGATGGACTTGTGTACGAGGCTAGTACTCTACCTTTCGATATATGGGGCAAGAAGCAGTTTGCAATCAGAAAATCGGACAAGCTAGAACTGTCTAATGGATTTACACATTCTTCTATGTGCTCAAAAATATGGCCATATGTCATAAGCAAAAGATGCAGTGGGGATATCCTTGCTCAACTAAGAGATGAATTATCGAGGGAAGAAGTTTTCAAATTGGCATCATTCTTGGGAAATCAATTGCGCCATCTTCATCGGTTGCCACTTTCTTCATTTCCTGACACCAAATTTTCACTTGACGGATTGTTTTCACTAGAAGCCAATTTCTCTTCTCAGCTTGTTAATATCCCACTCGAATGGCAGTTTTTTCTTGAAACCTAATATAGGCGCAGAAAAGACTTATTAGCGCAACTGGCTGCATGGGGTGATCCCGCTCATTGTGTCCATAAGCATTGATAGAGCCAGTATCCTAGACATGGGAGGGTTTCAAAAAGAGAACCTCTAAGGTAATCTGGCAAGTAAATACATATGAGTGGTGATGACTGAGAGTAGAAATTGTAGCTCCATACACCTTCGATGTTTGGAGTCTTAGTGAATAATATTCTCTCCATATACTTTTGATGTTGGAGTCTTAATTAATGATATTCTCTCCATACATTTTATCTGTTTTAGAGTCCTGGTGATTGATGATATTTTCTTGGTAATGGAATTCTTTATATTCAGATCAAATATTGCTGATTATCCAGTTGTCGGTTTTTGCATCCTATTGGGTATTTCTTCGAAATGCGGAAGGTCGACGAATATATTCCAAGTGATCCTGTGGTGTTTCTTGACGTTTTCAAGGAAGTAGATGGTGCACTCAACTTTATGAGATCTCTTACGTGGATACATTCAGATGTTATGGATGACAATATTCACTTGGCGAGGTGCTTTTCCATTAACCATTCGAACCCTTCTAGTAGTATTGATGTCACGGCCCGCGCACCGCCCGACCCGACCCGAACTCGGTTCACGGGCCGAATGATGTGGGGGGGCGACGTTACATCAGACAAAGCGGAAAACTTACACCCATATACGGGCGATAACATAATTTCGGAGTTTTGCGCCGCTTTGTGTAAGAGTAAACAAGTAAAAATTCAACCAGGTATAAAGTCTAGAATATCAACAAGTCTTACATCCACAATTAGATAGAGTCCGGAGCCATACACGCGTCTCGGATAACAAGTCTAAACAATCTGAAATATAACACGACATCTACTGTAATCTCATGACAATAGAGAGTACGATAACACAACACTAATCATCATGCTCAAACTAATCCCATACTCCTTCTGGTTGCTCCTCGAAGAGAGGATCCTGCGCGTCTGCGTGTCGCACCACGCAGCCCCAAAACAAAACAAGGAAGAGGGGTGAGTATAAAACTCAGTAATGGTTTTCAAGACACATCGGAAATCCACAAGAAACATCAAAGCATGAAAGTTCATCAAATAATATACGTAATCCACGTGATAATATCGTCTAAATCATACGTCCATCTCACAACATCATATACCATTGAATTTTATCAACATACCTACTGAACATGCATACCCATCATAAGACGATACATAATAATATCTCAACCACAAACTGTCTAAACATGCATTCCTATGGTATGAATCTCATACAACCTGGTACACAATCATACATATATAACATGATCCATCCATCCATCACGTCACATGTGGAGCATCTACATGGTACATAATCATGCATTTATATGAACATACACTCACCCTTCACGATACACGTGGAATCTACAGGATACACAATCATTCATAGCATTCATAATAATGCATCAATACAATGGTGAATGCCTCCATCAAGGAGTAAGCACAATATCTTTGGGACACAATCAAGCCTAAGAAGGCGTATCATGGTCCGGTTTCCTTGCTGGAAACAACGGGGTGTCGTATACCCCAAAGTCTGTTCGCCCTGGACAGCCCTGGCCAAGGGTGCCCGAATCGTACACAACGAAACTAGAACAGGTGTGTTTGCCCTGGGTAGTCTCCTGCGGTGGGGGAGAGCCCGAATCCCGGCTACGCGGGACCCTAGAACACATGTGGTAAGGGGTGCACAAGCCTACCACCGGGAATACTCATGTCCCGTATGACTAATCTCAATAGTATCAACCGCAAGGCGAGTACGAAACACGCCCCCCATATCATCCATCAAACTCAACCCGGGGAGTGTCCGTGATCCACGAAGGACCAAATCGAAAACGTGTCCTTTCGGACCAACCAAGTTCGATAATTCTCCAATCGATTAATCCGGCACGCAATTACATCCATCGCATACAATCGATCAACACCGATGAAGACACGGTAAAATCTCATTCATGAAGTCCGATTCATGATGCATGCTCTCAGGATACATACGTGAGCAAATCCTACGTGGGTGCCAACACATGAAACATGCTCTCAACCCATTCCCACATGCATCATAATCAAGGTATAATTACAATTTCATGGTAAATCCCCATGCGTGTGTGTAGTCATGCATATCCTAATCACATGATTCATACTTATCATAACTCATAGTGTCATATTCATATGTTGAAAACTCGTTTAAGTACTGGTCACAATCCCAAAATCATGGTGAAAACCACCGTAAAAACATAACTTTACTTGCATGAACTCGACAACATTCCTACAAGCATACTCACATTTATTTTCTATAATCCAACATACATAAGGTATTATATCATCATTTCTACATATCACGTGGCATCATGTTGTGAATGTTATGCCAGGATGTCAGCACACGTAGGTCATCACGCATGAATATCACTGGATTATCTGATTAGGATTAGTTTCCCTTTTCGTATCAATTAGTGATTGTAATAAAGGCAATGATTGGATGTAATCATGGCCTATGATGTCGTCATAGTGACGTTTCTCTAATTAGATGCAATCATGACCTAAGATGTCGTCATAATGACGTCATGTCATGTCGTCATTATGTCATCTAGAGTCTTTTATATAAGGGGGTCTTCCTCCTCCTTTAGAACTTATGCAATAAGAAAACATTATTTCCTCTACCTCCTTTTCTTCTTCCTTTCCCCTGCCGTCAAGGCATTCCTTGTGACCCTATCGGGTTACAACACATCATTAACTCATAATATACTTCTCATGTCATTAAGTGAAGTAAATCATAGAAAAAAATACAAAATTTCCAAAAACCCATTTAACTATAAATTTTCGAACATTACTGAGTTTATTGGAATTTTTTGAAAGTTACTAAGTTATATGTAATTGCGAACAGTAAAGAACAATTCCATGTACCTCAGTAAAGTTCAATAATTCCAAAACACTCAGTATATCCTCATTTCGAGAATTAAACCGAAACACCATTTTCATAACTTCAAACATCAAATCGAAGCATCAAACAATATCCAAATTACACCAAACTTTGCAAAAATCCTATTTAGACCATCACAAATCAAAACCCAA
Organism: Houttuynia cordata; assembly: GCA_039654745.1. Taxonomy (NCBI): domain Eukaryota; kingdom Viridiplantae; phylum Streptophyta; class Magnoliopsida; order Piperales; family Saururaceae; genus Houttuynia; species Houttuynia cordata. The sequence goes on from CM077502.1 coordinate 31,365,508, forward strand.
AGAAAAGAAAGCATGAGATTAAGGAAAACTAATCTTACCATTAGAGACCTAAAAATGAATAAACCCCTTCAAAATACATTCATTAAAACAAGATTTACACTACCCAAGCTGAGATTAAAGAACCCATTACCTTGATTTGGATGACCACGAAGTCCAACACCTTAATCACCTTGAAGAAAATATAAATCCATTGTTAATACTCTACTAATCGCGACTAAGCTTGAAAACCCAAAATAGACCTTAAATCTAGGGCTTTTAATCATATAAAAACAAAATTTGAAGCTTAGGGTTTGAACATACATATTAAAACAGAGATTTTTATCCTTCAAATGCTTTGAAATCATTTGGAAAATCAAGGTTTTGAGTAAAGATTATTGAAAAATCAAATGAAAATGAAAGATTAAGCATAGATTAGCATACCTTAACTCCTTTCCTCTTTTGGAAATGGGGAAAGAGGCTGCTGCTCCAAGCCAAAACCCTTTCCCAAAATGGGGAGGGCGCAACCCTTTCCTTTTATAGAAAGTTTTGGGATAGACCTAGGTAAAAACTGGGGTAAAATGAGCAATTTTGGCTAAAAATGGGTAATTTAGCGATTTTAATACCAAATTAAGCTCAGAAAATTCTGAAAATTTTTATAACGACTTTGTTTAATGTCTGGGGCTTTTTTGTCGCAAAACCTAATTTTATCGGCGGGGCCCGCCGGGGGTCCCGTCAAACCCTAATTTTCGGGAAAATAGGTAAAAATCAGAATTCCAAAAATTAAGATTTGATTCTAAATCACTTAAAACTCATTTATGTGAAGTTGTTTTTGATTGAAACCTTTGAAAACCATTTTTATTTTCGAAATCAACCGAATTTAATCTGAAAGTGCTTAAACCACACGATAATCCACGTTTAACAAAATAAACCGGTTTTTAAGGTGAGGATTCTTACAATTGAGCCACACACATCTACTGGTTCCATGACTTGGAGGGGTATAGTTCGTCGGTTGTTGATATCTCTCAAGAATTATGCGACAGTAGGGAGCCTCTTGCGCGGGATTTCATTATGGCCGCCTTGAGGACAAGGCGGGAGCGGAAGCGTGTTGGAGTGTTGTGAACGTCAGGCCCAGGACGTCAGCACGCATACGTCACATGCACAGACATCACGCTAGATAATTGATTGGGCTTCGTTATGATATTAGATTTGCTTTGAGTATCTGTTTAATTGAATAATAGATGTATTCCAGGCCCGTTAGTGGCCCAATTAGTGGCACGTCCCTCTAAGGCACCGCGCCACCTGTCTCCCTTTATAAGGAGGTCATCCTCCTCAGTTTAGGTTAGGCAATAAGAAATTACCATTCCTTTTACGCTTTCTTCCTTATCTCTTCTACCCTCTCCGGCCATGATACCTGGCCCTGTTCGTGTCCCATGCTGGGACACAGTAGCTGTTTCGTGGTCCTATCTTGGGCACTTCATTGTTAATACTAAGATATAACTATTTCACATTAGTAAGTGTTGAGGTACTGCATAACTATTTCGAGCAGACAAAAAATCATCAGTTTTAAAGGCTCCAGTATCGTGATATAAAAGAGGTTAATTGTCATTGTGGAAATGAATTAAGAATTGTGTGAAGTTCTTAAAAATTGTAAGGTTCTATCCGTTTCAATAAAGTTGTACTCCTAAAAAAAAAAGGATTTGTGTTCTGTCCATGTCCGTGTCGATTGGACAGTCGGACACGAACATGGCCTAATAGCAGACTGCTTTTTGACGGACACGGGCACGGACAGCCTATGTCCGACATCCGTCCAGTCCGAGAATAGCCCTAGCCATGAGGATGGGGAGCCACTATCGGACGTCATTGGTTAACTATGACACGCCCTAATATTGCCTATGCCGTCAATTAGGTATGTCAATTCATGCAGCATCCTCCAACTTCTCACCTCGGGGCTGCCAAGCGCATATTGCGCTATGTCAATGGCACCTTGCAGCATGGTCTTCGATTCTATCGCTGCTCTCATCTTCACGTTTGGGAGTTCTCCGATTCTAATTGGGCTAACTTTCCTGATGACAGGAGATCAATTACACGATTTGTTGTTTATCTTGCGCCTAATTTATTGTCTTGAACGGCAAAGAAACAAGATGTTTCTCATTCCAGCACGGAAGCGGAGTATCGGGCCTTGGCTTCCTTCATTGCCGAAGTTTTGTGGATTCTTCAGCACTTCAGCCCACTGCTCCTCCAGTACTTTATTGTGATAACATTAATGCTCTTCATCTTGCTAAAAATCCCCTCCCATCATCGTAACAAGCATGTGGAAATAGATGTGCATTTCATTCGTGGTGACATTGTTGGACGTAGTCTGGTGCGGGTATGTCACATGCCTAGTCAATCTCAGGTAGCCTCCTCCAGTACTTTAGTGAGAACATTAATGTTTTCATCTGGCTAAAAATCCTCTCCCATCATCGTAACAAGCATGTGGAAATAGATGTGCATTTCATTCGTGGTCACATTGTTAAACGTAGTCCGTATGTCACATGCCTAGTCAATCTCAGCTAGCGGATTTTTTCACAACGGCATTATACTCTCAATGGTTCCAAGAGCTACGGCGCAAGCTCAATGTGTGTTTACTAACCCCTTGACCTTGAGGGGGGACTTTAGGATAACATCCTATAAATTGACTTGGCAGACTAGCAGTTTGAATTCAAAAAATTTGTTGGCCCATTCCATTTACAGAGGAAATCAAGGACCTTCTACTATCAAGAGGAAATCAAGGGATTGTAAGTATAGTAAGTTAATGTAATTACAAGGGATTCTAGGAATCACATCAACAAGGGAGAGGAGGGCGGCAGACTAATAATCAACATAGCCCCATATCACCAGCCATTCCAACAAGCTTTTCACACGGAAAAAAAATGTGATTCCATGTGGACTTGACATTTTTGTTATGACACGTGGATCTCACATACTCACTCCCCCACACTATCCCAAATTTTGTTCTTTCCTAGCTAGAAGTGAGACTACCTGCAAAACATAAAATGTAGTACATGCGTAGATGAAATTCTTATAAAAACACTTCCATTCGGAAGAAAAGAGAGATGAAACACTTCCATTCACTGGACATCTTCCATCTAATCCATGCACTAGCAAAACAACTCCATTCTACCCCTATACACAACATAAGTTCCCCAAAGTTTAAAAAAGAAAAAAAAACTGATAGCATGATAATTGATGAATCCAAGTTTCCATGTGCCAAAATTATCCAAAAAAAAAAGTTTCCATGTGCCAAGCGCTTTCGGGCCGCACGACTTTGCTTAAATGCATAGGGCAGGCAGGTTTGACTACCCCTGCCTGCCGCCCTAAACCCAGATCCATCAATAGCAATCTGACTCAAGATGAACCCTAAGACTCGAGATGCACCGCACATTATTTTGAATATGCGACTTGATGCATATTTATATCACCATTTGAAACTGTTAAGAAAAGGTGTTTCTTCATAGTAATTAAGCTTGTTTTGGTCCTCCAGCAAATCTCTCCCCATTCTAGCCTTTGCAAGAGATTAAAATTTGAACACATACAAAAAGTATGCACAACCCACAATTTGAACACTAATTTCAAGAAGAGAAAAACGCTCCAATTGCCCCACGCCAGACACCTTGGGCAGGCCCCATGTTCAAAACCATGCCCAAATGCAGTTGACGCATATATATATATGTGCAAGCTCGGATGGGAATTTCAATTTACAAAAATTCCATGCCCACAAAGTGAACATCACCAAATACCCAAAGTAAACTTTCCATCTTATGCATACCAGACAGCTTAGTCTTTCATGAAACGCAATAAGCTATTCACTAAAAAGAAAATTAACGATACTGATTATTGATATAAGACAAAGTAAAGGTGACAAATAACTAATAGATTTCCGCTCTGTTTGGTACATCAAAGAGGTGGTGGAATCCTTACTACCGCTTCTCACCATCCCTCCTTTCACTGTCGAAACTTACCGCAAAAAAAGACAGCAAGACATAACAATTCAACAAGAGAATAATACCCTAACCAATATGTGCTCATTTCCAGAAATGATATAAGTCAACAAATTATAGAGATCATGACATCAAGTTTTTCAACAGGAAACTACATCTTCCATTCATTACAAGCTATTCCTTCGTGAAATAAATAAACTGAAAATTTGAAGAAAAAGGTTGAAAAAGAGCTTAAAACAATTAAGAAAAAAGCTTCTCTTTCATAGATTGAAATTCAGCCTTTCAAATGAAGAAAAAGATCAAAATTAAAAGTTTAAAGAATATACTAATCCAATAGAAATACAGGGGGAGTTCTGACAACAGTTATGTCAGTTTTAATCTCCGCCCACTCCTTTCAAAATAAGAAAAAAAAAAGCAAAATGAGTATGTAAAATTTATTCCAACTATACCTTCCACCTTGAGTTCTTTTCTTCGCATCCCTAGCCCAGAAAAGAATGAGCAAACTAATATGTACTGATTGTCTCAGCTAGCTTAGTTGAAAAAAAAAATTCTGGTTAAACTAAGCAACCAGTTGATCAAGCTCCAACCAAGCTCCCAAAACTGTGTGATCAATGCTCCCCAGCTGAGATGAATTCACACTTTCACTGGAAGGAGTAAAGGTGCCAATCGCAGCTACAGGTGTTTTCCTGTCTTTGTTCTCTTGTGGAGACTCTCTTACCAAAGACTGAACCCAAGAGAGGTCGGGTTCTTGTTCATTGACTGCCAACTCGAACGATGATGACCTTTTAAGCTTAGCCAGCTCCTCCTCACCCTTGAAACCCCAATCTACATTTCCATTTGGGGAATCCCATTTTGACCACATGCCGCTTTTATCCACAGATGACCCAATAGGGTTCACTGAGCCTGCAAATAGATCCCGGGAACTCAAGCTTCGTAGCTGCTGCTGTTGTTTCTCCCGCTGCATAAATGCAGCAACTCTTGAGTTCATGGGAGAAATTGCATCCAAACATCGTGGAGACATTCTCCCGGGCGAAGCAAGCCCCAGTGAGGCTTGTAGAAGGGTCTGTTGATCCACCATCTTTGGTGAAAAGACACTTGTATTGATTGGAGATAGCATGCTTTGCTGCTGCTGGAACTGACTGAAAACTGCAGTTTTGTGAGGAGAGAAAACTGTACCAGTTTGATCCAAATAGCGAGGTGATGTGATTTCTGCATTGAACAACTCATCAAGATTTGATGGTGTTAGGACTTTTGACAGAACAGCCCTGTTTGTGACCACAGAGCCGAGCCGGGATTGAGAAGGAATAGAGTCGAAATCACTCAATTCCTCAAACTCAGCCATCACCGACAGATCATAAGCCATGATGTCCCTTGCACTGAAAGAGGACCTCAGACGACTAGATTGAAGATTACTGCTAGGCAAATGCAATGTTGGCACGTTTGGTTGTGGCCATGCCAAAGACGAATGTGAAATCCCATTAGCAGATGGGGAGATAGGAGGCGTGAAGTGTGATGGAGACATCACCGAAACGGATGATGGAGACCCGGGGAAAAGGTTCATAGCAGCTGCCATGTCCATGGCTGAGGAGGCAGATGATCGTGGGGAAGGTACAGCAGATCCAGTAGACATGTAGAGTGGACGAAGTTCCTCAGTGGTGTGGGCAAAAAAGCAGACTCTCCTTGCACAGCTGGTTCCATCCTTGCAAAGACGGGTTCGGTACTGAGCAGGATGAAGCCAACACTCAAACACTCCATGAGCATATTCACAAAGATCACCACAACGGCAGGCCCCTTTCCGAAAGTCAGGGCATGGAACACAGCTGTAATGGTATTTGCGAGGATCTCTCCGGCGTGCATTTTCACCAGGATGTACAAATGGGCACTCAGTCCAGTCATGAGAATAGGCTCGAGAACAAGGGCGTACTTTGAAAGAGAACATTCTGAACTCATCAGAGGCATAGATGCTATTTTTAATGTCTGGAAGTGAAGGATCAACAGGATACTCTCTTTTCTCAGTGACAGCTGATATAGACGAAATCTCATTCAACTTGGCCATAATAGGTGATGAATCAGAGATAGATGATGGGGAACCACTATCAGGGGAAGGCGAAAGAGGTGGTGATGTTCCATTGGAATTAGAAGTGAGGTTTCCAGTCATGGCTACCAACTTCGGGCTGAAACTGGGATTAATAGACAGAATTTCTTGGAGGGCAATTTTCAGATCGGGATTCTTAGGCAGGGTAACCATGACATCAGCAGGAGAGTGATCATTCGCGTCAAGCACAGAGGGGTCACCACCAGCAGCAAGCAGCAATTTTACAGCCTCCACGGCATTGAGAGATCCACCAGATGCAGCACAGTGAAGAGCGGTGCTCTTTTCTGGCCAACAAGCACGATTGACATCTGCAGGTGAGAGGGCTAAAATCAACTTCAGAACATCAAGGCTTCCATAGGTGGCAGCCACCATGAGTGGTGTCCGCTGCTCGCGAACCATTTGACTTGACCCCTTCTTGCGACCATACCACAGATCAATCTCATCTATTGCAGCAGAATCTCTGTCAATCGATTGCTTAAAACCATTAACATCGTTGTTAGCTGCAAGCTCCAGGAGACTCGAAAACAAGTCCTTAGTATCCAAAGAAAGCTTCCCAATCTCTTTGCTAGTGGATTTAGTGTCTTGGGAATCAAAAGAAGGAAGAGATGATGAACTGCATTGACCCTGATTGCTGCACATGATTGTCCACTTCAAATCAACCTGAAATGGACAGAAACATGAGAATTCAGCAAAAACAATAAAAATAATGAAACCAATAGAAATATAAAACAGAGGCAATGATTTGTCGCCAACCCCAAATGGTTGGGAAAAGGCTCATAGAAAAGAGCACAGTGAAGAGCGGTGCTCTTTTCTATGATTTTTTTTTGTTTTGCTAACAACCTTGCTGAGATTTTAAGAAAAACCATATTTACAATAGTTCAGCCTACAAATGTCATTCTGCCACAACAAAAGATAAATAAGAAAATTCGTGACAAGAAAATGGAAGTTCATACACTGGAAATATCTGGACAGATGGAAGCAGCTGGAAACAGAAATCAGACATTATTGCTTTTCTAATTAAGACTAATAAATATATTCCAGAAAAAGCACGTCACGAAGCTTTGCCAGATTTCATCTGTAAAGCAGTTAAACAGAATTCTGTACTTAAAGAGAACATATTCTAAACACAAGAAGAGGAAGCAGAAAATAATTTAAAACTTCCTAAACAATCCGTAATCCTACATATCCAAAAAATTCAATGATCCAAAGATCACAACGATGTCCGAGAAAAAAGGCATGCTGCAAAATTGTAACAAGTAGGTGGTTTTATAGAGATAAAACTTTGGAGTTTCTCATACTAGATCACAATCCAAAAAAGAACAACAGCAAAATGAATGATGAAGTCTGCATCAGACATGCTGGTCTAAATGAGGCAACTTCAGAACATGAACTGTACTCAATCTCATCCACCTAGCTGGACAGGTAGCCATCAAAGTTCAGTAATTCGAACCACTACCCACTACCACAAAAGCCATATCAATCTCCACAATCAACATATTGGTTATACTAAATTTTCATATCTAAAACTTAACCAAAGAAAATCATAAGCCTACAAATAGAACTTCCAGTAAAATTGAAGTTACAACCATAAACGACTAGCAATAAACTTTTAAGACGAATATCACCGAATTTTTGCCATTTCAAAAGTGTTATATGTTCTAATCTCACAGAATCTCCTAAATCAACTTACATAAAAAACCACAGGGGCGATCAAAATCCAAACTTTTTTCAAACCCAGACCCTAAAATACCCCCCTCAAAGCGCCAAACCACCCAACAGAACCAAATAAAACCAAAAGGAAAATCGAAAAAACAAGAAGAACGAAACAAGATCATGGGCATCAAATCATACAGCAAACAAGTTGCATGTGAATAGAAGTAGAACCATGAACATAGACCTCCAAAGCAAACACTTTCACACTAAACCATGCTCCCTACCGCCTACAGGGCCGAACAAAATCGAAACTTTTTCCATACCCACATCCACAAATCCCCTCAAAACGCCAAACCACCATAAAAAAAAAACCCAATCACAACCAAAATCGCACGTACAAATGTAAAAAAAAAGAAGTTACAAACAAGAACAGAACAAACAAGAAGACAGAAAGGTCCGATGATCCTAACCTGTTCGATAATCTATTCCGAAACGCCAAAGCTCTTCATCATCATCATCATTATCCTCGGCTTCCCTTCCATTCTTCAAGACTGCTTCTGCTTCTTCTCTGGAGGCTCCAGCCAGTCCAACGTCTTTCAAACTGAAATGCAGGCGGAAATGAAATGCGGGCGAAATGAAGACGAAATGAAACGCCACCCAAATGCAGAGTTAAAAAAGAGGGGAAATTTGCCTAAATTCACTCCAAATGCGGGTGAAATTTTTCAAAAACTGGGGGGAGTGGGAGTGACTGGCTCGGCCGGTGGCTGTGGGGAGTGGGTTGAAAGGTTACCGGTTCGGTCGGGTGGGTGACCGGTTGGGGGTTTTGGTGGATTGAAGACGAGGTTGGCGTCCGCCCGGGAAGCAACGACTTCGGACTTGAGGACGCAATTAAATCGAGTTGTGTCGAGGTGTCAAATCCGTCGAAACAAAAATAGAAATCTGCCGCCCCCCCCCCCAATAAAAGAGGACCAAAATCACCCAACCAATTAGATAAGATTAAGCTTATATAACCTTAGTTTATAAACTTCTGTGGTCACACCTAATAATTGATGTATAATTTTGAATCATGTAGTACTTGCCACGAGCTGAGGTGCCGCCAGCTGCTATATTTTGATCCAGGAATTGGCATCAAATCAGGGGTAGGAGGGCTTGGTTCCCAATTCGACGTGCACCATTGGATCAAAAATCAATGGTTTGTAGTGTCTTACAGACCTGGTAGAAAATTGTTCATGGCTCATGGAGGAGCTCCATATGGGCTTGCTAATATAGTCCCCCGAGGAATACTGAGGGTGCGTTTGGATGGTGAAATATAGGTCCTTTCAAAGATATAAAAGGCTTCAAAAACCTAAAAGTCATTTGGATGTTAAAATGGGTAAAAAGGTCTTAGTGAATGGAATTTGTAAAAACATTTTAAGGTGTATGTCACCGCTGAATGCTTTCCAGGGTACATTGCACAAACGCATTTTCAGCTTATGCCTTTCTAGGTGAAAATTTTTGGGTATTTATGTGAAATTTCGCAAACACATTTCAACATTACTCCCTCCCGTTACTTTTAATCGAGACAATTAGCAAAATATATATACCAAAAATTAGATGATACCGTTATCTAATTATTCTCTGCTTGGAGCCTACCTCTCCCTCCGGATGCTTTTTGCATCTAGAGAGCCTTGCCCTTTGTACCCAAAGACTAAGCTTTTACTGTGGACGCCACATCTCAATAAAATTGATCAATTATACGACGGTCTCAATTAAAAGTGACTGGAGGGAGTACCATTTTTTCAGATGGAGCATCTAAAAAAAATAAGTACAATTGACCTTCTCTCTCAATCACCATAGGCCATTTCCTACTTGGGGTTTCACTATATAGCATAAAAAATTGAACTCTCCACACTCACCTAGCATTTTTGGATAGCATATAAAAGTATGGAGCACTATGAGGAGATGGGCATAGTAACAAAGAGTCAGAATTTTGGTTCGTTTTGGCAATGGGTCCGTTCAGTTCCGTTCAAGTAAAATTCGGAAAGTTTGGGCAACTGTTTGATAGGGTATTGGGACTATAGTTAAAATTTCAATAGCTTTTAGTTTGTACTCCCTCCAACCCATATTAGGGGCCGTTTGGGGCGTAAAAAAATCAGCTCCATCCACCTGGATAAATTTGGAAAAATTCAGTTAAAGAGTAGATAAATCAGATAATCCACTAACCATCCACTCTTTAGCTGGATTTTTTTAAATTTATCCACGTGGATGGAGCTGATTTTTCATGCCCCAAATGGCCCAGCATGGCTTGGACAAAAAAAATGATGTTTATTTAATGGTGGGACCCATAGAGAAAAAACTCAAATCGTATTATTAGTTTTAAGGCCTAACGACTTAAATTGACCTAAATAGCGCTATTAATATGCTATTAACATGGGACAGTTTTTTTCCCTAATAGAGCTATTAAATTTTGGATGGAGGTTGTTATGAAAAAATATTGGACGGAGCAGGGAGTATCTTATCGTCCAATCTGTCTTGCTGCTCCACTCTCCAAGAGGTAGGTTAAGCATAATATATAACCTTTGCAAAGTAATTAGGTCACCTGTGTTAACAAAATAGGCCACACTTTAATTCCTTAGTGCAGATAAGACATTAGTAGGCCATGCGGCCCATGCTCTGACAAAGTATAGAACCAGCACTTCTTAATACGTTTTATAACAAGGTTGATCCATAATCCAAAAAAGCCCAACCCCTCTTAAGACTTGAAGGATTAGCGTTTATTGAAAACATCACAAGTTTCAGACATAACAGTTCAAATGGCAACATTTCCCCTGTGCCTTTTGAGTTAATATTCCTAACAATTTATTCATCTACAGTACTACGATCGTCCACTACAATGTGCCCATCGAGAAAGCAGATCATATCAAGCAGGATAGTTACTTCTATGCTCAAGAGTAGAACTTTACAATTAGAATTTCTCAGAGCATATATTATAAAGATATCCTCTTGAGGTGGATTGTGGAATATGTGTACAAAGACATATCAATTTTGGTAGTTTAACATACTTGATAGATTTGAGCACTATGTATACTTTGGGGTCAATTTGAAGAAAGAAAAAGAAAAACATATTGCTGATGTCAATCCCTGAAACCACTAATATTCTTTAAAAGTTGCTATATATTGCAAGAGCCCATTTTATGCCATTAATCAACTCTCATGCGTGAGGATGTGACTTGTGAAAACGAATGCAACCTCAATATAAGCAAATAACGATTACACTAGAATCTTGCCACATAAGATACCGACCACTACCTTGGCTTTGTCTATTAAAAAGACATATTGCTGGATATCATACTTTTATTTGAATGACAAGGACAAGCCCATGCAATCAATGGATAATGCATTCAATTAAAGGGCAATAATCTCAACAGAACATCTGGATAATCAGACCAAGTGGATGCATTATAAACATTTTAAACCCATCGTATGCATCGAACATCATGTCGTGTTGCCTTATCAAAATTTGGCATGCGAATTAATATAATAGTAGAGCCGAACAATTTTAATGTACTTTATATATTAGAGTGAATAAGATAGTTTCACATTTGAGTCCAAAATCAGAAAAGAAGTCTACAATTCTCATCTAACTTTGGCTTAGGGGCCGTTTGGGGCGTGATTATTGCAAAAATATCCAGACTGGATATTGGATATCTACTGTAGCATCCATGTGGATTTTTACATCCAGCTGAAACACCTCCTGAGGTGTTTCAGCTGGATATATAAAATATCCAGATGCTACAGATGGGATGTTTTGCTTTTAATTATGCCCCAAACGGCCCCTTAATTATACTTTGTTGGCGCAAGCATAACTGCATTTTTGTTTCTCAAGTGGTAGAAAAGACAGAGAAACATAGAGAGGAAATAGGTGAAAAAAACAATTACATGACGGTTTTCTCAGGAGTACAACATTGCCACTTGCTGGCACTAAGTTATTTTGTGTGAATTATTTATTTTTAGCCCATTTTATAAATCTAGCACTTGAAAGGGTTAGGCCAGAATGGCAGCTTTGTGGTTTAAATGTAATGCCCCTAAATTGTGTAGGCAAATTTTTAAACTGAAAAACTTGTAAATTGTATAGTTAAATTTCTAAACTGGAAAACTTGATTGGATTGGGTTATGTTAAATGCTGGTTGGATAAGTAGGAAAGGAGAATGTGTAGAATCAAATTGTGATCGAATTGAACTTGATTTGGAAAGGATCAATTTGGGCGAGATTGATTTGGAGTAGGAGTGGATGACCATCCTAACCCTACTGGGAGTATGACTCCCTGGGACGCATCTACAAAGGAAGGTGGCTGGCCCTTCTTTCTCTCATTTTGCCGACCTCATCTCTCTCCCTCATCTGACCCTCTCTTTTCCCTCTCTAGATCTCTTTTTTTTCTTTCTTCTCTCTTCTCATGTCTCTCCCTCTTCTCCTTGTTGGCAGATGAATAGAAGTAACAAAAGGAGTGTGGGACGGCGGTAGCGAGGCTGAAGCGAGAAATTTTTTACGAATGATTCAGGTAGGATGCTTTTACGCAATGTCTCTATCGTCCTATTTTTTTTTTTGCAATTTTTGTTTCTTCTGAGTTTGTAGTTAAATAATTGTGTTATTGTTCTTGGTATTGAGTTGATCATCACACGATGCTCATGTATAATTGATTGCATGTGTCTCGTTGAATTGTTCAAGTGTAGAGAAATTAGTTCTAGCCATTGAGCATATGCAGTTTTGACCGAAAGCCACTATACTATGTTCATGAGTTCAATTATGTTAAGAACCTATGAATTCTTCCTTATTGCAGTATGTCACATATACGATCTTGTTGTCTGGCATTAAATGTCATAATTTATAAGATGTTATATTGCTTATCTGCATAAGTTATAAATTTCTAGTTTTTCACCTAGGAGTAAACCGAAACCTTTTTCTTAGTTGTATGTCATCCCAACTAGCAATATAATATGTTGTTCAATTGATCGACCATGCTGATGTGTCTTCAATTTATTATGTACTCCTTATGACATGATTTTGTAGCATCAAAACCTCACAATTGCTGTCGGGTTTTCTCAAAACCTTGGCCGACCCTTATTACATCTTAAATTATTTTAGTTATGGGTATACAAGCCACAACCTGGTCTATAGGTCTAGAAACCCATTGTCCCTCCGACTTTTCTGTCTTTTCTGCTTACACATTGAATACCCAATCTGAATTTGTATCTTGCAACACTTTTAAAAACTTGATGAGGAGCATAACTTTGAGTCTTTCCCTGAGCTCTTACTTAATTCAATTGATTGCATGTGATTCTTCATTGTTTGCATTTAATGCTTCTGGTAATTCTATATGTAGCAAAATCGATTAGAATTAGGAAAGTGTGTTTCCTCAGGAATTGGCACAACATTCTTGTTCTTCGTATAATTATTTTTCTTGTTTAAGCTTCCTCAGGAATGGGCACAATATTTATGTTCTTTGCATAATTATTTTGTTCATTTGAGTTTCCTCAGGAATTGACACAACATTCTTATTCTTCATATAATTATCATACTCATTTGAGCTTCCTCAGGAATTGCACAACATTCCTACTAATTTGAGTCTCCCCGAGAATTGGCACAACATTCCTGCTCATTTGAGTTTCCTCATAAATTCGCACACATTCCTAATTTTTGCATAATTACTTGTTTGAGTTATTGGTTTGTCTCCCTTTGGATGGGAGTTAATTCCAATCCCTTCTTACATCATCCAACTTGGAATTATCTGCAATATTGGTCCGCAGATAGACAAGATTCAAGATAAGATTTTCCATAGCATTGGTGTCTTTCTCTTCACACCGATTATTGAATCATAGTATGCTCATTAAGCCATGACCGCATGAGAGACCTGTTTGGTCTCACACTTTGGGAATCGTCTGGCCCCTGCCCTTTAGTGGCACCGCACGTGCTTAATTCGATTGTTAGGCATCATGAAAGACCAATACAGTCTCTGTCATGCCCCAAAATCCCATACCTCGATCGGAGTGCAGAAGCTTTTAAATAAACTAATCAAAGCCGGGGTAGAAACCCTGGGACGCGACTGAATACTCGATCACTCATGTCAATTACATCGACACGAAAGAATGTATAATCAACATCACTAGGAACTCATAAACAAGAACTCAAAATCAAGAACTATGAACTCCTTCATCCAATCTCAAATAACATTGTCAATGTAAAATATGATTCCTACTTAAACTGTCAATAAAATAAAGCATCAATTCAAGGCACACATCGGCCAACGAATAATGAAGTTCTAGCAAAATAAAGTAAAATAAATAAATGCAATTCTTCATAAATGCCTTCCACGCATCAGCTTCACCTTTCTAGGTTGCATCTGTCTTGAATCAATGCTCCTTAAAGCCTGCATCATAGGATGCATGAGTATTTCATAGAAATATGCAGTAGGATGTAAAAACCCACCAGGAAGACAAAATATGATATGAAGAACAAATTACTCAAATAATAGGAATATGCACTTTTTGAAAGACCAATCGGAAGGTTTTCTTTTCATGAACAGAAAGGTCAGTTAACAATAATCCCGATGAACAAATGTAGGGAAAAGTATCAACAAGACTCCGAACAATCACAGTGTAAGGAGAAAATGGTCAGCTTACCAAAGGTTCCAGGCATCCATAGTGTAAGGAGTTACAATTTCTGCTCGCTGAAAATGCCAACCATGTGGCTGCTTACCAAAACCACCCTAGAGGTTCTCCCTTCGGAACCCGGCCACGCGTCTAGGTTGCTGGCCCCATCAGTATTTACGGACACTATGGGCGGAGACTGAAGACCTTCCGTAATGTCAACCAGTCTAAACGTACATATATTGCCTCCCTTCGGGCATAAATAAAATCGGAGATCACCACGAATCTAGCAATGGCTCATGAGCATACTATGAATCCACCTCAGAGAGATCTTTATAAGAACTCTTAGTGGAGAAACAGTTTTATATCAAACGGTGGAAAATATTTCCAAGAAACAGAGATCACAATACTCTGAGATTTCAAGGTGACTCTCACCAGAATGGACTCACTCTTTGGAGTATAAATAGATCATCGCTCTCAATAGCATAAGGTTCCTCACAATAAAACAACTGAGATTCTCACATCTTAGACAATGGATAACTCACCACAGAGTAATAGTACATTCACTCATGAATCAATCAGCATACTTCATGTCTTACCTTTAATAAGAACATCCCTAATTCTAGATTTATATCATTTTTATTATGAAAGGATGATTTTAGAAAGTTTGATCCCCAACTGGATGCTCAAACCGACACCAAGCTGTGAATTGAAAACAGAAACGACTTGATTCTTGATGACCCTAACTCATCCCATATAATTAATCTTTCAGACTTACTCTACCTCCAGTAATAGTCATAACAGGTCTTATAATATGTATTAGTGTTAATTTGATCATATTGTATCATACCATCAAGTGCTAACACGTAATAGTGATTTAAACTCTAATTCCAGTAAATTGTCTTGTACAACACAGCCCACTTCCGATTGTCCCCACCATCAACACAAAAGAAATCTGATTCTAAAATTTTTACAGTAGATAGTCCTATGAGTTTACTTTCTTACCTCACTAATGGTGTATTTGTCTGATTTTTCTACATTTAGTTATGATTTTTACAATACCAATTGTTGGCGCAGGAATAGTCCTAGCCGAGAAGGCAATACTGAATTAAACATAATAATCTCGTGTTAATAACTCTTAATCATGATACTATGACCTTATTAACCTTAAATACTCTCCTCCTAGGATTATGCCAGACCCTTAAACATTCTGGAATTTTAGTTATTACCATCCCTTATACACTTTTAATTCTATAACTTGTTTTAAGACTCATCCCTCTTCACAAAGAGGATATTAATATCATAAACACAACTCTTAATCATATAAGATAATAAAAATAGAATCTTTACAGAACCAAGAATGAAATTTCTGACTTCCCAATGTTTTAGAGATGTAATCTTAATGGTATTCCTATCAAAAGTAAACATGGAAGCAATAGACTTGAGGATTTAAACAAAGCGTTATAGCATGCCTACTCACATGAAGAAACGTCAAAGAATCTCTCATAAACAAACATTAATACCACCTCTACTATGGAGATAAGATGATATAGATCACGATATAACCATTATATGAATGAATCAATAGAGTAGAAAATAAAGTGGTTAGGAAAAACCATCCTACCCCTCGTCGAATGCAAATCACACCCCCATGTGTAGCTCCTTCGCTACTCTTCGCAATGAAGCCTTCGCTTCTTCAATCGGAAGATAAATATGGGTGAAGAGAGAGATGAAAACTTGCTGGAGTTGATGGCAAAGAAGAAGAGAAGTGGCTAGGGTTAGGGCTTGGCATCACAAGGCTTGGCGTGCAAATAGCATGGCCGGCCTCCACTTTTGGCTTAAATAGCCAATTCCTTCTTCAATTAGGGGATCTCCTAATCTAGATCCTTTCCTAATCCCAAATCTCAGCCTACCAATGAGAAGCCCTTCTCCAATTAGATCAAGATGTCCTAGCAATAAGGATCCTTCATTAGTTAGGATCGCAATCTTTTGATTAAGATACTACCTTATCAAGTCCAACCCCTTTCTCAATTAGGAAGTTACCAAATATAAGCCAACCAATTGGATGCCCCATGTTAAGCATGAAAAATACACATTTTTATATGCCTTTTTACCTATTTGTTAGTCATGTTTTCTAATTAAAACGAGGAATAAAGTGATTTTTGGTAATTTTCTAAGTAATTAGGAATTAATTAAATAATGCTCTCTAAATTGCTCAATTTAACACTGTTCCGTAATTTTATAAATATTTGGTACGTCTAATTTGGGACATGTTTTATTTTGTACAGGTTCACATGCTCGTATTGCTGAACAGCCAAAAGTGAAGCCGTTAGACGGGTTTTGAAATGCCAAAGCGACCCAAGATCTGAGATCACGCGCAGAGAAGATCTGATCCGTTGATGTTCACTGATGAAGAAGACGGGCGCCGCATTAAGATAAGAGCCATTCAGATTGATCTAGCGGACGAGGTTGCTTCGACGGGTTTAATTGGAAGTTAAAAAAAAAAAGAAAAAAAAAAAAAGAAAAGAAAGAAATCCGGACCGGTTCAATGGTCCGGTTCATTTAAAAAAAAATAACAAAAAATAACAAAAACAGAACCCGAGCGCTCGAGGCTCGGGTGTTCTGCTCGAGTCGGGCGTTCTGTTTCTGAAACAGAGAGAGGCCTGAGGCAGCTGGGCTCGACGGCGGCTGGGTCCCGGTGGTGTCCGGCGACGGAGGAGGTCGATGACGGCGCAGCTGGGCTTGGCGACGACGGCAAAGGAGATGGCGAGGCGACGGCGAAATCAGAAACGACGGCGACCATGGTTCACTCGAAGAACACGGCGGAGCGCGATGGTCTGATGACAGCGGCGGCGGGTCTGGATTCTGGCAACACAGGACGACGGCGGTGGAGCTCACGACGACGGTGGAGGCCGATTGGAGGAGGAGGATCTCGAATCGGTGACTAATTTGGAAGGTATCAGAAAGGAAAGATTTATGTTTTGGGCTCTGTATTGGGCGTTAAAAATTGGAATTTTTCCTTTGCAATTGGACGGGATTGAATCTGAAGCGAGATGCAAATCGACGGATTTGGAAGGCGTCCTCAATCTGGAGTCTGTATAAAAACAGAGCGAACAGGGAGGCCGGAGAAAAAAAAACGGGCAGTTCGAGAGCGACAGAGAGACGACCTGCAATTTTTTCTTTTCCAGAAATTTTTTTTTCTTTCTTTTGTTCTCTTTCATCTTGTTTTTTTTTTTTTCTTCCGGCTTCGTGCTTTGAAGTTGTGAAGAACTTTGGCTGTGAACAGTAACTCCGAGAAGAGGAACCTGTGAACAGTAACTCCGGGAAGAGGAACAGTACTTTCTGATTTATTTTCCATTATTCCAAAAGTCTTGTAAGTTAATTTCAGTTATATCAAATGAATTCCATTATCTTTACAGTTAATTTCTATAGCATGAGTAGCTAAATCCCTGTCTAGGGCTGAGATGAAGCCATGATTAGTTGTAGGAATAGTATTTATGCGATGCAATTGTTTTGTCTAAATTAATGCGTTTTAACGATTGCTATTCTCAAATTAATTGCATTGGATTATATGTTAAATATGATATTTGGGTATTACCTGTGATTCATCTTATAATGGATACAGCTAATGATTTGAATCTCATCTATTGATATGCAAGAGAATGCAAAATCCTATTTAAAAATCTATATGCTTTAATGCTGAAATTTTCCGTACGAGAATAGATTGAATTCCAATTCTCTACGAGATAATCGTGAAAACAATTGCTGATTTTAAAAGAAATATTCCTATGATTGTCATGTGCTGATTCTTATGCCCTAGAGTTTTAAATTCTTGATTAAAGTTTCAATTTTTAATTGTCAATTAGTTTCTTTTTCATAGATTATTTAATTACCTTTAGATTAATTTCTTAGTTAAAGCTGTTTAATTGCATTGAGTCTTAGATTAGTCGTAGTTGTAGTGGATCAAATCAATTTAATTCTTCAACAAGGGTAATAATCTGTTCTTCGAATTAGAATTCCGCTACACAAGTCCCTGTGGGTTCGACCTCGTAAGAATTGTGCGACTATACTCCAAACACGATTCGTACACTTGCGAGTAAAATTAGGAGACTAATTAAAACAACAACAAGTTTTTGGCGCCGCTGCCGGGGACTTGTAGGAAATCAAATTCTAAGACTAATTTTACCCTTGCAGTTAATTTTAGGTCAAAAAATTAAAAATTAAAAATTAAAAAAATTAAAAATTTCAACACGTGAGAGTTGATTGACAGTGGATGACCACGTGGACACGTGATCACACACTGCGTCTGGTTAGCAATAATTCTAATCCTTTAGAGAATAGTGAAACTAAAATTGATCTTTCATTCAAAATGGAAGATCAACCTGAGAAATCTCTGAGGGAGTTATTTTCTCCGATCACAATCAACCCTCCATCTTGCATAGTGTTGCCTGCAACCTCTGCAAAACATTTTGAACTAAAACCTCAGATAATTCAACTTTTGCCCAATTATCATGGTCTTAACAGAGAGGATCCTTACATGCATGTAAAGGATTTTCTAGAAATTTGTGCAACTTTTAGGTTCACAGACTTCTCTGATGAGTCTGTTCGTCTACGCCTTTTCCCCTTCTCTTTGAAGGACAAGGCCAAGGCGTGGTTAAATTCTCTTCCCGCTGACTCTGTCACAACATGGGATATGTTGGTGAGCAAATTCTTGTCCAAATTCTTCCCAATGGCTAAAACCAACGAATTAAAGAGAGAAATCACTGACTTTATGGAAGATGAAAATGAAAAATTTTATGAGAGTTGGGAAAGATTTAAAGACCTTTTACTAAAATGTCCACATCATGGGTTTGAAACATGGAGGTTAATACAACACTTTTACAATGGCTTAACTCAAACACACCGCAACATGATTGAATCAATGAATGGCGGTGCTTTTTTAGACTTGGGAGGTGAAGCAGCTTATAACTTCTTAGAGCGATTAGCTGAAAGGTCCCAACAGTGGGATTTTGCAGGTCATAGGGAGAGACAACATCAAGCTCCTAAGAAGGGAGGTCTCTACGAAATCAAAGATGACGTAGATGTTAAGGTCAAACTCGATGCGTTAACCAAGAAAATAGATGCCCTGAGTTTGAACCGAAGCATCAATGCCCTCAACATGAATGAAGCATGCTCTGTGTGTGCTAGCCCGATGCATACATCTCTGAACTGTCCTTCCATGAATACTTATCCAGAGAGTTATGCAGAACAAGTCAATGTTCTCAACAATTATGGGAAGCCGACAGGCAATCCTTTCTCTGAAACTTACAATTCAAGTTGGAGAAATCATCCAAATTTCTCCTGGAGACAAAGTCAACCACCTATGAATGTAGGTGGGCAACCTATGCAACCTATGCATAATCAGTTTAGGCAGAATAACCCACCTTATCCAGCTTTGTCTCAACCTCCTACCCAATATCAACAACCTGTCACTCAATCTCAGGGTCTTGCACAAAAATAGTCCTCGTTAGAGGACACTCTCAAATCTTTCATCCAATCTACAAGCCAAGTCATTCAGTCAACTAATCAAGCTATGCTTGAGATGAAGAACTCTACACACATGAATACTCAAGCAATTGCTAAGTTAGAGACTCAAGTTGGTCAATTGGCTACTCAATTAGCAGAAAGAGAGAGAGGGAGATTTCCTAGTCAACCTGTGCCTAACCAGAAGGGCCAATTCTCCATTGGCAGTAGCTCTAATTCTTCACAGAATGAGGAACATGTTCAATCAGTCATTACCCTTAGGTCTGGCAAGCAAATCGATAATAAAATTGAAACTCCTGAAAAAGAAGAAGGTGAGAACACTAAGACTGAAATAGAGACTAAAGATTCTTCTCCAACTGTTGACAGTGATTCTCCACCTAGGAATTTTGTACCTAGGGCACCTTATCCGCAAAGACTAGTCAATCCTAAAAAAAGTGCACAATATGGAGACATTCTAGAAGTGTTTAAACAAGTGCAAATAAACATTCCTTTTCTAGATGCAATCCAACAAGTGCCTTCATATGCAAAATTCTTGAAAGATCTAGTCTCTGTCAAAAAGAAAAATAATGTTCCTAAAAAGGCGTTTCTAGCAGAACAAGTCAGCTCTGTCATTCAATGTAAATTTCCTATCAAATATAAGGACCCTGGTTGTCCCACAATTTCATGCATGATAGGGAGACATCAGATTGAGCGAGCCTTGTTAGATCTGGGGGCAAGTGTGAACTTATTGCCCAACTATGTGTATGTACAATTAGGTCTTGGAGAACTAAAACCCACGACAATGACACTTCAATTAGCTGACCGTTCGGTTAAAATTCCTCGAGGTGTTGTTGAAGATGTTCTGATTAAGGTTGATACATTTTATTTTCCTGTGGACTTTGTTGTCCTTGATACTCAACCTGTTCCGAACATAAGTGGGCAAATACCGGTCATTTTGGGTCGTCCATTTCTAGCTACATCTAATGCTATCATTAATTGCAGAAATGGAGTGATGCAAATTTCTTTTGGGAATATGAAGGTGGAATTGAACATCTTTGACATCAGTAAACAACCACCTGACATGGATGATGTGAATGAAATAAACCTGATTGAAACACTTGTCCATGAAACATTTCTTCAAACACATTCCCAAGATCCTTTAGAGGCCTGCTTAACACATTTTGGTTGTGAATTTGATATCGATCAGTCAATTGAACAAGTAAACTCATTGCTTGAGTCTGTACCCCTGATGAGTACTGAACGGTGGCAACCAAAAGTGGAACCTCTTGCCTTATCATCATCACCAGTAGTTCCATCTAGTGTTGAGCCACCTAAATTAGACCTGAAACCACTGCCTGATACTCTGAAATATGCTTATTTAGGTCCTGCTGAGTCCTTACCTGTCATTATTGCAGCTGACCTAGATGTGGCTCAAGAGCATAAACTACTTGATGTTCTTGTAAAGCACAAAGAAGCCATAGGGTGGACCATTGCAGATATTAAAGGCATCAGTCCCTCTATTGTTATGCACAGAATTCATTTGGAGGATGATGCCAAGCCTTCTCGTGAATCCCAAAGGCGTCTTAACCCTGTAATGCAAGAAGTTGTTCGAGCTGAAATCCTTAAACTTTTAGATGTAGGAGTTATCTACCCAATCTCTGATAGTAAATGGGTAAGTCCTGTTCAAGTTGTGCCGAAAAAGTCTGGCATAACTGTAGTGAAAAATGATGCTGATGAGTTAGTGCCAACTCGAGTTCAAACGGGTTGGCGTGTCTGTATTGATTATAGGAAGTTGAATGCTTTGACAAGAAAAGATCATTTTCCCCTTCCTTTCATTGACCAAATGCTGGAAAGGTTAGCGGGACATGAATATTATTGCTTCCTTGATGGTTATTCTGGTTATAACCAAATTCCCATAGCCCCTGAAGACCAAGAAAAGACCACTTTCACGTGTCCTTTTGGTACCTTTGCCTACCGTCGCATGCCCTTTGGCCTATGCAATGCACCTGCTACCTTTCAAAGGTGCATGTTGAGCATTTTCTCTGACATGGTAGAGCGATTTTTAGAGGTATTCATGGACAATTTTTCTGTCTTTGGGTCTACTTTTGATGAATGTCTCCACCATCTATCTTTAGTGTTAGTGAGGTGTAAAGAGAAGAATCTGGTACTTAACTGGGAGAAATGTCATTTTATGGTTCAAAAAGGAATTGTTCTTGGGCACATTATATCTAATAAAGGCATTGAAGTTGATAAAGCTAAAGTTGATTTGATTTCACATCTTCCACCACCACGAACTGTGAAAGAAATCAGATCATTTTTAGGCCATGCTGGATTTTACAGAAGATTCATTAAAGACTTTAGTAAAATTTCAAGACCTCTGTGTAATCTTCTTGCAAAAGATACATCATTTGTCTTTGATGATGCTTGTAATAATGCCTTTCAGAAACTCAAATCAGAGTTAACATCTGCACCTATTATTCGGCCACCTGATTGGAGCCTACCTTTTGAGATAATGTGTGATGCCTCTGATTATGCTATTGGTGCTGTGTTGGGGCAGCGAATTAATAAACTTCCCCATGTGATTTACTATGCCAGTAAAACATTGAATGATGCTCAACTTAATTATTCTACAACTGAAAAAGAATTGCTGGCAGTAGTCTTTGCTCTAGATAAGTTTCGGTCTTACTTATTGGGATCGAAGGTATATATCTATTCGGATCATGCTGCATTGAAGTATCTTTTATCTAAAAAAGATGCTAAATCTCGTCTTCTCCGATGGATATTATTGCTACAGGAATTTGATATTGAAATTCGGGATAAGAAAGGTTCCGAAAATGTTGTAGCAGACCACTTATCTAGGTTGATAGTTGATTTTACTGATGAATCATTGCCCATAACTGAATCTTTTCCTGATGAACAATTACTTGTAGTGTCCCAGTTGCCTTGCAAAGATTAATAGCTGTGTCTGGCTGAAGACGTAAAACTTAGCGCTACTGGGAGGCAACCCAAGTTTTTTTTAGAATTTTTATTTTAGTGCTTATTTTTTTTTTTCTTCTTATGCTATTCTTGTGCTTCACTTGTTCTTTTCATTTTGATAGATACTATAGCGTTTCAGTGGAGTGCAGGTACTATCTTTCCTTCCCTCGTCTATTTATTTTCCTCAGTATTTATTTCATATCTTTTTACATTGAGGACAATGTTTCATGCAGGTTTGGGGGTATAGGAAGATATTTGTTTAGGATATCCTAAGTTATTTTCTTGCTTGTTTTGAATTTTTCAGTAAAAAAAAAAATAATAAAAAAAAAATAGTTTTTAGGTTGTTTGTTAGTATTTTTATAGGTTTTGGTAGTTTATCCCTTCGTGATGCATACTTCAATTTTTAAGAGATTAATTTACATTGGAAGTGTGAGTAAGTATACTGGAGGATAGAGTCACTTAACTGAGAAATAGCATTCTGTTACAGTCCTCTTGGATCAAGTGCTTGAGCTAATAAAACTCACTCACACACACCAGTTACATAAAGTAATACCTTCTAGAGATTTGTTGAATACTAATTTTCAGTGGGATGTCTTTAGTCAGAGTCATTGGATGATATGTGGTTGTCTGTTGAGCTTAAATGATCATGATAGAC
Organism: Houttuynia cordata; assembly: GCA_039654745.1. Taxonomy (NCBI): domain Eukaryota; kingdom Viridiplantae; phylum Streptophyta; class Magnoliopsida; order Piperales; family Saururaceae; genus Houttuynia; species Houttuynia cordata. Next base: position 31,388,971 of record CM077502.1, read on the forward strand.
CATTTACTTGGCTATGGCAAGGGCTTGGAACCGGAAATAGGTTGAGAGTATAATACAGCCTGGACAGAATAAAGATGTGCTTGAAAATATATATGCTGAAACTGAAAAAAAAAAAAAATGGAAACGAAAATAAAAAAAAAGGGGCTGCTTGACTATTATAGGATTAACTTAGGCTGATGCTCAGGTCCGAAGCGGTCCATCTTAAAACCTAATGCCCTAAGCCAACTGGCTGGGAGTCATTGGCCTGAGTCATTGCTAAACCTAAGCATCTTGAAGTCAGGCCTTACACAATCCTTATGAAAAAAATGAAAAAAAAAAAAAAAAAGTCTGTGGTGTATTATCCTCTCAAATCTAGAATGTTGGACCCGAAGGAGGCGCGCAAGCATCTGTGCTATCATGAACCTAAAGATTACGATGACTATGTAGATTCTGATGTTCTTTGGTTAATGGGTAACACTGGATCTGTGTAAAACAGAGATTTAGAGTGTATTGCTACAATGTTCTACACTTTCTATTATTTAAAGTATCATGTTATATCATATTGAGCAGAAATTTCCAAGATGAAGGTGTAGAATAAAACCACTTACTTGAGCGCTTCTATATTCCAGTTGATTATAAATGCAAGTACGTGTGGTTAGTTTTCTTAAGTATTGCAGTGTGTATTTGAAGGGATAATAGGTTTTGTGTTTTGAAGTGTTTAGTTAACTTCTTTCTCATTTAGATAAAGAGTAAGGTTAATTTTATAAATACATGTTTGTGGGTAGCATGGCTGCAAACCCTCACGAGACTTCACTCGTCCAGCCAGGGACACCTGGGGGTTTAAAAGGCTTGTTGCATATGCTAAATGCAATCGTGATTCCCTACGACAGTGGCATTTATTTTTGAGTAGCTTTATTATTTTTCTTTTGTGTTTTGCTTGAGGACTAGCAAAATCTAGGTTTGGGGGTATTTGTTAAGCATGAAAAATACACATTTTTATATGCCTTTTTACCTATTTGTTAGTCATGTTTTCTAATTAAAACGAGGAATAAAGTGATTTTTGGTAATTTTCTAAGTAATTAGGAATTAATTAAATAATGCTCTCTAAATTGCTCAATTTAACACTGTTCCGTAATTTTATAAATATTTGGTACGTCTAATTTGGGACATGTTTTATTTTGTACAGGTTCACATGCTCGTATTGCTGAACAGCCAAAAGTGAAGCCGTTAGACGGGTTTTGAAATGCCAAAGCGACCCAAGATCTGAGATCACGCGCAGAGAAGATCTGATCCGTTGATGTTCACTGATGAAGAAGACGGGCGCCGCATTAAGATAAGAGCCATTCAGATTGATCTAGCGAACGAGGTTGCTTCGACGGGTTTAATTGGAAGTTAAAAAAAAAAAGAAAAAAAAAAAAGAAAAGAAAGAAATCCGGACCGGTTCAATGGTCCGGTTCATTGAAAAAAAAAATAACAAAAAATAACAAAAACAGAACCCGAGCGCTCGAGGCTCGGGTGTTCTGCTCGAGTCGGGCGTTCTGTTTCTGAAACAGAGAGAGGCCTGAGGCAGCTGGGCTCGACGGCGGCTGGGTCCCGGTGGTGTCCGGCGACGGAGGAGGTCGATGACGGCGCAGCTGGGCTTGGCGACGACGGCAAAGGAGATGGCGAGGCGACGGCGAAATCAGAAACGACGGCGACCATGGTTCACTCGAAGAACACGGCGGAGCGCGATGGTCTGATGACAGCGGCGGCGGGTCTGGATTCTGGCAACACAGGACGACGGCGGTGGAGCTCACGATGACGGTGGAGGCCGATTGGAGGAGGAGGATCTCGAATCGGTGACTAATTTGGAAGGTATCAGAAAGGAAAGATTTATGTTTTGGGCTCTGTATTGGGCGTTAAAAATTGGAATTTTTCCTTTGCAATTGGACGGGATTGAATCTGAAGCGAGATGCAAATCGACGGATTTGGAAGGCATCCTCAATCTGGAGTCTGTATAAAAACAGAGCGAACAGGGAGGCCGGAGAAAAAAAAACGGGCAGTTCGAGAGCGACAGAGAGACGACCTGCAATTTTTTCTTTTCCAGAAATTTTGTTTTCTTTCCTTTGTTCTCTTTCATCTTGTTTTTTTTTTTTTCTTCCGGCTTCGTGCTTTGAAGTTGTGAAGAACTTTGGCTGTGAACAGTAACTCCGAGAAGAGGAACCTGTGAACAGTAACTCCGGGAAGAGGAACAGTACTTTCTGATTTATTTTCCATTATTCCAAAAGTCTTGTAAGTTAATTTCAGTTATATCAAATGAATTCCATTATCTTTACAGTTAATTTCTATAGCATGAGTAGCTAAATCCCTGTCTAGGGCTGAGATGAAGCCATGATTAGTTGTAGGAATAGTATTTATGCGATGCAATTGTTTTGTCTAAATTAATGCGTTTTAACGATTGCTATTCTCAAATTAATTGCATTGGATTATATGTTAAATATGATATTTGGGTATTACCTGTGATTCATCTTATAATGGATACAGCTAATGATTTGAATCTCATCTATTGATATGCAAGAGAATGCAAAATCCTATTTAAAAATCTATATGCTTTAATGCTGAAATTTTCCGTACGAGAATAGATTGAATTCCAATTCTCTACGAGATAATCGTGAAAACAATTGATGATTTTAAAAGAAATATTCCTATGATTGTCATGTGCTGATTCTTATGCCCTAGAGTTTTAAATTCTTGATTAAAGTTTCAATTTTTAATTGTCAATTAGTTTCTTTTTCATAGATTATTTAATTACCTTTAGATTAATTTCTTAGTTAAAGCTGTTTAATTGCATTGAGTCTTAGATTAGTCGTAGTTGTAGTGGATCAAATCAATTTAATTCTTCAACAAGGGTAATAATCTGTTCTTCGAATTAGAATTCCGCTACACAAGTCCCTGTGGGTTCGACCTCGTAAGAATTGTGCGACTATACTCCAAACACGATTCGTACACTTGCGAGTAAAATTAGGAGACTAATTAAAACAACAACACCCCATAAACTTAAGACACCACCCTCCTATTGGCTGATAAAAGGTGATTTAATCACTTCCTTTTAATTAAGATTTACTCTTCTTCATTATCTCAACTGAAACGATAACTTTTTGATCTTCTATAGTACTTTCCTTATTTACCGCGATTAGGTCACATCGTAGATTTGCACCCCAATTCCATCTAACCAACTGAAGATCACATTAAGCCATATCACCCACGTTCACACGACGCCCCTGGGCCAGTGCCACTTAGCTCTGAGCCCAGGTCCCTGCATCTTGACTTGCACTCCTTGCGCGCGTGTCTATGATGTTCTGCATGCATACCACGTACTACACCATCTCACGTAGACCATAAACCACAACTCATAACCGAAATTAACTTACCAATTATGAAATTCCTATGAGTCTAACCCACTGAACACACACCCTGGCGCTTGGCCCCACTCTTGGCGTCAGATGCTCTCAGACCCTGGCGCCAGGCTAGTCTCAGCGCCTGGTAGTACCCAGCGCTAGGACCAGTCCTCGCGCCCTGGTGGCCTAACTAGTTAGGTCACGCGATTAAGTAAATTTTCTCACATTATAAAAGTCAAATGACATACCAAAGCATGTAACATGACCAAAATCAATCAGGTAGCCAAAAATTCCTATTTTAGACCAGTTCCTAAAATAGAAATTTTAGTGAACATACCGATTTTCAGGGTGTTACAGTCTCCAACCATTGTGTCCGTGAACACTGATGGTGCCCACGTCGCTAAAGTTATGGCAGGGTTCCAAATAGAACAAATATATGCGTATGGGTTTGTTGTCCATGTGATAGCCACATTAATATGAGAGAATAAATTTATTTACTCATATCATTATCTTTGTGTATGGAGTCTGATCGTTTCGTCTAGATGTTAGCAATTCTTGACATTCGTGTTGAATTGTTTCTTTCAATTGACATGGAAACAATTGACAACTCATGTTACAATTTTTACCTCTTCCGCTATTTGCAATTATCATTTATTATCTTGTTATTTTCTATTGCAATTTTTTGTCCTATTGGGTATTTCTTGGAATACTCACGCATCCTGCAATCTAGGTTTAGTAGCTGATAACACATAAGGATAGCTGGTTAGAATGGATTGAAGAGATGAAGATCGCTACTTAGATCCTAGACTTTCAATTTATTTTTGAGACTATTTATAAATGGCTTTGGACCATTAAAACATATCATGTTATTATTTTATCTTTTATTTTGAATTTCATTTATAAATAGTCTATCGTGTGAATTTATCATTTTTTACTTTTCATTGTACTGGTGTGAATGACGACATATCTATGACGCCTCAAGTATTCAATAATTTAAAATATATATATACTCTTATTTGAAGCTAAAAATTTGGGGTGTGACAACGTGGTATCGGAGCCTCCGGATATCGCTATCTTTGAAGAATGAATGGCATATATATAAAAATATCTTACCTATATATGGGATAATTAATAGCGTTAATGACTAATGAGCTTTTATGACATAGGAAAATGGCTAGAACTCGAAGTGGGAAATAGTATGAGAGCAAGAAACAAGAAATTGCCCAGGAGTGGGTAGCACAATGGAGGCTAGGCAACATAGGCCAAGGAACAAGAGAAAACCCATTCAGGATTGATGTAGAGGGGGCCGACTCAGGAGGATGTGGCACCTTTACCAAAAGACAACCTTGAATATGATGAGTATCTAGACTACTTTGAATCTAAAATAGTCGAATACCCAATAGAAGAGGAGCCAAGGGTGGATGAGCAGCAACAACACATAGTCATCGAGTTAGATGACGAAGATGCACCACCTATAGTGATTGAGCCTATACCTCAGGAAGTTAGAGATCACCAAGTCTATGAGGAAGCGGCAGGATGGAGACTTGTGGTATGAATTGTACAAGAGGTTCAAGTCCCAATGATACCACTGGCCCAATATGTCTCCTTTGGAAGTAGTGATGCATCCAAGCCCCATCGGTGTATATGTAATACCCAAAAAATTGGTATGTTTATTATAACTGATATACGAAGTTTTGATGCTTGTTTTTGCTATGTTTTGCAATTTGGTGTTAAAGAACGTGATGAAAGCTTCCCAACACCACTGATTATGCGCAAATAGGAGCTCGGAGCAAAAAGATATGATCGATTGAATTTTTGGACGTGATCGATCACCAGAGCATACGCGATTGATTAGACCAGTTTCATAAACGAAATCAAGGCTAACGTGATTGATCACCATGGGTGACGATCGATTGTATTTACTGTGATTTGCGATCATTACCTTATCAATAGATCGTATCTACTGGAGTTTTTGTTGCACAGTGTTGGATCGATCGAAACATTGTGCGATCGATCGGCATATGAAGAGTAGTAGCGAACAATTGCAGGAAACAATGGAAAATACGAAGGAAAGTAGAGATCGATTGGTAAGTGATCGATCAGCAAAAGAAGAGATCGATCGCCGTATTTGAAAAACTTAAAACAAGACCTATTTCAAGACGGATTTGGAAGGGGGTTGCATGGTTCCTCTTACTCCTATATATGCCTTAAAGGGGAACATTTTTAGATGTCTAGAGAGTCTTGGAGAGTTGTTTTGGGAGAGCTTTGTGACGGCTATAGCAAAGGAAAAGAAGAAGATGATGAAGAAGAAGATGACTTATGTTTCTCTACCAATGCGCAGCTAAACTCTTTCCAAGGTGGAGATGAAGCCCGAGTAGATTGGTTTTGTCGTTTCTTTCTCTATTCTTAATTTTATCTTAGTTGATGTATGATCTTTGTTATACTATCACTGTTAATTCATTGAGATTTATTCTTTGTTCTCGAGAGAGCTGAGAGTCATTCTTGTGAATTTCAATCCGAGAAATATTTGTGTGTCCGAGAGGAATGTATGTAGACTAAGGTGTTATATAGGAATAAAGTTTCATTGATCTATGCTCGAGAGAGATAGTATCATAATTCCATAGTTTTCATTGCTTAAGTGTAACGTCTGAGAGGAGTGCATGATATTTTGAATTGACAAGCATATGTCTGAGAGGAATATGCTAATCAACTATGAATCTATAAAAGAGAGAGAAAGAGAGACGACAGAACTAGTTTATTTCGTGGTGGATTTGAGTCCTTGGTACTTCTCCATATTAGTACAAGTCCTTTAAAATAGTTAAAGTTAATTGCTTTCTTAGATTAAATCAAAACAATAACTTTTCTCTTGAGTTTGGTAGATTAATCATCCATCCCTAAGGTTTGACAACCCTAAATACTCACTGCAGTACAATTACCTTGTGCACTTGCAAGGGTTTAATATTTAATCAATCAATCGTCGTCGGTGACAATCGATTGTAAGTACTGTAATTTGGCTTGGCGTGTGATGCGATCGATCGCCGCCAAAACGATCGATCGTAAGTACTGTGATCGCGCTTAAGGGAAACAGCGATCGATCGCCTGTGGTCACGATCGATCGCACCGTATAGACTCCAAAATGGAAGTGTGTTTTGTTACGATTTTGATGGGAAAAAAATACCAAATCCTAACCAAACTTGGAGTGCAAATCCATATGAAGATTTTGGAGTATTTCTATTGGAGGAAGAGACCATGATAAGGAAGGATTTGCTTAAGAGGAGAAACCCTAAACTCTATATAAACACATGAGAGGGCATGGCTTGTGCTATTTATATCAAAACCCTAGCTCTAGAAAGCTTGTGTTTTTCTCCTTCCCACGTTCACCCTTCTCTCAAGCCTCTTCTTGGTGTGAGTTTCCTTCAAGGCTTGGAGCGGGAGCATTGTTGCAAAGCGAAGGAGGCGAACAATGCGGTAAAAGACGAAACACGTGTGAAAACAAAGTGTAGGATGGTTTTTTCCTATTCTATTTTCCTTTTTTCTCGTATATGAGTACTGATTCATTCATATCATAGCTATATATGTTGATTTGAATAGAACTTGATACACAATTGATTCTATCATTCATATTGTTAAAGTATATTCCTCAATGCATTCATGCTATGTCCTTAGATGGGAATACTATCCATGCTTGATATCTATTGATCTTGTTGATGCCAAAAGTTCTGATCTTTTTCTATTAGTCCTTTTATTTTGTTGGTTCAAGTGGTCACAACTGTTGTTTTGATTTAATTGTCCTTATTCTAAAGGGTTAGTACTTAAGACTACGTTTTATGATAAGAAACATGATAAAAATAGTATTTTTATGTAATTCCAGAATACTTTAGGATCTGTAATGAACCTAGGAGGGGAGTAATTAGGTCTGTAATACTTTATTAACACTAATAAGGTTTGGTTATACGAAATACTTAAGTATGATTATGATTTATCATCTCGGATAGAACTGTTTCTGTGCCGACAGTCGGTAGTAATTAATTCATAATGAATTCAAGAAAAATCAGAAAAATATAAAGTCAGTGGGATTAATCATATGGGGTAAGTCTAAGTGAGCAAGTGAACCAAGATTTCTATTTTTAGACAAGCATTCGTGTCGGTTTGAAGTTCCACTTGGAAATCAAATCATCAAAAACCTATTCTTAAATCTTGACTTTGGATACATATATATCATAAACCCAATTTTTTTTTTGGAATGTTCCTTTCTAGGGCTATGCATGAACATATGTGTGTCAAAAGTATTGGATGTTTGATCTATACTCCTATGGTGATCTTTGTTATTGTCTGAGATATGTGAATCTCCTTGTTACTCATGAGAGCGAGTCATGTCCTGATAAGAGTCTTCGATGTTCTATTCATACTCCACGAGTGAGTTATTGTGGTAAAAGTTGCCCTTATTCTCAGAAAGTTGAGACCTCTGCTATTGTTGAAGCATTGCCCAGTTTGACAGTGACCTATTCTCCACTAAGAGTTCTTCTGAAGATCTCTTTGGGTAGAATCATAGTATGCTCATGAGCCATTGCTAGATCCATGGTGATCTTCGATATTTATGGAACATAGTTTCCTTATTGCTCGAAGGGAGGCACATACGTACGTTTAGACTGTATAATATTACAGAAGGTTTGCAGTCTCCGCCTATTGTGTCTGTAAGCATTGATGGGGCCAGCATCCTAGACACATGGTGGATTCTGAAGGGAGAACCTCTAGGGTGGTCTGGTAAGTAACCACATGGTTGGCATATTCAGTGAGCAGAAATTAAATCTTTTTGCGCTTTAGATTCCTAGAGGTATTAAGATTGTTTATCTTCTCCTTATACATTTGATGTTCGGAGTCATGTTATTTATTATTTTTTTCCTATACTTGCGAGTCGGGATCCGTTGTTGACTAACCTTTCTTTTTAGGTAAATAGACCTTAGGTTCAGTCTAGATGTCATTGAGTATCAGTATGCTTCTGTTATATATTTCTCTTCATCCTGCTTGATTCTTTTCAGTGGGATTTTACATCCTACTGAGTGTTTCTACGGAATACTCATGCACCCTCTGATGCAAGGGGAAAGATAACTGAGGCAGGACGGTTGCAGTAGCAGGAAGGTGTTGATGACGTCGAGAAGAGATTAGAAGATTTCTTTATTATTATTCAGTTGCTTGATTTACTACTTTATGAATTATTGACCGATGTGTACCAGAAACATGGATTTTATTTCTATTGACTTAGTTAAAATTTAATGGCTGCAATAAAAATAAAGTAGGTTCATTTCATATTTATTTAATGATGTTTATATACTTTATACACTGAATTTTGGGATGACCAATTACACATCCTTTCGTGATGACGTAATTCTCTCGCCTCTCTCGAGCACAAAGAATAACTCTCAAATAAATTAACAGTGATTGTATAATAAGATCCATACACCAATTAAGATAAAAATTAAGATGAGAGAAAGAAAACGATACAACCAATCTACTCGAGCTTCATCTACGCCTTGGATGCGAATTTAGCTGGCCATCGGACAAAAAGAGCACTGCTGATTTGTCGGAGTCATATTGCATGTTCACCGAAAACTGTTCACAAAATCACTATTCACGATATTGTAGCAATTTACTGTTCACGCGCACTATCTAGCGTCTCTCCCAAATCGCAGTTCACTGTAGCAAATTGAAAAAATAGTGTAGCAGTGCAATTTCATCCAAAAATTGCTCCATTTTTCCTATTCTCCCCTCCGGCCGACTCCTTCCTCTTCCCTCTCTCCTTCCGGTGGAAACCATGCCAGAATCCGGCGGAAAATCTCCCTCGAAACTCTGTTTTTCCAGCTAAAAAAATAGTCACAAAAGTTCTCCTTTTCCCTCCCAAGTTCTCCAGTTTTTATAGACGGCCAAACCACATATCCTAGATCGAGTATCCAATTCCAAGTTGAAGTTGAATCGAGCCCAAATCCGGCACTTTCAAAATCAAGCCCGACTGTTTTTACTTTCCCAATTGAGCACAGCTCTGTCTGTTTTCCCGCTCGTCAAGCCTCGCCGATCCACCGCCATCGCCGTCTTGCGATCGTCATCGTCGTTTGAGCCCAGCCGCCGTCGTCATCGCTCATCGACTGTTATCTCCCCCGTCGAACCACCCTCAAGATCGAGGCCATGGCCGTCTACTCGAGCTCCTCTGTTCCTGTCTGAACGGCCCTAGCTTTGGCTCGGGTCGAATCTTTCTTTTTTTTTTCTTCGACAGAACCGAACCGAAACAGAAATTCTTCTTCTTTTTCTTTATTAAGCGAAAACCCCTTGTAACAATCTCGTCCGTCAACTCTCATCCGAACGGTTCTTTTGTTAAGATAAAACCCGTCTTCTCCTTATATGTACGTCAGCGGCTCTAGATCGCTTCTGCCCTCGATCTCACTGTTTTAAACAAATGACTGTCAACATGTCCTCAACCATTAGATCTTTGATCTCTTTGCCAAAATATTTTGCTTCTTTTCTCTTCTTAAACCAAAAGGAATGTATGTCTTATTTTCCTACAAAAGATCAAAAACAACAATAAAGCACACGAAATCTATTCTAATACTAACATAAACATAAGTTTAGGAGCTAATAATATGCATAATTCACGTATAGATCACACCCCCAAACCTACATTTTACTAGTCCTTAGCAAAACAAAACAAAACAAAATCAAACAAAACAAACTAAAGGAACTAAAGAAAAGTAAATGCCACTTTCGTACGGAACACGATTGCATTGAGCATATGCAACAAGCCATTAAACCTCTAGGTGTCCCTAGTAGGACGAGTGTTGTCTCGTGAGGGTTTGTAGCCATGCTACCCACAAACATGTACTTATGAAATTAGCCTAATTAATCTAAATACAAAAACAAAAATAAAAATTAAAACATTACAAAACAAGCAAACCTATTATCCCTTCAAATGCAAACTACAATGCTTAAGATAATCAACCACACGTACTTGGATTATAATTAACTGGAATATAGAAGCCCTCAAGTAAGTGGTTTTATTCTACGCTTTCATCTTAGAAATTTTTGTTGAAATATAATATAGCATGATAATTTAAATAGTAAAAGTGTAGAACATTGTAGCAATACATTCTAAATCTCTGTTTCACACAGATCCAATGCGGCCCATTAACCAAAGAACATCAGAAACTACATAGTAATCATAATCTTTAGGTTCATGATAGCATAAATGCATGCGCACCTCCTTCGGGTCCAACATTCTTGATTTGAGAAGATAATGCACCATAGATTTTTTTTTCAATAGGACTGTGTAAGGCTTGACTTCAAGATTCTTAGGTTTAACAATGACTCGGGCCAATGACTCCCAGCTAGTTAGCTTAGGGCATTAGGTTTTAAGTATAGACTGCTTCGGGCCCGGGCCCGAGCATCAGCCTAAGTTAATCCTATAATAGTCAAGCAACCCCTTTTCTTTTGTTTTTTTATTCATTTTTTCAGCATTCATATTTTCCATCGCATCTTATTCTGTCCAGGTTGTATTATACTCTCAACCTATTTCTGGTTCCAAGCCCTTGCCATTGCCAAGTAAATGGTCTACCATGATCTTTTAAGCTCAACAGACAACCACATATCATCCAATGACTCTGACTAAAGACATCCCATTGAAGATTAGTATTCAACAAATCTCTAGAGGATATTACTTTATGTACTAGTGTGTGTGAGTAAGTTTTATTAGCTCAAGCACATGATCCAAGAGGACTGTAACAGAAAGATATTCTTAGTTAAGTGTTTCTATCCTCCAGTATACTTACTCACACTTCCAATGTAAATTAATCTCTTAAAAATTGAAGCATGCATTATCACAGGATAAATTATCAAAACCTATAAAAATTACTAACAAACAACCTAAAACTAATCATATTTTTATTTTATTTTTTTTAATTTTCTGATTTTTTTATGCAAGCAATATTCCCTCCCCCAAACCTATTATGAACATTGTCCTCAATGTGAATAATATAAAACTATAATGATAATCATAAAAAGGAAAGGAAGAAAAGGAGTGAATACACCTTAATACGTGGGTTGCCTCCCACTAAGCGCTAAGTTTAACGTCTTCAACCAGACTGAGCCACTATCTTCTACAGGACTTGGATCCTCAAGTCGTCAACCCGGATCAATTAAATGATTGCCCCACACACTCCTATCCTTTTTGCCTAAGTATGGAGCACATCGTGGAATAAACGGGTAGAGTGGTGGGTGGGGAAGCGTTGGAAAGAGGGGTCCCTGCATTAGCCATGGGAGAAAGTCATGAGAGAATTTTAAAATAAAGAGCTCCTCCTCCCCTAAATCAATCAATTTGGCCATAGGGGCCTCTTCTAGTAACACATGTGGGAGAGGTTTCTCAAATAAGGGAACGAATGGGTGATCGATAGAATAATCAACATCACTTTCAACATTCAAAGGGTAGGGTAGGTCTAGACATTGTACGATTGGTGCCTTAGGAACAAAAGGTTCCGTTAATCATGCCAATAGTCTGTGACTCCTTAGATATAGAAGAAGGATTAAAGTTGGGTTCTATTGACGCACTCACTTCTTCTTTAATTTCCACACCTTCTTGATCATTTCTTGAACTACACCTATACTCATGTTCAAATTTATCTGCACTCCAATGGGTTGTAACATTTTGAACATGGTCAGGGGAAAAACATATCCCCTCTTCAACAAACTAGCCCATCGGATATTGTGATTGGATAGGTAAAGTACATTCTTCGCTCATATCCATGGACTGTGCCAATTGTTCTAACTGTGTTTCTATTTTAGTAAGGGATTGAGTGTGTGAATGGACAAGCTGGGCATGGGTCCATAGTTCACCTTTCAGCTCTCTGTGTTTGGTTTCCATCTCGACTTTCATATCGGTTAAGGCTGTGAGGATCATTTGGCTCATTTGTTTCATTTGATCTTCCAAGGTATCTTTGTCTAATTGGCCAAACTGAGGAGTAGAGGCTAGTTGGTAAGGCAGTTGTTAGCTTAGGAAATCTTGTCTAGGGATGAAGAGTGGGCCCTGGGTTGGGTTGCTCCCAAGGGGAATTAAGGTGGTCCTCCCATCTATGAAGACCTTGGGCCTCATTCACATATTTACTTATAAAATCAGGGTACTCACGGGCCAAAGGGCACTCCACTGGGGTATGAATAAGACTTAAACAGAGGGCACATGGTTCCAACATAAAAGAAGTTGTAGATTGTTGGGAAGATGTGCCACTCCCAAAGTTAAAGTGATTATCCCAACCACGGTTGTAATTATCAGCATATAAGGGATATGGATGAAACGGCACTTCATAGGGAGGGGAATTAGGTGTGTGTGGGGAATAATAATCATTAAAGCACCTATATGGGTTCTCATGGCTAAATCCATAGAAAGGTGAAGATATTTTTCACCATGCATTCATCAACACCCGAACCACACTAGCACACTTCCACAAATCAGAAAAAAAACACCCCTAGATATCCACAACTAGCAATTAGCAGCCCTAGATATTGACAACTAACAGTCCTAATAGCCACAACTAGCACAACATGCAATCACAGAAAAAAAGGAAAAAACAAACAAACAAGCACTCAATTAAACTAGAAAGGAAAAGGATAGGAGAATGCAAACTATGGGAAGGGATAGCCCTTCCAACGTTGGCGAGAATTTCACGTCTTCTCTTCATCCTACACAAGAAAGCAAAACATAAATTAAGCTACTGAAAGTTAGACTAAATTAAACTAAACTAAACTACTCGAAAACTAAGCTATGCTAAGAATTTAGTAAACTATTAACTTCCATCTCCAGCAGTGGCGCCAAAAACTTGATTGTTTAATATTTGAACCCTTGCAAGTGCATAAGGCAATTGTACTACAATGAGTATTAGGGTTGTCGAACCTCAGGGACGGATGAATAATCTTACCAAATTCAAGTGAAAGAAAGTTGCAATTTTAATTAAATCTAAGAAAGCAATAAACTTTAACTACTTTAAATGAGTTTAACTAATATAGAGAAGTGTCAAGGCTTCGAATCCACCACAAAATAAACCAGCTTGTCATCTCTCTCTTTCTCTCTCTCTATTGTATAAATTCCTAGTTGGCTAGCATATTCCTCTCGGACATATACTTGTCAATTCAAAATATCGTGCTCTCCTCTCGGACATAACACATAAGCAATTAAAACATTAAACTGTGATCTATCTCTCTTGAGCATAAATCAATGAAACCTTATTAATATATCACACCTCACTCTACTTACGTTCTTCTCGGACACGCAAGTATTCCTTGGATTGAAATTCACAAGAATCACTCTCGCCTCTCTCGAGCACAAAGAATAACTCTCAAATAAATTAATAGTGATTGTATAATAAGATCCATACACCAATTAAGATAAAAATTAAGATGAGAGAAAGAAAATGATATAACCAATCTACTCGGTCTTCATCTTCATCTTGGACACGAATTTAGTTGGGGATTAGACAAGAAGAACACTGCTGATTTATCGGAGTCATGTTGTACTGTTCACCGAAAACACAGTTCACAAAATCACTATTCACGATACTGTAGCAATTTACTGTTCACGCGCACTATTTAGTGTCTCTCCCAAATCGCAGTTCACTGTAGCAAATTCAAAAATCACTGTAGCAGTGCAATTTCATCCAAAAATTGCTCCTTTCTTCCTCTTCTCCCCTTCGGCCGACTCCATCCTCTTCCCTCTCTCCTTCCTGCGGAAACCATGCCGGAATCCGGTGGAAAATCTCCCCCGAAACTCTATTTTTTCGGCTAAAAAAAAGTCCCAAAAGTTCTCCTTTTCCCTCCCAAGTTCTCCAGTTTTTATAGACGGCCAAACCACAAATCCCAGATCGAGTATCCAATTCCAAGTTGAAGTCGAATCAAGCCCAAATCCGGCACTTTCCAAATCAAGGGCGACTGTTTTTGCTTTCCCAATTGAGCACGGCTCTGTCTGTTTTCCCGCTCGTCAAGCCTCACCGATCCACCGCCATCGCCGTCTTGCCGTCGTCATCGTCGTTCGAGCCCAATTGCCATCATCATCACCCGTCGACTGTTATCTCCCCCGTCGAACCACCCTCAAGCTCGAGGCCATGGCCGTCTGCTCAAGCTCCTCTGTTCCAGACTGAAAGGCCCGAGCTTGGGCTCGGGTCGAGTCTTTCTTTTTTTCTTTCTTTTTTTTCTTCGACAGAACTGAACCGGAACGAAAATTCTTTTTATTTTTCTTTATTAGGCGAAAACCCCTCGTAACGATCTCGTCCGTCAACTCTCATCCGAACGGTTCTTTTGTTAAGATAAAACCCGTCTTCTCTTTATATGTACGTCAGCGGCTCTAGATCGCTTATGCCCTCGATCTCACTATTTTAAACAAATGAGGCTCTTTAAAACCCGTCAACATGTCCTCAACCATTAGATCTTTGATCTCTTTGTCAAAATATTTTGCTTCTTTTCTCTTCTTAAGCCAAAAGGAATGTATGTCTTATTTTCCTACAAGAGATCAAAAACAATGTTAAAGCACACGAAATCTATTCTAATACTAGCATAAACATAAGTTTATGAGATAATAATATGCATAATTTACGTATAGATCACTTGTCACCAAGAAGCCACATTGATTTCACCATTGACATCATGCCTGGTATAGCTCTCATATCCAAGGCACCTTAACGGATGGCTCCTACGGAATTGGATGAATTAAATAAGCAATTACATGAACTGCTCGACAAGCAATTCATTAGGCCAAGTGTTTCTTCTTGGCGAATGCAAGTATTGTTTGTAAAGAAGAAAGATGATTCGCTACGTCTATGCATAGACTATCGGATGTTGAACCAAATAACCATTAAGAACAAGTATCCACTTCTTAGTATAGATGATCTATTCGATCAACTGTAATCATCTAAAGTCTTTTATACGATTGACTTGAGATCAGGCTATCACCAACTGAAGATTAAGGATGAAGATGTATCTAAGAAGACATCTAGGACATGGTATGGCCACTATGAGTTTTTGGTTATGCCTTTTGGACTTACAAATGCACCTGCTTCTTTTATGGATATGATGAACAAGATTTTTTAGATATGTTGGTTAAGTTTGTGATAGTATTTGTAGATGATATTCTTATCTACTCAACCAGCCTGGAAGAACATAGAGAACACTTGAGTCAGGTACTGCAAATCCTCAAGGATAACCGTTATTGTCACGCCCCAAATTTCCAAGACCCGATTTACGCGGAAGCGATCAACCAATGACGGTCATAGGGTGGGAAACCTGGGACTGACCGAATACTCAAGACTTCTAATTGTCTCATTAAATATAATGGGACTTACAGGATCAATATGACTTAAACAATATTCACTTACAAAAATATAGATAACTGAAAAGGAATCTAATTAATTATTACATTAACGAAATTGTCTCAACGGAACTTAAAATAAAACGGCGCGTAGGCCGCGAGTTCAAACAACAGAACATAAAAATAACATAATTAAAGAAATAAGTCTTTGGACTCCAGTATCCATCCACGTCGCTGTTCGCTATCACTTCTGTTCCTTCTTAATTCCTGCATCAGAGGATGCATGAGTATTCCATAGGAAATACCCAGTAGGATACAAAAAAAAACCCACAACGGAAAAAAATAGAATAAGGTCAAAGACTCAAAGATAGATACAAGTCCAAAAGCTCAGATTCAGCAAATACCGTGTTCACTTATCTGGAAACAACCGCCATCCGAGACACCATAATCAAGGAAGGTTAAGATCAATATTAGAGACTCCAAACTTACGTAGAGTAAAGGAGGTAAGGTAATAACATCTACTCCGGACATCCAAATGTCAGAGGTAACAATTTCTGCTCTCAGGTTTGTCCATTTCCTCTATGAACATCAATTACCAGATCATCCTAGAGGTTCTACAGAGGAACCCGGCCATGCGTCTAGGGATGCTGGCCCCATCGGTGCTTACGGGCACAATGGGCGGAGATTGCAGACCTTTCGTAATGTCATACAATCTAATGCGCACGCGTTTGCTGTCATCGGCTGAACTACAGAGGTTCATCAATATCGGAGATCTCGCAAGATCTAGCTATGGCTCGTGAGCATACTATGATTCCGACTAAGAGTTCTCATAAATGACTCAAAGCGGAGAAACAGTTCTTGGAAACATCTGGGCCTTATCATTAAGAGGCTTAAGTCAAGGCTTTCTGATTTCGACTCTTCGTAGAAGTAGAAAGTAAGGTTCAACCATAATTCGAATTGACTCACTAAGGAGTGTTGCTAACTCAGAATGAATAAGTTTGGGAACTCGACTGAGACCCGACTAAAATGACTCATCAATGAGACATACCACGAGGTTCGCCAAAAGTCCATGGTCCGCCGTCTTCATCGTCATACCTAACCCTAGAGTTGACAATCCCCGACACAGAAGAATTTGAATGACGTGTCTTAGATAGACCACGT
Source organism: Houttuynia cordata (assembly GCA_039654745.1). NCBI lineage: Eukaryota > Viridiplantae > Streptophyta > Magnoliopsida > Piperales > Saururaceae > Houttuynia > Houttuynia cordata. The sequence goes on from CM077502.1 coordinate 31,405,816, forward strand.
CAGAGATTTCGAATAAGGTTTAAGCTTTGAATACTCTTGAGTCATGAATAACCCAAGAGAGGAAACAAAAGGACAATTATCATAGGACACCACGTTCGACTCTAAGACCCTTAATATTCTTGTAGGGTTACTGTTCTCAGTACCTTATAAGTCTTATTATACTTAATTAAAGTCTTAAGTATTATCTTAACTCATGTTTCATAGTATTATTAGGGTTTTCAAGTCTTTTAAAATCAGAAACAGGGTTCTGTCCAAAACAGAACAGCCCACTTCAAATGGTCACCACGCTCTGTACACAGCGAACTAACCAACGAAATTTTTATCTCAAATAGCCTCAGGTGTCTATTTTACATATTGATAAACGGATTAATTTTTGGATTATTGTACAATTAGTTATAATTTTTTGAGTAGGGGTCGTCTGCACAGTATTACTCCTGGCCGAGGTTAATTAACTTCAATTATACTTGTTACATAGTTGTAAAAACTTTATTAACTCATAATTAAATTATCTCTGACATCATTACCTCTTCCATAAAGAATTTCCCAGAACTAAAAGGGTTCTGGAATTATTAATTAAATACCATTAATTGGTTACATTTTACAACCTAAATGCCAATCCTTTTATCTTATTCCTTTTACAAAAGTGGTATTAAACATGACATGTAATCTCGGACACTATTAAGATCTGAGGTGTGCTGACCTAATGTCAGACTCCATTAGATATTACTGAGTATGTATTATATTTGTGTATAAGGATTAGTCTTTTGGATTAGCAAATAGTATACACAATCAATTACCCGATTAGTGAATCGGATATTAGTTGTAATATAGTATGTATATATATATATATAGTTAACCATTTAGAACAACTAATATAGGACAAATAACGTCCCAAAAGCTCTGACATGAAATAAAGACTTCTCCTTTGTACATCGGTGAGCAATATTCTCTAAGGACAAACAATATCAAGTGTCTTAGACAAGATACAAACCGATTATAAACCGATTTATCACATATGATATGTTATAACTTGAAACAGCTAAAGAGTTCTTAAATGAGCCAACTTTTGTTGGACAACAGAAGGATCAGGCATTCAAGAGGGACACGAACAACATGTAAAGATGCAATAAATGGGGACGTCACCTAGGGCTTGGCATAATAATATTAGAGCATACCATTGATTGTATACAATGTCACATACAACATGAGCACATGCATTTCATGCAATAACCACTTGAACATCTAATGAGAATACGATGCAAGCTTCAAGATTTACACTAGAGTAACTCATGATCAATCATGAAAAATCAGAGAGAAGAGTCGTGGTAAAAATATCCTACTTGCTTACGAAGAACCGACTTCCGACGAGTGATATATCACCGCTTGCACCACACCAACGACTCGTTGATCCTCCACGCGCGACCACCACTTCCAGGGGTGTCACCACAATCTTCTTCAAGGTTGGCTATTGCTGGTCGAAGGGAGAAGAAGGTGGGGTCGAAGTGAGGGGTCACCAAGGTTGGTTTAAAGGAAGAATGGCAAAAGGGATTGGCCGGTCCACTAATGTAGCCTTTAAATAGATATTTTTGGTTAATCACCACCGTAGATCTATTCTCCAATCAAGGGCCTAGATTGAACCTCCAAAAAGCATATTCTCCAAGCTTAAAACCGATCCCAATTGCCTAATTAAATTTCGGTTTCTATTAAGTAGGTTTCCAAATCGACTGGGTTAATTGCCTTGAGTTAATTGGGTAACTCCCAATCAATTCCCTCATTAATCACCATCTTTCCAAACCTAGCCCATGCCACAAGGGTGCCCTCCATTCATATGGAAGGGTCCTTGATTGGTCCAATCAAGCCCAATACAATCCACTTAATCAAATTTCAATTACGGTTCAAGGGGGGTAAGTTTTTGAATTAATTGATTTAATTAACTTGGATTGATTGGATAACTCCTAATCAATCCCTCCTTAATTTTACAAATCCGATCCTCTTACCATGAGGATCAACTAATTGGATGGAATATGCCCTAGCATCTTCCATTAACCAATTTCGAATTTCTTGATTAGCTTAGTCTCTTCAATTTTTCCAAATCCGGAATTATACCTCACCAATCAACATGATTTGAATTCAATTTGGATAGGGCGCCCAAATTGAATTTGGAATATACTCTAGCATCTTCCTTACTCCCACCCTAATTGCCAATCAATCTCCCCTAATTATTACAATTAGGTGAATTTAAATTTCAATTTGAATTGATTGCCAATTAGGATAAGTGATTTACTAGATAAGGTAAGATATTTAAATTCAAAAGGGATTTCAATCCCAAAAGCTTCCCACGATTTGGTCTTCCAAATCGTGGGCCCAAGGGTACACGTGGCACTCTTTAGGTTCTCACGCGTCTTGGTATACAGTTTAAGATGTACGGTTAAGATGACTTACACGCGTAAAGTGTAGTCCCACCATGCACGAGTCCCACGCCTGGTAGCACGTTCTCTGGCTCCGCCACACGCGTACTTGCACGCGTGACTAGTTCTAGCCCTGGCACTCAAGTGGTCCTGGCGTCAGGTGTAACCAACCCCTGGCGTCAGACGGGTTACAGCACCAGGCCTAGTCCTCGCACTCGGGAGAACCTGCCCAATCTGGTTAAACAAACTCATTGACCAATAAACATCAAGATAGGGTTCCACATAGCCAAAATGAGATACCAGACCAAAAATTACGACAGATACGAAAACTTTCCTATTTTAGACCAGTTTCCTAAAATAGCAGTTTCCAAAGACATACCGATTTTTCGGGTGTTACAGTTATATACAAAGTTTAGCAAATGAGAGTTTTGGTTGGATAGTGTTAATTTTTCTGGACTTGTTATCTCCAAAGATGGAGTCTCTGTTAATCCAATCAAAGTGGAGGCAATATTGAATTGGAGAAACCAAAGACAATTATAGAGGTTAGTAATTTCTTGGGATTAGCAGGTTACTACAAAAGATTTATTGAGGGATTTTCGAGCTTGGCATTGCCAATGACCAAGTTAACTAGGAAAGGAGCAAAATTCGTTTGGGACGATGCATGAGAGAATAGTTTTAAGGAATTAAAGAAGAGATTGACATCAACTCCGATATTTACACTACCCTCAGGCAGAAGCGGATTTGTCATCTACAGTGATGCCTCTAAGAATGGACTAGGGTGTGTTCTTATGCAACATGGTCGAGTGAGTGTTTATGCCTCCAGACCATAGTTTTCAAAACCGGACCGGACCGGCCGGTCCGGCCGCGGTTAACCGGAACCGGCCGGGAAACCGGTCCGGTTCATCCGGTTCAGCCCGATTCAACGAACCGGGCTGTTTTTTCAAAACCGGCCGGTTTTGACCGAACCGGTGAACCGGACCAGACCGATCCGGATTATTTTTAAATTTTTTTCTTCGAAAAAATTGTTGCAAGAGGGGAGATTCGAACCCCCCCCCCCTCTCACCACAAGAGACTTAACCACTTGAGCTACACCTATTTTGATGTTACTATTATACAAATTATATATTTATCACATATTTACTACTCCTCTCACCTAAACCGGGTCACACCGGTTTGACCCCGGTTTGACCGCGGTCAGACCCCGGTCTGACCGGACCGGCCATCAATCCGGTTAGATGGCCGGTCCGGTTTTGAAAACCTTGCTCCAGACAACTAAAGAACCATGAACAAAATTATCCTACCCATGACCTAGATTAGCCGTCGTCTTCACTCTTAAGATATGGAGACACTACCTTTATGGAGAAGCCTTTGAAGTTTATACCGACTATAAGATCTTGAAGTTCATCTTCTCACAGAGGGATCTTAACATGCACCCAATGAGATAGGTAGAGTATCTTAAGGATTATGATTTTTCTATCAACTACTATCCTAGCAAAGCAAATGTATTGACAAATACTCTAAGTAGGAAGCAGAAGTTATAACGTCCCATATAATGGTTGAAGAATGGAGGTTAGTACAAAAGATGTGAAAGTATTATTTGGATTTACCGACAGATCAAAGCAAGTCTTTTCTATGCAACCTCACCATTTAGTCGGAAATTATTAAGAAATGGTTGAAGCACAAAAGTCGAATGTTCAAATCCATAAGCTATTGGAGAAGCCGAACTTCAGCAAGGGTGCAAATGAGGGTATTCAATTTAAGGGAAGGCTGGTGGTGCCTAAAGATTTGGAGTTGAGAGAGGAGATTCTCCGAGAGGCACATCATTCTCAGTATACCATACATCCAGGAGGCACTAAGCTATATCATGATCTCAAGGGTAGTTTTTGGTGGAACGACATGAAAAGAGACATCAATAAATTTGTGTCTAAGTTCTTGACTTGTCAACAGGTTAAGGCAGAACACCAGAGGCCTGCTGATCTACTACAACCATTAGTGATTCCACAATAGAGTGGGAGCACATCATCATATACTTTGTTGTAGCCCTACTTAAGTGTAACACCCGAAAAATTGGTACGTTAACTAAAGGTTTCTATTTTAGAAAACTGTTCTAAAATAGGAAAGTTTTGTTGCCTAATGTGATTTCTGGTTGTACGATGTGCTTTGATGTGTTATTTGACTTTTATGATGTGGTATGATTCATTAATCGCATGACTAATAGTAGTAGAAAACCAGGACGCGAGGGTTGGTCCTGGTGTTGGGCACAACTTATCGCCAGGGTCTGAGAACACCTGACGCCGGGAGTGAGGCCAGGCGCCAGTAGGGGTGTTCATGGACGTCCGTGTCCGTTGGTCCGTTCATGTCCGTGTCCGTCTACTATTTAACGGACGGTCCATACGGACTACGGACCGGACACGGACAAGCTCTTTCTGTCCGTTCTAATAGGGTATTACGGACACGGACAAAAGCTTGTCCGTGTCCGCGGACGTCCGTGTCCGTTCCCTTATAACCCCGAGTCCCGACTCTCCTTCCTCCCCGTCCCCGATCTCCCTCATCCTCCCATGCCCTAGCGCCTCCGCCTCGCCAGTCGCCCCGCCTCGCCTCCGTCTCGCCTCACCTCTCCTCCGCCTCGGCCTTCACCTCGCCTTACCTCTCCTCCGCCTTCGCCTCGCCTCCTTCGTCTCACCCTCCCATGCCCTCGCCTCCGCCTCGCCTCACCTCTCCTCCGCCTCCGCCTCTGCCTTTGCCTCGCCTCACCTCTCCTCCGCCTTCGCCTCGTTCCTTCGCCTCGCCAGTCGCCTCACCAGTCGCCTCGCCAGTCACCTCGCCTTCGCCTCGGTCTCCTCTCCTCTCCTCTCCGTTCGCAGTCCAAGGTTGCCCGCCCCCTCAGGGAAGTCCAAGGTCGTTTCCGGCAGCTCCTCCGACGACGACGACGCTCCTCCTCAGGTACCCCAATTTTTTTTTTGGCCGTCCTATTCGCCTCCCTCGCCTGATTCTTCGGGGCGCTTGATAAATTCGATAACTTTGGTGGGTATTGATTGCTCCGTTTCAAAATGATCGATTTTTAGCTGATACTCCTAGTATATCTCTGAAATTTGCCTCCTAGTCAACTAGATCGAATTTAATTGCATAAAGGGTAGTATCTTGTCTATTTGAATCTGGAAGAAAGTTTATTGTTTGAACAACTACTAGCCAGGTGTAACTATCCTCCTAGATAATTTTGTTCTCAACTTATAATTCGGTAATTGTGTTAATTGCATGATGTGCTCAAGGGTAATTGTTGATGCCTTGGATGATTCCATTTATATTGAAATGTAGTCATTTGGACGGATGCTTAAGCTCTTGGAATTTATAATTCTGTTTTTGTTGACATGTTTGTCTGCAGAAAAATGCGTAGTTTATGTGGCATATAAGGAGGCCAGCTGAGTTGAAAATGATTGGTCCTATCTATGCACTCTATTGTAGTTTATTTTGAGTGATTGCATCTTATATATTGTGTTTCTTCTTATTTAGAGATAATGGGTGATAGAGGAAAAAGTATTATTGATAGTGAAACAATAAAGGATTCTACTTCAAGTGTTGATGCTCCTTGTGAAATTGATTTGGAATCGAGTGGTGTATCGCCAGAAAAAAGGAAGACAAGTCCAACACAATCTAATGTGGCCAAACCCTCAAAGAGATTTAGAAGTAAATGGTGGGAACACTATAAGAAGGTTGAGGGGAAAAATAAGAATGGGGATCCTATTATAAATGCAATTTGCAATTATTGTGGCAAAAATATAGAAGTGAACACTACAAAAGTTGGCACCAATCCAATTAGTAGGCATATAGAAAAAGATTGCACTAAATACATGGTGGAAAAAAGAAAGTCTCAAGTTAAAGGACAACAACAATTAGTATTCGGTGAGAAAAAAGTTGATGGAAGTTGTTCGATTGAGTCTTTTGTATTCAACCAGGAAAGAAGTAGAAGAGATTTTTGTGAGGCAATAATCTTGCATGAATATCCTTTTAATATTGTTAATCATGTTGCCCTTAGGAAATGGGTTAGGAATATGTGTCCCGAATTCAAGTTTGTGAGTCGCACAACCATTGCGAGAGAATGTCATAAGATTTATGATGAATTGAAGAAGGAGACCTTTGACACATTAGGGAAGGTTGAGAGTCGAATTAGTTTGACAAGTGACATATGGACATCTTGTCAAACTATTTCCTACATAGTCATGACGGCTCATTATATTGATGAGGAGTGGAGATTGCAAAGTCGTACACTTAGCTTTTGCGAGATTGATAGTCACACCGGTCATGAGATTTCAAAACAACTTTATGAAAAATGTGTTGAATGGAATATTGAGAGGAAGCTCTTTAGTGTTGCCTTGGATAATTGTAGTGCAAATGATGTTGCTATTCGTGAGTTGAGAGATGATCTTTTATATAAAGGATATCTTGTATTTGATGGTGGTCTATTTCATATCCGTTGCACTACACATATTCTTAATTTGATTGTTCAATATGGATTGAGTTTGGTTGGAGAAGTTGTGGCTAAGATACGACAAAGTGTGAAATATGTAAACTCTTCACCTCAAAGGTTAAAAAATTTCTACAAGCATGCCGATCAACTCAAGGTGCCCAAGAAAAAATTGGTTAATGATGTTGTGACCCGTTGGAATTCAACGCATTTGATGTTAAACGTTGCATTGGAATTCAAAGATGTGTTTGTTCGTATGAAGTCATTAGATCATAACTATGTGTTTTTGCCTTCAAATGAAGAGTGGGAAAATATGAGGGTGGTTAATAAATCTTTAAGAGTGTTTTATGAATTAACCGAACTCTTCTCCGGCACCAAATATCCTACTTCAAACTTGTTCTTTGGAAGGATTTGTGAATTAAAGCTCAAATTGAAAGAATGGTGTCATGATAGTAACAAGTTCAAGTCTTCCATGGCATCCAAGATGGTGGAGAAATATGGGAAATATTGGGATGACCTTTTAATGGTGTTAGCTTTAGCTACAATATTTGATCCTAGATATAAAATGCAAGTGATTGAGTGCTATTACATGGAGTTGTATGGTGAAATTGTGGGTCAAATGAAAGTTGATGAAGTTCGCAAGGCTTTGAAAAAATTTTTTGATGAATATGCGTCATTGTCAAGCTCAAGTGATTTTGATAATATGATTGCAAGTAGTCAAGCTATAACTAGTGAGAAACGAGCAATTAATAGTGGTGGATGTGGTGATGCTTTTGCCAAAAGGTTTAATAAGTACATAGAAATTAATTTGACAAGCCAAAAGACAAAAATGGAGTATGAGTCATATCTAGAAGAGCCTCTTATATGCGATTTAGGCGGGAATACCTTCAATGCCTTGATATGGTGGAAAAAGTACACCCCAAAGTATCCTATTTTAAGCCGAATTGCGAGAGATGTGTTAGCTATTCCTATATCCACCGTGGCATCGGAGTCGGCTTTTAGCACGGGTGGAAGAACAATTAGCCCATCAAAGAGCTTTTTAAGCACGGAGACGGTGAAAAGGTTGATTTGCACTCAAAGTTGGTTGAGAGCTAAAGTTGATTGTAAGTTCATTATATTTTTTTTTGTGTTTTATTTTTAATAATAACTTATTGTGTTGTATATTGATATCTATGAATGTTTGTCATTGGAAGGTGACAACGAAGTTGTTGATTCAAGTATTTTTGACTATGAGACAATCTTACAAGGGGATGAAGAACTTATTGTTGAAGAATGAGGTAATTTTGCTAAATATTTCATTTATTGTTTGAAATTTTTTGTTGTCATTAGAGCTTGATTCGTTCATATTAGAATAGGATAAGAAAATGACTTCATTGTGCCATGACATTTCAGATATTGTTTTCATACAAAACCCTGACAGAACTAAGTACAACGACAGGATGCATGGACGGAGGGCAGTTCATTGTTTAGATACTTATTTACAAAGCTGAATGTGGTATTGTTTGGAGCTCCCTATTTATATGCTAAAGAAAAAAAGACCTATGATGGAAAGATTCTTAAGTAATTTGACAAGTGATGTCTAGTGTCTCCTAAGTATACCCAAGGATTTGAATCTGTAAAGTGGTATCCTGGGCTTGTGTTTGATTAGTGTTTGAACAAAGATAGTGTTTGCTAACTCATCTATCTGCTTTTGTTTTTTATGGCTTTAAAATGGTTGAAGTTTTCTTCCTTGAAATTTGTTTATGTTTTTTTATGCATGGTGTTATATATGACATGGTCAGATGATCTGAAATATTGACCAGATTTAGTGTCTGATGCTCCAATTGCTTAATTTAATTGCTTTAGTGGGGATCCCCACGCATCTATTTTATGGAATCAGGGAATGGTTCAAACTAATAGTTGTTGGCAGACTGATGCCATTACTAGCAGTGATTCCAGTAAGAAATCAAGATTATCCTAATTGTCTCCACATACCATTATTTAGGTTGTTTACAAATTATTGGAGAGTTACAGGAATTTAGGTTGTTTGCAGCTGTAGACTGACTGTTTGGATGATACGACATTACAGGATGGTGCATAATTGACAAGCAAAATTTTCACTGTTTTCTGCATTAAGGGAAGAATTTCCCAGTTCAGGAATCTAAGAATTGGGTCTTTGAAATTTTTTAATATCAAGCAAGAGATAAGTATCTTTGTTTGCTTCGTTTTATATCTACTTTTCTTGGTCAACTTGATCATCTAGTTTGAGATAACTGCTATTCTGATTTCAAAATGGCTTAATCTCACTTTCTACTTACTTTTAGAAAATACTGTGTTGCCTTATATGTATCGAAGGTGAACTATCTTGTTATATCATTCGAGGATAGGTTCATCATTTTTCTGGTTTTGAATCAGAGCCAATTTTTTATGGCCTATGGGTATTTTCTTGCTTGTTTTATATGTGCATATTGAAGACGTAATGTAAAATGAAATTAAATAGTTCCTGGAACTCGAAGCCATCATAAGTGGATAAAAGAGAAGCTCCTAATCTCTGGAACAAGTAATAGTTGCTGCGGAAATTTGCCATGACTGGTAGCCTTTCATTTTTACAGCATGAATGCATGCCTCCGTAGAGGGCTTATCACAGTCCATCAGTCTGCATAAGTTTTTCATGTCACCTTTGCTCAAATGAGGGTGTTCCTACAACATGATAAATAAATAACGTACATAAATGAAGTCTAAAATGATGAGGCCTTCTAATGGCAAAGCCTCTGTTGTTTCAGCCATTCAATTGCACCTCAAATGTCGCCTCCGATAAAACTCCTCCTCTAAAAACATATTGGCATCACAAGTCAGACATGACAGCCTCTTCCAACTGCCATGCAACCCTCTTGACCAGCTCCTTCTTGGTTGCTTCACTTGAGCCCAATGAGTTCACTGTTCTTAGTAGTGTAAGCAGGAAGCTGCATGGAACAGAACCAGCTTCCACTGGCGCTAACGAGGTGATTGTCTCTGCTAATAATCGAATTTGTTCAAACTCTGAAAATACGGCTCCTTCGCCAAAGACTTATAGCCTTCTTGAAATATATGCAACTGAAGATTGTCCAATTACCCTGCATCTTTTGTGTGAATTCCTCCCTTCAGCACAAACGGCCATTATGACCCGTTTGTAATTAAAAGTGACCACGGACGTCCATGGACAACTACGAACGGACACGGACGATTTTTTTAACAGACAGCCACGGACATGGACGGACCGGACAACACACCCTTTAGTTACGGACGGACACGGACGGATGGTTGTCCGTGTCCGTCCGTGTCCGTGAACACCCCTAGGCGCCAGGGCATGTGTTCAGTGAATTACTCTTAATTGGTAAAATGAATTTGGTTTTGTTGTGTGGTTCGTGGCATACGCGAGTTGGTGTAACGAGTAGTGCAACCGCGGGATGTCAGAGTCATGTGCGCATAGGACTCAAGCCAAGACGCAGGACCTGGGCGCAGAGCCACGTGGCACCTGCCCAGGGAGTCATGTGAACATGGGTGACTTGTCATAAGGTGATCTTCAGATGGTTGGAGTGATCTCGAGTTGATTGGAGTGAATCTTTGTGCAAATCTATGGGTTGACTTAATCGCGGTGGATAAGGTAAGTACTGCGATAAATCAGAAGGTTATCTTTTCAGCTGAGATAATTATGAAGATAAATATTAATTAAAAGAAAGTGATTAGAGCATCTTATATCAGCCAATAGGAAGGGGACGTCATGTGCAAGGGGGCGTCCAATTGGTTGGCTTAGATTTGGTAGTTTCCTAGTTGTAGTAGGAGTGGTCTTGATAAGGTAATATCTTAACTAAAAAGATTGAAATCCTAACAAATTGGGAGATCTCTATTGCTGGACGTCTTGACCTATTTGTAGAAGGCTTTTCATTGGAAAGTTGGGATTTGGGATTAGGAAGGATCTAATTAGGAGATATCCTAGTTGAAGGAGGCATTGGCTATATAAGCCATAGAGGAGGCTGACCATGCCTATTGCACGCCAAGCACTTGGACGACTTGTGGAAACCCTAGCTTTCCCTTCTTCTTTCCCATCAACTCCAGCTGCCTTCCATCTCTTCTTTCACCCATATCTCACATTGGAACAAAGGAGTAAAGGCATCGTCGTGGAGAAGAGCGAAGGAGCTACGCGTGGATGTGTATTTCGCATACATCTAAGTGGTAGGATGATTTTTCCTAACCAATCTGAATTGAATCCTTTTGCTTCATTCTTAGCATGATTATTTGATTATCCTATTGATGTTATCCAATAGTAGAGGTGGTGTTAGTGTTTGATTCATGAGAGATTCCTTGTTGTTTATCAAGTATCCTTGTTGCGATATCTTGTTTCATGCTTGTGTTAGTGCATATATGCTTACCTTTGGTGGAAATATTTATATGGTCATATCTCTTGAATGGAGTTAGTCCCCTGGTACGAAAAGAATTTATCCGCCATGTACAACCACTTGACGGGATCCTCCATCCACATAGTGACAGACAGTTAGAGCGAGCTATTCAAACTTTGGAAGATATGCTAAGGGCATGTGTAATCGACTGAAAATGAAATTGGGATGATCATCTACTTTTGATCGAGTTTGCCTATAACAATAGCTATCATTCAAGCATAGGCATGACACCTTTTAAGGCTCTCTATGGACGACCATGCAGGTCACCCACATGTTGGGATGATATAGGGGAAAGAAAGGTGCTGAAGTCTGAGGTAGTTCAGTATTGTGCCGAAAGGTGAAACAAATTAAACAGAGACTTTTGATTGCATAGAGTCAACAGAAGAGCTATACTGATCGTAGATGTCGAGAATTGGAGTTTCAAGTGGGAACCATGTCTTCTTAAAAGTCTCATCCACAAAAGAAGTCATGTGATTTGGAAAAAAAAAGGAAAGTTGAGTGTCATATTCGTAGGTCCATTTAAGATATTGGAGAGAGTTGGACCAGTCCATTTAAGACATTGGAGAGAGTTGGACCAGTCCATTTAAGACATTGCTTTCAGCCAAAAATGCAGACATTATCGATTAACTTTACCCCCTTAACTTGCAGATGTGCATAACACATTCCACGTTTCTATGTTGAGAAAGTACATTCCTGATCCATCACACGTGCTCAATTACACAGCAATGGAGCTGGAGGCCGACCTTACCTTTGAAGTAAAGCTGACAAGAATATTGGATAAAAAGGAACAAGTGGTGAGGAACAAGGTGATTTCCTTGGTAAAAGTTTTATGGCATAGCCAATCTTCTGAAAAGTTGACTTGGGAGACTAGAGCAGAGATGAGATCGCCATATCCCTAGTTATTTACCAATTAGTTGTTTTCATTTTGAGGCTGAAATGTCTATTTTGGGGGGGGGGGGGGAGTGACTCTACTAAATTGTTTAATCAAATTTCTAAATTGGGAAACTTGATTGGATTGGGGAATCAAATTGTGATTGGATTGAACTTGATTTGGAAAGGATCAATTTGGGGGAGATAGATTTGGAGTAGGAGTGGATGAGCATCCTAACCCTACTAGGAATAGGACTCCCTAAGGCACGCCTATAAAGGAAGGCGGTCGGTCTTTTCTCTCATTTTGGCGACCTCATCTCTCCCACACCGACTCTCTCTTTTCTCTCTCCAAATCTCTTTTTTCTCTCTCTTCTCTTGTCTCTCTCCCTCTTCTCCTTGCTGGCCGACCAAGAGAAGTAACAAAAGGAGGAGTGTGGGACCGCAGGAGCGGGCCTAAAGCGAGAAGTTTTTGATGAATAATTCAGCTTTTATGCAATGTCTCTACCGTCCTGTATTTTCTTTCCAGTTTCGGTTTTTTTTAAGTTTGCAGTTAAATAATTATGCTATTGTTCTTGGTATTGATTTGATCATGGCACGATGCTCCTATATAATTAATTGCATGTGCCTGCTTGAATTGTTCATGTGTAGAGAAATTAGTTCTTGCTATTGAGTGTCTGCATTTTTGGCTGAAAGCCACTACACTATGTTTGACTTGGTTGCATGAGTTGAATTATGTTAAAAACCTGTGAGTCGTTCCTTGTTGCAGTTTGTCACATATACGGTCTTGTTGTCCGCATTAGATGTGATAATTTATAAGACGTTATATTGTTTATCTGCATAAGTTATAAATTTCTAGTTTTTCACTTAGGAGTCGACCGAAACCTTTTGCTAAGTTGTGTGTCATCCCAACCAGCAATATAATATGTAGTTCAATTGACCGACCATGCTAATGTGTCTTCAATTTATTATGTACTCCTTATGACATGATTCTGTAGCATCAGAACCTCACAATTGTTGTCAGGTTTTCTCAAAACCTTGACCGGCCTGGTGTAGCTCTAAGTTGGTAATGTATACATATACAACCAACCTAAGAGACCTTATTACATCTTAAATTATTTTAGTTATGGGTAAACAAGTACGATCTGGTTTATAGGTCTAGAAACCCATTGTCCCTTCGACCTTTCTGTCTTTTCGCTTACACATTGAATACTCAATCTGAATTTGTGTCTTGCAACACTTTAAAAACCTTGATGACAGCATAACTTTGAGTCTTTCTCCGGGGTTCTTACTTAATTCTATTGCATGTAATTCTTCATTGTTTGCATTTAATGCTTCTAATAGTTATATTCGTAGCAGAATCAGTTAGAATTAGAAAAGTGTATTTCCCCAGGAATTTGCACAACATTCTTATTCTTCGTATAATTATTTTTCTCATTTGAGTTTCCTCAGGAATTGGCACAACATTTATGTTCTTCGAATAATTATTTTGCTCATTTGAGTTTCCTCATGAACTAGCACAACATTCTTATTCTTTATATAATTATCCTACTTATTTGAGTTTCCTCAGTAATTGGCACAACATTCATACTCATTTGAGTTTCCTCATGAATTGGCACAACGCTCCTACTCATTTGAGTTTCCTTAGGAATTGGCACAACATTTCTATTCTTCGCATAATTACTCGCTTGTTTGAGTTATTGGTTTGTCTCCCTTTGCATGGGAGTTAATTCTAATTCCTTGTTACGTCATTCAACTTGGAATTATCTGCAGTATTGTTCTGCACACAAACAAGATTCAAGGTGAGATTTTCCATAGCATTGGTGTATTTCTCTTCACACTCATTATTGACCGCACGAGAGACCTGTCTGGTCTCACACTTTGGTACCCGTATGGCCCCTGCCATTTAGTGGCACCCTGTGCGCTTAATTAGATTGTTAGGCATCATGGAAGTTTGTGTTGAATTGTTTCTTTCAATTGATATGTAACAAATTGGCAGCTCATATTACAACTTTTACCTCTTCTGCCATTTGCATTATCATTTATTATCTTGTTATTTTCCATTGCGATTTTTTGTCCTACTAAGTATTTCTTGGAATACTCACGCATCTTGCGATGCAGGTTTAGCAGCTGATAGCGCATAAGGATAGCTAGTTAGAATGAATTGGAGAGTTGAATTGATGCTTAGATCCTACACTTTTAGTTTATTTTTTAGAATATTTGTAAATGACTTTGGACTATTAAAACATATAAAGTTATTATTTTATCTTTCATTCTTAATTTTATTTATAGATTGTCTATCATGTGAGTTTGTCATTTTATACATTTCACTGTACTGGTGTGAATGATGGCATATTTGTGACACTCGAGTATTTAGCAATTTAAAAATATATATATTTACTCTGATTTGAAGCTGAAAATTTGGGATGTGACATTAAATAACTCATGCCTAAAAGATTTTACATGCCCCATGCAATCCTCATAGGTTAGAATGTTTGATACAGTAAGTTATTCTTTTTTTCCCTTGATATTACCTATGTGAAAAAGTATGTATATTAGATACACATTTCTAACACGTACATTCTGTTTTTACCCTTTTATGCCATATTTAACTTTTTTTGAATATTCCCTTTGTCCAAAAATATCTTGGCAGCATTTAAAAATGAGTTAAATTTATTGGCCTATAGAGCCCATTTCAAACCTCCACCACATGCACGTTCATGACAATCTATTGGCTTGTGGGGCAAATCCAGTCATGTGGATTCATAATTTTTAAAATATAGCCAGGTTTTTTGGACAGAGAGAGTAGTACACTTCTTTTTCTTTATAATACACATTTTTTTCGTATTAAATATGTATTATACTCATTTTTTAAAAAAAATCTAATACTTTCTTTTTATAACGAGGGGTGCTCGAGACTAGAAGGGGCCACCAGCATCTTAAAGCACTGTATCTCGCCACCAATCCCCTCGAGCACATACAAGGCCCACCCATCATGTGCATAGGTAAATTGAGAAGTAATCCTTGGTGGGGTGTTGTTTTTATGCCTTACTTTTCACGTTTTTTTATCCGTATTGTCATTTTTTCTCCGTATTGTCTGTTTTTAACTATATTCTTTCATATTGTACCCCTAGCCGTACTACTATTCTACCCTTTACTTTGTCACTTTGGATATGACTATGTGAGCAGTTCTGATCCGAGTCAGACCTATGTAAATAGTATGACTGTAGATTGGTAGCAATCAGTCCAAGTCAGACTTCTCAAAATGGCCCTTAGTGTTTGATATCATATTCCTTCGTGGGAGTTGGAGCAGGATTGAACCTGCTATAGATTGAGAATGCAATTTAAAAATGCACTCATTATAGTATTAAGCTGATATCAATGCGTATGTACATATGTATGTATATAATTATGCTATAATATAATATACTATGAGTCCAGTTTACATTTGAACCTGCTATAGATTGAGAATGCAATTTAAAAATGCACTTATTATAGTATTAAGTTGATATCAATGCTGTGTATATATATATATATATATATATATATAGAGAGAGAGAGAGAGAGAGAGAGAGATGAGTTTACATGAGAACGATCTCATGTAAGGAGCATGAGGCCAATTTTTATTACCGTTAGATTCTGATCGGAGGGTAGATATCAAATCAGTGGGTAGGTGAGTGTATCACATCAAGGAGTGGGTGAGATATTATGGATATTTGTAGCCGTTAGATCAAGATCCAATGGCTACGATTCAAAGTGGCCTCATATAAGCAATATGAGAACGATCTCATATAAACTTTTCTCATATATATATATATATAATATATTATTAGTCTAGTTTATACGAGACACGGCTCACAAGATTGCATGCATCAAATCACTTTGAGCCAAAGGCAAGTGTCAAATCAAGGGTAGGTGAGTATGAATCACCGCCTACGGTCAGATCAAAGATTGACAGCTCAAGGTAACTCAGCTTATGCAAATGTGTGAACCGTGTCTCAAGTAAACCTTTTTCCATATACTATATATCTATTATCTATTATATATAATGCAATTTAGACGCACTTAGCCTGGCTAGAAAGGACCAAAGCCCCAAGCAAGCTAGGATGGCAACACACATCAAGAAACCTCTTCATTTCAGTTTGTAACCTTACAATGGGATTTTTCTTTACATAGAAATATTAGAAAGTGGTTATAGAAGCAAGAGAGTTTTTTCACTGGATACACGATAGTTTGGCTTACTTCAACGAGTCATATATTCCTCACTTTTTATCTGTTTTCGTCCATTCTTTCTGCGGTCTTCTTTATTTTTCTTTCTCTTTCTTCTCATGATGATAACCTAAGTATGTTGGGATATTACATGCTATTTATCGTATATTTTTCCATATTCTACAAGATATTATCTCAATATCTTTAAGATATCATCATTAAAATAAATAACAGTAAAAATAAAGAAGAACGTAAAAAGAATGGACGAAAACGGATCAAAAATAAAAAAGATATGATTTGTTGAAGTATGGTATGCACAGGTGGCTAGGTAGCATAGAAAAATCATCTTAGGGTGGGGCAAAATGGGAAGACCAGGTCTCGAACCAGGTTATATAGCATGAGCCCGAAAATACCAGGTAATATGCCAATCCGGGCTCATTGGCTAGGTAATATGAAAAAAACTCGAAGTGAGGTCTTCCAACAAACCTCGTGTTTCAGTTCCACTCGAGATTTTAGGCTTCGATGAATACCTGAATCTTCTACTTTTGAACCTAACTTTCTTGAGACCATATAGGAATTTGATGTATAAAAAGAGTAGGGTTCATAGGTAAGAAAGATCATTGGCCAAAATAAAAGGTTAAGAAAGACTATAGTGTTTGAAAAGACCATAGTTTGCAATTGAGTTAAGAAAGACTATAGTGTTTAAAAAGACCATAGTTTGCAATTGAGTTTCGCTGTTTAATAACAATTGTTCAATCAATCAAATAGAAGTGATGTTTGCCACTTGTTCCGTTTTCTCAAGTACTAAAACCATGCAATATTTAATATGTGCTAGAGCATATATTTATAATATGCACCGCTGCTAATAGCACGCAAACCGCTTAGTGCACCCCATTTAGATGGACCATGGCGTATATAGTGAGGACTTTTCATAAGAACAGTTGCTTTTACCTACAAATGCTATTTGTGGTTCTTTGTTTCCAAACACTCTTACAGACCATAAAACACTTTTTTACTAAAAAAATAAAATAACACTTACAAATAAAAGAGGCAAATAAAGAATGCCAAACACGTCAAGTATGTATGTTTGAGCGCTTAGAAATTTAGCATTAAGAGAACAATTTTCATTTCCAAGGCTATATGATTCAACTGATAATACTAGTGTTACTCATTATTTAGATAATTATTTACCGGTAGTACTAATTTACAAAGGTGCACATACTTGATGTTTTCTCTCTTTTTTTTTTCTTTAAACTTCAGACTAGGAGCGTGCCCAATATTACAGAATTATTCACCATTAGAGTATACATTTTGGTAGGTGTATAGTTGGTGAAATCTGAAGCACTGTAGAAAATGAACTTCTTTTGGTAAGGTAGAAAATGAACTTTGCCAAAGAAAGCTTTCTCCATCCACAAGACTGAAAAAGCTTTTTTACTTTATTTTGGGCTATAGCGGAAAAATCTCTTTATGTTCCACTTTTTTTTTTCTGAACCAACCGAAATAAAAAAGATCAAGAAATCTAGTCAGAATCGCATTTATGGCTGGATTTATTGGTAGCGGAAAGAGAAAGATAGCTTTTTTATGGAGGGATAAAGAAGAAAAAGCTCACCCACTGTGCCACAAGTCTTTGATGTCAGTTAATGATCACAGTACTTGTCACGATTTGGAAATTTGCTCACAAATGCCTTCCATGGTCATTGGTCAGTCATGAAAATGATATCACCCGTTGAACTTCAGAATCCAGCACTTGGTCAAATTTTGAACGAACTGGTGCAGAAGATGTCATCTAACAGGCAAATTGAGACAGGAAGGACAATGGCTTTATCGCTATATTAAGAATGAATACGACTGTTTCACATGCTCCAAGTTTGTTACAAATGTCAAGACTCAAGATCAACCTGCATAAATGGAATATAGAATGTAACTGACTTTATTGACTTCGTCGTCATCCCCTCGTCAGAAAATTGTATCTAATCTAGGATTAGCTGTTAACAATTTAACATGTAAGAACTTGATAAGATTCTTTCTTAAGATTGAAGAAAAAGCCTGAAATAGACATTTTGGCAGGTTCTTTCACTTGCCCTTCCCTTCCTCTTTAGATTTGATTTACTGTTTATTGTACATATTGAAAAAACTCAAATTCTGACATTTACTGCTGAAGAAACTCTTTGATCCACTTAATTAGGCCCATCCACCTTTTCAGGCCCATTCTGAATTAGGGCCCTGTTTGAGCAAGTGCCCCTGGAACCTGATATTTAAAAAAATTTAGTTTTCCAACTTATAGCTGTGTCCTGACTCCTGAGATATGCCATCACTGGTGTCTCTAGCCTCTGATCAGGTATTTAACTTAAGCTCTAATGGCTATACTGTTTATAAACCAAAACATTCATCAGATCCAACCCTACATTGCAAGAAGCCTCCCACTGAATGAGTTTAACTTCATCGAACTGAGGGAATGGCTTTTGTTCTTGGAATTCCCGAGTATATGAGAATTAGCAGGGAAGACTACACCGGCAACCTCTGTTGTATAAGATTTTTTTTTTGGATGAAATCTGTTGTATAAGATCAGGAAGCCAAGAAAACCAATAAACAATTATGCCATATTAGTATTCATCTAAATCAGGCAGTACCCAACTTATGTCCGGCACATACCCATTTTCCATGATATTGGCAGTCAAGAAATCTAAAACTCCGTAGATCCCTCCAGAATCAGGATGTGAGTTGTTAGCGGCCAAGAATGAATTACAATGTTGATCCAACTCATTCCAGGAACTTTCTTTAAGCCTTTCTCCGCAATCTCTGCTCTTACCCCTCTTACTTCAGGCCAATTGCCCCCTGCAGCATGTGTTGGGATTGTCACATATAAGAGGGCTAAAATACTACTAAATTATTCACATAAATTGACAAATATACACAAGAAATACTAGAATGAGTATAAGAATTAGAACCAGGTTCGAGGCACGCTATGCGTTGTCCTTGAAACAGATACGCCGCCCTCCGTGCACAGGCGAATAATTGCGTTTCGTTCCCGAGATACAACGAACCACACCGTCAGTTTAAATGTGCACTTCAAATCAAACTGACTGGATCTCAATCAGCGGAGATTCTATTGCTCAATGATGGACCAAGAATCAAGAAAGAAGAAGAATGAATTATTTTGTTGTTTCTGTAACCCTTCTCTGCAGAAAATCGTTCTATATATAAAGAAGAACGCTGTTGGGCCTTTTCTGGAAGAAGAGACGCACTTTTCCGCAGAGAAAACGGCCATTTACTCGCTGTAACTGCTTAGCCGATCGATCTTTTTATAAGCCGATCAATCGCTTTGCGATCGATCGCCTTATTTAGCCTAAAACTACGATCGATCGTTTTATCGCGGTACACAAATCCTAAAATTCCAGTAACTACGATCGATCGTTTTCAAAACGATCGATCGGGCCAATGCGGAAACAAAATTTCAGAAAATCACAGTAACTACGAACGATCGGTTTATCACGGTCGATCGTTGCACGATCGATCGCGTTATTTCGCCGATCGATCGCAGCATTTTTTTAATTAAATTGTTTAATTTCAAGTCAAATTTCAACAATCCCCACCATGACTTGATATTAAACCAGTCTACACACTAAAATGCATACGACACATGAATGAGACATTGAGCAACAATACTCTAAGTTTTCGGCGATAGGTACCTTACGGGTTTGAACCTATACCTAGTTTGGTAAGCCGCCACTCTCACAAGTTCGAAGTGAACTAAGTCTTGAACTTGAACCTTAGAGCAAGAGCTTTGACAAACCTAACAGTTAGAGTAACTCCCTTTTTGAGATCATTCGGGGTAGCGCTTTATGGCCATGCGCCTTGTATCTTTTCATGAGTTGCACATTAGAGAACAAGCCCTCGTTCTCCTTAACTGCGACCTCAGTGGCACTCATATAGGTGACAGTCTCCAAGTAATCTGCATAACAATACCCTGCTTTTTTAAGCCTTGACCTCATTAAGACTTTCGTCAACCTGTTTCATATGCAGTAGAGCACTCTCATCACTACACGGGAACGAGCATACAATTTATTATAATAGTGCTCTCCAAATCACGCATTAGCTTGTTGTTACCCATTGAATCTTCGTCGTGGGATCTCCACTCAGAGAGATTGGGTTGCTACTAATGATGACTTAAATCATAGGCTTTAAGCCTAGATGAATTAAAGACTTGTCCTGCCGACAACCCTTTAGTAAACGAATCAGCCAAGTTATCCGCTGATCGTATGAAACTTAAGGTAATAACTCCCGATGTAGTCAACTTGCGCAAGATTTTATACCTTAGTTCAATATGCCTAGAGGACCTCTTATTATGATTCTTACTCTTAACCTTATCAAGAGCTGATTGGCTATCACAGTGAATCAAAATTCCAGGAATTGGTTTATTCAACCAGGGTATATCTATTAATAGATCCCTAAGCCATTCCGCCATTCCTCCAGTTTTATCAAGAGCTACTAACTCAGCATCCATAGTAGATCTTGTTATCACAGTTTACTTGGAAGATTTCCATGCAACTGCCCCACCACCAAGTGTAAATACATAACCACTCGTGGCCTTTGTTTCATCAGAGTCTGATACCCAATTAGCATCACTGTATCCTTCTAATACAGCAGGGAACCCGGAATAATGTAAACCGAAATTTACAGTTCCCTTCAGATATCTGAACACCATCTCAATGGCAATCCAATGAGACTCATTAGGGCTCTTAGTATATCTACTTAGTCTTCCCACAACATAGGATATATCTGGTCTACTGCAGTTTGCCAGATAACTCAAGCTTCCTATCAGCTGTGAATATCTAAGTTGTGATACACTTTCCCCACTATTTTTCTTTAGTCTAACACTTGAATCATACGGCGTACTGACAGGTTTTTTATCGAAGTAACCATACTTCTTTAGAATCTTCTCCACATAGTGTGATTGGCTCACAACTATTCCATTAGAAGTCCTGTCAATCTTTAAGCCCAGTATGACTTTGGTAAGACCCAAGTCTTTCATATCAAAATTCTCATTAAGGAAATCCTTAACCTTATTGATATGATGCACATTATCACCAAACAATAAAATGTCATCAACATACAAACATAACATTACAAATGAACAATCAAAGGACTTCCAATATAAACATTTATCCGATGTACACATAATAAAATTATTAGAAAGAAGAACATTATCAAACTTTTGATGCCATTGTTTAGGAGCCTGTTTTAATCCATAGAGAGATTTCACTAACTTACATACTTTTCTTTCTTGACCAGGAACTACAAAACCTTCAGGCTGCTCCATATAGATTTCCTCCTCCAATTCACCATTTAAAAATGCTGTTTTGACATCCATTTGATGGATCTCGAGGTTATAATGAGCTGCCAATGTAATAAGCACTCTAATTGTAGTTATCATGGTCACAGGAGAATACGTGTCAAAGAAATCTTGACTTTCCTTTTGACTATACCCTTTAGCCACTAATCTAGCTTTGTACTTTTCAATGGATCCATCAGGATAATATTTTCTTTTAAAGATCCACTTGCACCC
The DNA here is from genome assembly GCA_039654745.1 of Houttuynia cordata. Lineage (NCBI taxonomy): Eukaryota > Viridiplantae > Streptophyta > Magnoliopsida > Piperales > Saururaceae > Houttuynia > Houttuynia cordata. Next base: position 31,427,743 of record CM077502.1, read on the forward strand.
AATGGGTTTAAACCCTGGAGGTAGATTCGTTAGAACCCACGTCCCATGTGCAAGAATTGAATCCATCTCACTCTGTACCGCTTCCTTCCATAAAGGAGATTCACTAGATAACATAGCCTCACTAAATGTCAAAGGATCCTCATTCTCCACCATATAAGTATAAAAGTCATCTCCATAATTCTTCTCTATTCTGGTTCTTTTAGATCTCCTAACCTCTACATTGGTATCCGAATCTTCAATTCTTGGAATAGAAGATGATGAACCATCTTCTTTATGCACTACAGCTTTACTCTTTTCCTTCATAGGAAATACATTCTCAAAGAATGTTGCATCATCGGACTCCTTAATAGTATTAGGTGCATAATCCTGCCAATCTGACCCAATTACTAAAAACTGATATGCTCTACTATTTTGTGCATAACCAATGAACACCGCATCATATGTTTTTGAACCTAGCTTATCCATTTTCACGTTTGGGAATTTCACTTTGGCAAGACATCCCCAAACCTTAATGAACTTTAAGCTTGATTTTCTTCCTTTCATTAACTCATAAGGAGTTGTATTTTGTCATTTATGAGGCACACGGTTTAAGATCATACAAGCAGAAAGAATTGCTTCTCCCCATAAATTCTTCGGTAGACCCGAAGATGAAAGCATAGAATTAATCATGTCAATGAATGTTCTATTCTTTCTTTCTGCTACTCCATTGGATTGAGGAGAGTAAGGCGCCGTGGTTTCATGTATTATTCCTTGATTTTCACAAAACTTGCAAAATTCAAGAGAACAATACTCCCCACCACGATCAGACCTTAGTCTTTTAATCCGCCTCTCAGTTTGATTCTCAACCTCCATCTTATAGACCTTAAACTTCTCAAAAGCCTCATCTTTAGACTTTAGTAAATAAATATGACAATATTTAGAGTAATCATCAATAAATGTAATGAAATATCTCATACCACCCCTAGTAATTAATCCATTCAATTCACATATATCCGAATGAACTAATTCAAGCAAACATGTAGACCTATCAATAGACCTATAAGGTTTCCTAGGTTGTTTTGCTTGAACACATATTTCACATTTATCACTAGATACATCATGCAATTTCGGAATCAAATCAAGATTCATCATTCTTTTAATAGTATTTGAATTCACATGTCCAAGTCTCATATGCCACACATCAAAAGAATCAACATGATAAACTAAAGAGTCATCTACTTGAAATAAAGAGTTATTACAAGAAACCAAATTTAGTTTAAAGAGGCCATCACACACATAGCCTTTGCCAATAAAAGTATCATGTCTAGTTATTACAACTTTATTTGACTCAAACACTAATTTATATCCTTCTCTACTAAGAAGTATTCCACTAACTAGGTTCTTCCTCACACTAGGCACATGCAACACATTACGAAGAGTCAACGTGTTCCCCGATGTAAACCGGATGTCCACATTTCCAACTCCATAAACTCTAGCCTCAGAGGAGTTCCCCATCGTCACAGTCCTATCCTTTACTTCCTGATAGAAAGAAAAAGAAGAAACATCAACACCGATGTGAACAGTTGCCCCTGTATCAACCCACCAATTGGTAGATTCACATGCCAAGTTAATTTCAGAATTAGTTAATACTAACCTGTCATCTGAAGTAACCATGTTAACATGAGCAGAAGATGCAGCCCCACCATGACTATGGTCCTGACCTTTCTTCTCTTTGCACTTGTTTGCAAAATGTCCCGGTTACCCACACACCCAGCAAACTTTCGACTTCTTGTCCTTATGGATATTTGAACCAGGTTTGTAAGACCGATTCTTAAACTTCTTGTTGTTCTTCTTATTGCCATGAAACTTCGGTTTCCCTTCTACAACATTTGCTTGCGCACTATCTTTGACCCCAGAAGATGAGCCTTGTAAGATTTTCATCTTACCTCTATGTTTTTCTTCAATTTGTATGGCTACCATAAGATCATCAACGGACATTGCATCCCTTTTGTGCTTCAAGTTAACTTGGAAATCCTGCCATAAGGGTGGTAGCTTATCTATAAGCGACGGAACTTGGAGCCTCTCGTCAACGGGAATGCCTTTCCCAATGATCTTTGCTACCAAATTCTGTATCTCAACAACCTGGTCTCTAACAGATTTGTTATCGACCATCTTGTAGTCAAAATACTCGCCTACAACATATTTTTCTTCCCCTTCATGCTCCTTTCCAAATTTCTTATCAAGGGTATCCCATAGCTCTTTAGCAGATTTAGTATTCACATGCAAATCATATAATTCATTGCTCAAGACACTCAAAATTTGTCCATGGCACAGTTCATCATCTTGTTTGAATTTATCACTATCAACAGCCTTATTAGTTCCAACATCAGACGAACTAGCAGTCTTATCAGATTCAGAAGATACAGTTTTTTCCACATGAACATCAGAAATAACATAGAATATGTTCAATTGAGTCAACCAAAATTTCATCTTTGTTTGCCATCGCATGAAATTCTTGCCATCAAATTTCTCAGGCTTCAATGATTTGTCAACACCCATAATTGCAGTAGTATTCAATCAACAAGAACAAAGAATATCCGTTTCAAGATTGTTGGGATTGTCACATATAAGAGGGCTAAAATACTACTAAATTATTCACATAAATTGACAAATATACACAAGAAATACTAGAATGAGTATAAGAATTAGAACCAGGTTCGAGGCACGCTATGCGTTGTCCTTGAAACAGATACGCCGCCCTCCGTGCACAGGCGAATAATTGCGTTCCGTTCCCGAGATACAACGAACCACACCGTCAGTTTAAATGTGCACTTCAAATCAAACTGACTGGATCTCAATCAGCGGAGATTCTATTGCTCAATGATGGACCAAGAATCAAGAAAGAAGAAGAATGAATTATTTTGTTGTTTCTGTAACCCTTCTCTGCAGAAAATCGTTCTATATATAAAGAAGAACGCTGTTGGGCCTTTTCTGGAAGAAGAGACGCACTTTTCCGCAGAGAAAACGGCCATTTACTCGCTGTAACCGCTTAGCCGATCGATCGTTTTATAAGCCGATCGATCGCTTGCGATCGATCGCCTTATTTAGCCTAAAACTACGATCGATCGTTTTATCGCGGTACACAAATCCTAAAATTCCAGTAACTACGATCGATCGTTTTCAAAACAATCGATCGGGCCAATGCGGAAACAAAATTTCAGAAAATCACAGTAACTACGAACGATCGGTTTATCACGGTCGATCGTTACACGATCGATCGCGTTATTTTGCCGATCGATCGCAGCATTTTTTTAATTAAATTGTTTAATTTCAAGTCAAATTTCAACAGCATGTATGTCGGACAACAAGGTGCAGTTTGCAATGTTCATAGGCTCCAATTTAATCAGTTGTTCTGTGACACTTCTGACTAGTTCAATATTTGAATGGAGTCGGCAGCCACCCAAGAGAGCTCACCAAACACATGCGTCTGGCTCCATTGGCATCGAATCTATAAGACCTTTAGCTTTGTACAAATGACCCGCACGACTAAGAATGTCGACTATGCAGGCATAATGCACAACCTCAGGGATTATGTGATAATCCCTCTGCATTGTATGGAAGAGCTCCCATCCCTCCTCCACCAAACCAGAATAATTACATGCTGACAAAAGTGGGACAAAGGTAACACTGATGGGAGCAACACCTGCTTCTTTCATTTGAGAGAAGATGAGGAGGGCTTCTCTTCCCCAACCATGCATACCGTATCCTGCAATCATCAAATTCCACGATTTAATAGGTAGGTTTTGAAATATCTTCACAGCATATTGGATACTTCCACATTTTGAATACATAGTCAACAGGGCATTTTCGAGTGATGTATCAAAAGAAACGCCTAGAATGCTTCTTATTGTGAACCCATGTATAGATTTTCCAAGGGAAAGATTTGCCAGGTGGGAACAAGCAGGTAGAACATTCAGTGTTGTCACCAAATCGGGTCCCATTTCTAACTGCATTCTCTGAACGAGTGACAAAGCCATATCAGATTGCCCAATTTCAACATAACTTGCAATTGCAGAATTCCACGATATCAGATCTCTATTTTGTGAGCTTTCCAATACAAATTTACCTGCTGATTCATAGCCACATTTGACATACATATTGGTCAGAGCAGTACACATAGAAGAATCGATGACAAGCCCGTGCTTTCCAATATATTCATGGATTGATCTCCCAATCTTCAGATCTGTTTTTCCATGACAGTCAGCTAGAAGAGCAACCATAGTAAAAGAGTTGGTATAACATTGGTTTGTCTCATGCATCTGACAAGTTCCCAAGCTCAATCTTCGAATTTGTTAGAAACTAGGACTGAAATCAATGTGTTCCAAGACACAACGTCAAACTTTGTCATGTCAAAAAATACATTTGTTGTTGATTCCACGCAATTTAAGTCTGCATATGCGCTAAGTAGTGCATTGGAGTCCATTTCCATCCCACTTCTGAGTATATAGACGTGCAAAGCTTTAACATTCTTTACACTAGAGCATCGAGCACAAAACAGTAACATAATAGAAATTGTGACTATATCTCCCCTAATCCCTTCCATTTGCATCCTAGTAAATAATTTGATCACTTCTTCGTAATATTCACAACTTTTATAAGCAGACAACATGCAATTCTATGATGCAGTATCTCTCATTTTCACATTTTCAAATATTTTAACTGAAGATTCCAAACATCCAGCCTTGGCATACATATCTACCAATGCATTCTCAAGGCATACATCGGAGGAAAACATTTTATGGTAACTTCATGAACTTGCTTGCCTAACGCTAGACATACCAAATCTGCACATGACTGGACAGTCACCAAAGCCGTGACAGAGCAAGGCTTAGCACCATCGATCAGCATCTGAACAAAGAGATCCATTGCTTGTGATGATTCTCCTGCATTGAAATACCCTGAAATCATGGCATCCAGCAAACAGTATTTCTAGCTGTCATTGAATCAAAAACATACAGTGACATCTCAATGTCAAACCTCGAGTAAAAGCCAACTAAAGAAGTACCCACATGAAGATTCGCATCCAATAGCCCATTTCTCAATGAATAACAATGTATTTCACGCCCAAGTTTGAAATCCCACAGTGCGGCACTAGTTGAAAGAAGTCCCACCAGAGTGACAGCATTTGGTCTCAACTTCTCACTTTGCATTTCATAACAAAGTGCAATGGCCTCCTCAAACAAGGAGCTCCCAACAAACCCTGTTATCATAGCATTCCAAGAAACCAAGTCTCTCTCACCCATTTCATCAAACAGAAAATCTGCATGACCAACTATACCACATTTCCAATAGAAATCAATGAGGGCAGTCCTAACTCGCAAATCATCAATCAAAGGCGTGTTCTTGATACAATTATGTATGCTCCTACCCAACTCAACAGCCTGCAATCTACCACAAGCCTTGAGAACCAGAGGCAAAGTGAAGTGGTCTGGAAGGAAGACGAAAGCGTCCTTATTTTGGTAGGATTTGATGATGGCTGGGTCATCTCTTTGCTTTGTGTGGAATTTGATGATCGAATTCCAGTGTTTTGCATTGTCATTGAGTTGGGTTTGTTGGGGGCAAGAGATGGTTACTGATAGGGATCATTTTCTTAGACCTCCCTATCTTTCCTGATTTTCAAGAAAATCATTAAGAACCTCGAAAATTGAAAAGAGCTTTGGTGTAAACACTGGGTTTTTGTTTAATATTCATCACTGGAGAATAATGTCTTCCTGAGGTGATTTTGTTTCAAGCCTCCTCATTCACAGGTGGTTACATAACCAACTCCCACTCGGAGAATAACCTCAAGCGTAGATTATATCCATTTGGTCTTGTTATATTGGAAGCCAACAACACCACATATATAATAGAGAGAACACATATTTACTCAATTTACAACACATAAAAAGAGTCTATCAGCTTCCTTCCCCTTAAAGAACGTCTTTGTCCTAAGGATAAAATTAGGAAGTTATTCTTGAACATTCTGAATAGCTTCCAAAGTAGCATTCGGCGGATTGGTATTTTCCCAATGGATAAGCACTTCTTTCTCCTCCAACTTAACTCGAAATTCAAGTACGGCCGTGGGATAGATTTTTGTGGATAACTCTTCTTCATACATCACTAATCCTATCTTTTTGGTGATTGCAAACGGCCCAAATGCCTTGGGGATAATTTGGCTGAAGTAAGATGACCTATAGATTATTGGCGATAAGCCTCAAGTTTAAGATACACTAGATCGACATCTTAAAAGTGATTCTCACAGTGGTGCTTGTCATATATTTGCTTCATCAGATGCTAACGAATCTGTATTGATGCTTGAGATGTTTGGCAATTTCATCTCGTTCAGCCAGCTCCATATCCACATAAGCCATCCTAGCAGTACCCACCCCTTGTGTAAGCAATGTTGGTAGCTCTTTCCCACACACTGCCTGAAATAGAGTTAGATAAAAAGTAGAGTGACAGTTAATGTTCTAACAGTACTCAGCGCATGATAAAAAATTTCAATCAATCCCTTGTTTGGACATCCACAAAGCAACAACGATATATCTCAATTGTCCTGTTTACCACGTCTGTCTAGTCATCAGATTGAGGATGGTAGGTTGTATTGTAATTGAAACTAGTGTCAATCAATTCAAATATTTATTTCCAAACGGCACTTGTGAATACACGGTCCCTATCACACACAATAGAGCTGGGCATGTGATACACCTAAAATATACACATTTATATGCCCTATTTACCTATTTGCTAGTATAATTTTAATGATAGAATATGAATAAAATGAGTTATTAGTGATTAGGATAGTAATTAAGGATTAATAATTAATTTGCTCTAATTAAATAATTTAGATGCATTAATGAATTTAAGGAAGTATATTTTTATTATGCATCTAATTTTGGTTTGGTTTTATTATTGTAGGATCAAAAGTATGAATTGCAGATCAATAATAAGATGGGCACTGATATTAAAGTTCATGAAGTAAGCTTTCCAATGTCACTGACCGTTCGTAATTCGGAGTTATGAGCAAAAAGTTATGATCGTTAGAAATATAGCATGTGATCAATCGCCATACAATACGTGATCAATCGGCCCGATTCAAAAGAGCGTGCAGTGACACGACGATCGATCACTGATATACACATAAATATATACATTTATATGCCCCTAATACTTAATTTGTTAGTGCTATCCCATGCTAATTAGGAATAGTTATGAGTTTTTGGAGTTAATTTCAATCATTAGGACTTTACTTTATTTTAATAAGAAATTGTGTGTTTAAGTCTAGTTTGATTGCTTGCATAGGTTCAAAGAGCTCGAGTTGTAAATTATGGATTCATCACGCTTCAATTTGGTTTATATGTGAAGAGATCAAAGATCGGATGGTTAAAGAGACTTTGACGGGTTTTAAAGAGCTTCATTTATTTAAAACTTGAGATCGCGTGCAGAGATGATCTAGATCGTTGATTGTCATCTAAGGACAAGACGGGTCTTAGTTTTAAATTAAGAAAACAAAAGAACTATCAAGATGAGATCTAACAGATGTGAGCGATACAACTTGAAAAAGAAAATAAAAAAAATAAGAGAAAAAGGAAACAGCCGAGCCAAAGCTCGGCCGCTCGAGAAAACAGAGACCAGAGCTCGAGGTGCTCTGTTCGGGTGAAGCTTCGCCGGACGGCGATGGGTCTTGACGGCGGCCGACGGTGGTTCTGACTCTAGCTCCGGGGTGGTCTTGGGTTGACGACGGTTTGGCTCGAGCTGTGACGGGGAGTAATGGCGGCAGCCTGAAGGAGGACGACAGATGTGGCGGCCATGGGTGGAGAAGGAGCTCAATTGGATGTCCCAGAAGATGAAGCTCGGCGACGGTCGACGGCGGTGTAGAAGAGAAGCAGCAGCGGCTGTGGGGAGGGGTTTGGCTTGATCGAGGCGTGCTCAACTCGGATTTGCGTCTGGATTGCTCAGAATCCAGGTTCATCTCGAATGCTTCCACAAAAAGGAGTCATGCTCGGATTTGGATAAACTCAGATTTTGTGATTCGATTGGGACGCGGTTTTGGATCTTTTGCAAAGAACTTTGGACTCTCTTTCGAATTGCCGAAACTTTGGACTCAGCTTTCGGTGTAATTTCTTGGCCGGAAAAACAAAGCTTTGGGCGGTGCTGTTTTCGCCGGAAAGCAAGGGCTTTCCGGTGCGGTTTCAGTCGGAGGAGGAGAGGAGTTGGCCGGAGGAAGAAAGGGAAGGAGAGAAGAGGAAGAAAAGACCGGATTTTGGGTTGAAATTGTGTTGCTACAGTAACTTCGAATTGATACAGTGCGCGGTGAATTCGGAGAAGAGAGTGAACAATGAAATTGCTACAGTATATACATGAATAGTATTTCGATGAATCCGACAAATCATGCTATTTCTTTTCTTATTTCTATGTCTAGCTAAATTCCTTATCGATGCTACATGAAGCCCTAGACTTGTATTTGCTACTCTTGATTGTTTAATTTAGTAAAAATTAATATAATTTTCTATGCTTAATGCAATTTCATTGTTATTTCTCTTAAGTGCTTTGACTGAGACTTAATGAATGATGAATGAAATTTGATCTTAATAATTCTTGTGTCTAGCCAAGAACAGGATTATGATTGATTCTATATCCGACCAAGGATAAAATTAATTGTATTAAATTTATAGTGGATGAATTTTTTGTGTCCGGCCAAGAATGTGCAGTCCATTCATTGGTAATTTATGTGTCCTACCAAGAACACGAATTATTGTATCATATCAATTTGTGAAAATAATAATTGAGAGTAGTAATTGCATGTTTAGTGGTGGATTCGATGTTTTTATATTCTAATCACTCTAATCTCTTATTAAAGTTTATTTCTTTAGTTCTTTAAAATCATTAAAATTCAAATCTTTCATTAGAAAAAAATTAATCTTCCATGTCCTTTGGGTTCGACCTCGTTCCCACTAGCATATACGTAGTCTCGTGCGATTGCCAGTAAAAATAGTTAAAAATCACATCAATCAATTACCTATCAAAGCGATCGATCGAAAGTATTGGAATAGCAGGAAGCAATATGCGATCGATCGCCCATCTATCGCATGCGGAAGAAACTGAAATCGGAAGAGGTATTTTTCAGTTAGGATTTGGATTGAGTTGGCAAGGGATTCGAAGTCATCTTCAAACACAAAAAGACTATCTTGAATTGCCTATAAAAACTGAGAGGATCTGAAGAAGAGAGAGGACGTGTTTTGGAAAAAATAGAGAGCTCGGTTTTAAAGAAAGTGGGTCGTGTTCCGGCAGATTTTTGTCCAGAAAACAAGAAGGAAGAAGAAGGAATCGATTGGGAGAGAAAAGAGGAAGAGAAAAAGAAGAAAAAGTATCAATTTTGGGCTGATTTCGGAATTGCTACAATAGTATAGATTTGATACGATAACTGCGGACTGTTGGAGAAGACGTAAACAGTGTCGTTGCTACATTAAAACTGCTACAGTAATTTGTGAATAGTGAATTGCTGCAGTACTGATAATGCAATTTTTCCCGAATTTGATTGTTGTTCTTATGATAATGAATAGGTAAATCTTCAAGTTAGGGCATAAGTGTGAAGTTTTCAATTGCTTATTGAATATCTCTCTTGATTTAATTATGAGCTTTAATGTCTAAAGTGATTGAGAAATTATTTTGGTAAACATTAGTAGTATGTATATGTTGTGTCCCGGCATGGGACACTGGGACACAATAGGGCCCGGTATCATGGCCGGAGAAAGGGAGGAAGACAAGGAAGAAATAGTAGAAAGAAGATCAATTCATATTGCATAAACCCTAAAAGAGGAGGAAGACCTCCTTATAAAGAAAAGCAAATGGGCGCAGCTCCCTAGGCCGGCGCCATCAATCTGGCCAGATGGGCCCTAATTGGACCTTAATTGGCCCCTAATTATTCTCTATCAGTCCGTTACCTAACAGTTAGCCTAAATATATGACTTTTATTAATAAAGAAAGCAATCTAATCCTAACAAATATGGCCTAGCAGATATCCATGCGTGTGACGTATGCGTGCTGACGTCCTGGGCCTGACGTTCACAACAGTATCATTGCTTCATTCGTCATTAACGGAAGGTATGTCGAATGCTTGTGATTCCCTGCTATTACTAATGAGAGCGTAAGAGAATTAATTCGATCAATTACCTTTGTTATGTTCATGGTAATTTAATTGTCATATTTTTCGATTGAATGAATTATTATTTGCTTTCAATTGAGTTATAAATTAAATCAAAGTACGATATTTGATAGTGATTGAAAATGGAACACTTTGCCTTAACATATTTGCTCTAGAATCTTTGCCTTGATATCCTTGATCTATAATCTTTATTTTAGAATTTTTTGCTTTAAATATTTCTACATTTGTTCATATTATTCAAAAATCTTGTTGTAATAAGTTAAGTAGTTTTTAAGTAAAAGTAAATTGTAGTTTAGGGTAAAGTAGAATAATCTTACGTCCACTCCTTGTGGTTCGACCTTGGACTCACTAAGAATATATTACGATTTTGGAGTTCGATCAGCATGCCATGTAGTTTAAAGATTTGATCAAAGAAAGCTTTAGCCACACTTTGAGCAGTATAAGGATGTGCTAAAAGAATGAAATGTGCATACTTGCTCATTCTGTCCACCACACTAAATATAATTGTTTTTCCAAGTGATTTTGCAACCCATCAATAAAGTTAATAGAAATATCTTCCCAATTTCTCTCGAGAATTGGCAAAGGTTGCACTAGTTCCACTGGCATCAAAGTCTCAGATTTGTGACACTGGCATGTATCATAACCTTGAATGAATTTTTTAACATCATTCTTCTTTCCTTCTCAGTGAAAAACTTGTCAAACCCTTCAAATATTTTCTGATAATCTTCATGTGTGCTGTTGTGGAATTGCTCCAAGATATCTGAAATCAATTCAGAATTTGCTGGCAAGTGGAAGTGCCCTTTACAGAATAACAACTCCTTTTTTATTTTCCATGACAAATGAAGATTTTTTGTTGATGCCAAGTCATTCTTGTGCTGAAAAGCAAGATCTTCAACAATAAACTTTTGTATCGGCTCTACTAACCAATGAACGGCGGACATTGAAATAGTGGATAAGCATGCATAATCTTCATCACAATCTGCCCCGTGAGAGAGAGCATACGGGACTTGGTTCTCTGGCCCTTTTTTGTATTCAATAAAAATATCATATCCCAACAATTTTACCAACCACTTTTGTTGTGCATGTGTAGAAATCTTTTGTTCCAATAGAAAATTAAGGGCTTTCTCGTAAGTGCAAACAACAAATTGATTGCCCAACAAATAAGGTCACCATTTTCTGTATGGAGGTGACAAGTGACATGAGTTCCTTCTCATAAGTAGATAACGACATATTTTTTCCTTACAATTTTTGGCTTAAAAATGCAACTGGCCAGTGATCTTGCATTAAGACATCACCTAATCCATCACCAGATGCATCACATTCGATGATAAATCGTTTTGAGAAATCTAGTAGGGCAAGAACCAGGGCTTGCATCATACTGGTTTTCAGCCTTTCAAATGCTACTTCTGATTCCTATGTCCAAAGAAAGTTGTCTTTTTTCAGCATGTTTGTGAGAGGGCTCGCAAATTTACCATAGTCCTGGATGAATTTTCTATAAAAACTTGTTAGCCCTAAAAAAGCACATTGACCCTTTTGAGTAGTGGGCTTAGGCCAATTCTTCATTGCTTCAATCTTGTTAGGATCAACTGTTACCCCAGCTTGGTTGATAATGTGCTCCAAATACTGTACTTGAGAAGTGGCAAAAGAGTATTTTTCTTTTTTGACATACAACTGGTTAGCCGACAAAATATCCAATACAAGACGCAAATGCATGACATGCTTTTTTATAGTCTTGCTATAAATCAATATGTCATCTAAAAGTACAAGAACAAATTTTCTTAAATATGGCTGAAAAATATCATTCATCAATATGTAGAAGGGCAAATGACATAACAAAAAATTCATATCGCCCTTGATGAGTTTGAAAAGCTGTTTTTTGAATATCATGTGGAAAAAAGCGGATTTGATGGTAGCTTGACCTGAGATCCAATTTGGTGAAGATATGGGCCCCATACAATTCGTCCAGTAGCTCTTCCATCACCGGAATCGGGAATTTGTCCTTGATTATAATTTGGTTGAGGGCACAGTAGTCGATGGACATCCTCCATGATCTATCATGTTTCTTCACCAGTAACACTGGAGAGGAGTAAGGGCTATTGCTTGGCTTGATTGTGTCGGATTGGAGCATCTCATATATACAATTTTTTTTATCTCCGCCTTCTGGAAGTGTGGGTAACGGTAAGGGCACATAGAAATAGGTCCTTCATTAGGCAGCAGTGGGATTTTGTGGTCTTGCTGGTGTGGAGGCGGGGGTCCCTTGGATTCAGAAAAGATGTCTTCAAAAACCTGAAGTAGGGATGCCAATTCTGTGCATCCACTTCCATCAGAAAAAATCTTTGGAGGATTCATAAAAACTATGTTGAGTAGGACTCCATTCCTTCTTTTCCACATTTCTTTTGATATTTTAAAATCCTCAAGGATTTTATTTATTGGTGATGACACCTGATAAAGTGTGCATTTTCCCATTGAGAGTAAACTGCATCATCAGCTTGTCAAAATCCCACAAGATGGTGCCTAACGTCCTAAGCCATGACTTCATACCTGGCAATAGGTAACAAATAAAAGTTCACCACTATAGGGATTGTCTGAATGAAAATTGTCACAACCACACATTTTCCAACACTCTAAATGTTCTCAATTTGCAACAGACATTGTAAAAACTTTTGTTGTTCTCAGGATGCAACCCCACTTTACAAGCCAGTCTTTCACTAAGGGTGCGTTTGGCAACGTTGATTTAGACCCTGTGATTTTAAGAATCATGTGATTTGTCTAAATCCTGTGTTTGGCAACTCGTTCTTGGGTGTGATTTGATTCTTTTCCAAAATCTCACCCTAGAATGATGTGATTCTTATTATAACGTGAAAGAGGGTCACTCAAAATGACAGGCTGGACCCTGTCATTTACAAAATCACACGAGATTCTTTAAATGACGTGATTCCAAAAATCACACATTTAAATCCAAATCAAGATTGCCAAACGCACCCTAATGAAATTGTGAGTTGAGCATGAGTCTATCAATATAGTACAACAAACATTGTTAATTATACGCTTGAGGTGATAGTGCTCCTGTAATTGCATTCAGAGAAACTTCAGGGCTTTCTTCAACGCTTGCCTCCACAAATTTTGTTTCTTTTGTGGTGTCTTCATTATCCCAACATGCTTCATTGGAAAATAACCGCTTGCATCAATGTCCGTGACAAACTTGATCATTACAATGAAAACACAACCCTTTTTGCATATCGTTCTTGAAGCTTTGAGGGTGGCATTTTCTTTACATACATAGAATTGCTGGTCGACTATTTACCAAGAGGTCCTTGGGGCTTTTTTGCATCAGCTATATGTGGAAAGTTGTTTTTTTAGGAGTAGTATATAAAGGCTTATTTTTTTGAAGATGGGTTTCATAGAGTTTTGCAAGTCCTGCCGCTTCCACCAAACTACAAGGGCGTCCAACATATACTTATGTTTTAATAAAATCTTTCAATCCACTTATAAATCCCCCAACTTTTTGAGACATAGATAAAGTTCTTGATCCCAAAAGTAGGCACTCAAAAGCTCGCAGATAATTTTGAATAGAACCGGTTTGTTGGAGTTTGGACAACTCTCCATAAAAATTAATACATGGAGTTGGCCCAAATCTAACAAATATCACCTTTTTAAATTCAATCCATGTTGGAACATCTCCCGACTCTTTCATATTTTAGAACTATAGTTAGGCATCTCTTGATAAGTGGAACGATGACATTGCCACCCTTTCTTCTTCCATGAATGAATGAAAATAACAAAATTGGTCTACCTGCATATCCAACTCGTTGGATCCTCTATTCCATCAAACTTGGGAAATTGAAGCTTCAAATTCCTCGCAGCCCATGTGAAGGATTCAGTTTGTTCCCCATCATGATCAAGAACCAGGCGACTACACGGATGATGGTTGGGCTGGTGAGCATCTGCAAAACTTTGGGCTTGAGAGCTCTCCCTTTTTCATGCGGAAGACGTTCTAGAGTTAGAAATTCTTTCCCATGCAATGGAGGAACTATGTCTTGCCTTACAGACAAAATTTGAAGTTATTTTGTGAGCTTTGTAAACTGAATTTGTATTTGAGTATGCATAGAGGTCATTTGCGCATGCAAAGAAGCGATCCGCTGATTGTTTTTGCTCAGTGCACAGGTAGATCCCACAATAGGAAATTCCTCTCCATCCAAATCAATTTGTCCTCCATATTGGCTCCGATACCAAACTGATAGGGATCATTTTCTTAGGCTCCCCTATCTTGCCTAATTTTCAAGAAAACAATAAGAAACTGAAAGATCAAGAAGAATTTGGTGTGAACACTGGGATTTTGTTTAATATTCATTAGACAGGAGATCAACGTCTTCCGGATGGCATTTTGTTTCAAGCCTCCTTATTCTCGGGTGGTTACATAACCAACTCCCACTAAGAGAATAATCTCATACGTGGATTACATCCAATTGGCCTTGTTTTATTGCAAATCAGCAACACAACACATATTTCCTGTAGCGACCGTAAATTTTATATTAATAAAGTGGATTTTATTACTCAAAGGGTGTAATTTTGAATTCTGGAACGAACTCTTAAAAAAAATTGAAATTGAAATTTTTTTCGTCAGACCGATCGATCGCCTTCAAATGGTATCGATCGGAAGATGATCGATCGTTTTTGTAAGGCATCAATCGCAGGACGATCGATCGCGTTATACGGACCGATCGATCGCCGATAATTTTATATTTTTCGAGGCAATCCGTTGGGGAACCTTTTAGGCTGATTTTGGGGGATTTTGGAAGATGTGTCTTACCTAATTAATCCTAATCAATGGATCTAAACCTTGGTAAGTATTTCAAATTTGAAAACCCTAATTCCTAGCTAATTGATAATCTATTTAAATGGAGAATTAGTTATAGAAATGAATGAGATTTTTTTTTGGGAGATTGTGAACGTGATTGGGATGAGATTATGGCCCTTTCCATGTGAATGAAGGATGCCTTATATCATGGAAATTAATTGGGAAAATTGTCTTCAATTTAGA
This sequence comes from Houttuynia cordata, assembly GCA_039654745.1. Lineage (NCBI taxonomy): Eukaryota > Viridiplantae > Streptophyta > Magnoliopsida > Piperales > Saururaceae > Houttuynia > Houttuynia cordata. Next base: position 31,442,967 of record CM077502.1, read on the forward strand.
TATTTACTTGAAATCGGTTTGGTAACTAAGTGATTTGGTCAAAGATACTTATCAACCAAGATGTGAATCTATTGGGATGGATTGATCACATCCCTAACTGAAGGATTCTCCCTTATTTCTTGTGGATCGTGGCCTTTGGATGAGTGTTTGATCAATGGTGGAGGTTTGCCCTAGAGATTTAAGCTTTTCCTATTTAAACCCTCCATAAGAGAGACCGGCACCCTTTTTGGTGAGCTTTGGAGAATGTGCCAGTAAGAAGGAAGAGCAACCAGCCTCCTCCTTTGTGCGTCCAAGGTGGTGGTGTGTTCGTTGGTAGTTTTCGTGGTGCTTGAGCGAAGAAGAAGAGTCTCAAGATCGAGTAGAAACCGATTTACGATTTTTTGGTATCGGTTTCCACAAGGTAGGATAATCTTTTACCACAATTCATTTTCTCTAATCTTTGGATGATCATGAGTGTATGATGTTGATGATTTCATATCCTACAACATGTTTTATTTACATGTCTTACTATTGTTGATATTGCGATGAAAGTTATATCGGTTTGCATGTTCTATCGTATTTGATCTTACGTATGCGCCAATTCTTCTCGTTCTATGCCTAGATGACATCCCCACTTCACTCGACTTAAAAAGTTATGTTCTTTATGCTCTGCGAGTTGTATATGACATCTGTCCAGATTTAGTTGTCCATTGTCTTTGATGGTTGTGCATCATGTTGATTGTAAGCATAACCGATTGCCTAAAATCGGAGTGATCCTTTGTCATACATCTTTAAAATGTAATCAAAGTACCTATCCAAGTCTCTGATATTGAAAAGTTGTGATCTTTAAGTCAGAGTCCAGCATGATAGAATGATTATATGTCTAAGTTTAGGTGTCTTAATTATGATTACATAAGACTATCATACTAGATTGCATGTTCGCAAATCGGGTAATGTATCTATGTACATATCATGCTAAATAATGAATGAATTAGTACAAAATTTATATGAGTTTCTCTATCATACAATTGGAGTCTGACATCAGGTCAGGACGTCACTATCCACTGTGGTGTCCGGGGATACTTGGCTTAATTGTATGATGTAAGCAATGGATTAGGAGAAGGGAATCACTAATCGGGTTGTGAATTCGTAGTAGGAAATGAATGAAATCAATGAATTTCAGAACCATTTGGGTTCTGTGAAAGTTGTTAAGAAGGTTAAGATAATGTCAGAAAGGGTCATTAGTGAATTAATCAAGTATGTATCATCAGTTAATTAATATAACTTAAGTTAATTATTCTCGGCCAGGACTATTCTGCACCGACAAACCCTAATTGGAAAATGATAACTAATTATACAAAAATCTAAAAATTATGCCGTCTGTCAGGTTGTAAACTAGACTCCTAGGGATATCTGTATTAAAAATTTTAGAGGTTGATTCGCTCTGTACAAGACGTGGTGATCATTTGAAATGGACTGTTCTGTTTGGGACAGAACACTATTTTTGGTTCTAAAAACCCTAAACCGTAATATTACTATTATTATGGATTAAAACAGTAATTAAAACACTTATTAAACGTGATAAGACCTCTAGGGCCTTTGCAACAATAACCATAAAAGTTTACTTTTGGGTCTTAGAGATGAGAACATCTGTCCGTAATTAATTGTCCTTTGTGTCTCTTATCTTGAACAATCCTTTGTTCAAGAGGCCTCATTACTTGATCCGTATTCAATGCCCATGATATGATCTATTATGGGTATGTCATTCAATCGTTTCAGTGTCGAAGATTGTCAACTCTAAGGCTAGGTGCGATGAAGGTGGCAGAGCGTGATCTTTGGCGAATCTTGTGGTGTCTCGTTGATGAGTCATTTTGTCGGGTCTCAGTTGAGTTCCCAGACCCAATTGTTTCAAGATATTGAACACTCCTTTATGAGTCAATTCGAGTTTTGTTCAAACATGGTCTTGCACTCCTACGAAGAGTCGAATTTAGAATGACATGTTCCAAGCCTCTTAATGAGATGGCTCAGATATATTTCAGTGTCACTCGGTTGAAATATTTGTTTCTCCGCTAAGAGTCATTTATGAGAACTCTTAGTTGGATTCATAGTATGCTCATGAGCCATAGCTAGACCCATAGTGGTATCAGAATTATTGAACCTCTGTAGTTCAGCCGATGATGGCAATCGCGTGCGCTTAGATTGTATGACATTACGGAAGGTCTGCAATCTCTGCCCATTGTGCCCGTAAGCACCGATGGGGCCAGCATCCCTAGACGCTTGGCCGGGTTCCTCTGTAGAACCTCTAGGATGTTCTGGTATTGATGTCCATAAGGGAAGTGGACAGAGCTGAGAGCAGAAATTGTTATCTCCAACCCTTTTGATGTTTGGAGCAGATACTCTTCTGATATCTCCTTACTCTCTGTAAGTTTGGAATTTTATATATTGATTTTATCCTTCCTTGACCTTTGAGAGTCTATTTGTACTTGTCTTCGTTCTTTAAACCTTTTGGCATTTGAGTTATTATTCTATTGTGGGTTTTTTTGTATCCTACTGGGTATTTCCTACGGAATACTCATGCATCCTCTGATGCATGGATTAAGATGGAACGGAAGTGATCGGTCATTACTTTTGGTGAAGATGGACGCTGAAGTCAGAAGACGAGTTACTTTTAATCTATTGTTTATGTTGATGATTGTGGACTTGCGGCCTGTGTGCCATTTTATTTATTCATTTTTTGTTGTTGTGGAGACTTGTCGAATAATGTAATAATTAAATTAGACTTCTTTTTATTCTATATCATGTGCGTGGATATGGTTTAAGTCTTATCGATCCAGTATGACACAAGCATATAATTAAGTATGTGATGATTCGAGTATTCGGTCTGTCCCAGATTCCTACCCTTATAACCCTAATTGGATTATCGCTTCCGCATGTATTGGGGTTGTGGAATTTGGGGCGTGACATTTCCAATAGAGACACAATATATATTTTCTTAATTTACAACACATAAAATGAGTCTATCAGTTACACAGTAATGGAGAGCTCCCCATAGGGCCATAGCTCAAAGGATAAGGTTTGGACGGGTTTTTGGTGGGCAGTTGTCCATTCGGTGGGGAAAGAGTTGTGCACTTCTTGGTGAGACGACTGTCATAACCTTTTTCCAACCAAAAATTTCTTTCCAATTACATGATGGAAATTTTTGATGAGACATCATACAACTCACACAAGAGCCACTGGGCGGTAGGGGCCTCTGATTTGGCAACCGCCATCGGATTGAAATCAGACAGCCCGAGGTGCCACGACTCTCGCAAATGCGCTTGGGCCATCTCATATTACTAACACAGAATTTGTGGTGCTTTTTCTTTTGATACATCAGTATTGTTGTGCTTACTACTCCCTCCGGTCTTTTTTGATAGACAATTGTGGTTCATTTTGAAAATGTAATACCCAAAAAATTTGAAACTTTAATGCGAGTTGATTGATCGATGAGAAGGCAGGAGCTGTTATGGAAGCACTTGAGGTAAGTTTTCCATTGCTGTAAAATTGGTGAAATTTTGGAATTCAGTTTAAGAAGTTTTGATCGTGAGAAATTTTGGACGCAATCGATTGCCAGTCATGACACGATCGATCGGGTCAGTTTGGTAACCATGTGTAAGGCTGTCGCCATCGATTATCTTATGTGACGATTGATCGTTTTTATTATGATTTTCAGTTTTCTACCCCGATCAATCGCCTTGAGAATGATCAATCGCAAGTACTGTAATGTTGGTGATTTCGTTAAGCCCTGCGATCGATTGCACCGTAGAAGGCAGTTTCCGATTTTGGTGATTTCGTGATCTTTTTGAGTTGGGAATCCTACCAAAATCAAGGAGGGCTATTGAGAGAGCATCCTAGATGGTTAGAACGTGGGTGTGAACCAACGGTAGAGATTAAAAAGTGTGTGTAACTGATTGGGAAAGAGATTGGGAAGGAGATTTCTTAGTTGTATTAGGGTTTCTCTATTAAAATCCATAAGGGAGGAGCATGACATGCACTTGAACGTCCAACCTCTTGGGGATTGGTGATTCTCTCTTTTCCATTGCTCGATCACCAAGGTTGGCCATGTTCGAGTCAAGGAGCGAGGTGGTTTCGTGAGGAGAAAACGGTGTTCTATGCGAGGACTTGAGGGACTCGTCACATAATGTGGTAGGATGAGTTTTTCCCATTCCACCTATGATTAATCTTTATCCAATGATTCTAAAAGTAATGAATGAGATATTTTATGACTTCTTGTTCATGTATAATGGTGATGCCTATTCCCTAAAAGAAATTGATTTGATTATCTACACATTCATGAATCATGGTGATAGATCTATGTTTGATATTCCACGTGCTAGTGCCTAGATGGTTCCCATGTTGTCCATTCTATATACGATTCAGTATGATGTTGGAGTGATTTCGCAACGTTCTGTCCGAATATTATTGTGTCATTATTGTGTTATTTCTATGAGTTCAAAAACAGTATCTTCTATGAATAAACTCTAAATTTATTGTGGTGTATCGTGACCGATCTTCATGGTTGATGTTTATTCTTGTGTCATGACTTTTGTTTCACAAAAAGTCATCCTTTTTATGTTTCTTCCAGTTTGATTATCCTTCGGGTTTCTGTTAGGAATCAGTTGTCCTATTTGGGTAAAAAGGTACACCAATTAGATAATAATCGCATAAACAGTCTTATGTAAATAAAAGGTATCATAAGATGAGAAATACTATTGTATTCTAGAGTTATAAAGGTTCTGTATCATGCCTAGGGAAGGGGTAATTATGTTTAATATGATGATCCTAGGTGGCATATAATGTATCTAATACGAGTAAAACACATTGAATTAAGATAGACTCTCTCGGCCAGAACTGTTTCTGCACCGACAAGGGCTAATTAAAAAGTCATAACTAATTGTAAAAAAATAAAAAACTATGCCGTCTATTGGGTTGGAATCTGGAGGCATGGAATTATCAACAACAAAAATTTCAGAATTTAATTCGAACCGTACAAATTGTAGTAAGCATCGGAAGTGGACTATTATGTGAATAATAGTACACATAATTAGGATTTCTAAACATTATTACATTATAAGATACGTATATATGATGAGTTATGACTAAGATAACCTTAATGAATATTTAAAGATTTGAGTACGGGTGATTACTGTCACGCCTCGGGCACAGCCCGATCGAACTGAAAACGGTCCAAGAGTCGAACCGGCACACGGGGGCGACGTTAAGAGATATAGAGGAAGACTTATGCCCCTCTTACGGGCAATCTCACTAACAGAGTTACGCATAAACAGTTTTGAGCAAGAGTAAATAAGAAGAATAAATGTAGAGTCTAACTCAAAGTAGATCGACAAGTCATTAAACCCACAAAAATGCAAATTTGAGCCAACACACAAGCTCGAATCAAAAGGGTCTACAAGTCTCAACATACCAAATATAACAACTCCAAAAGATAAACTAATTAAGTCTAAGGCATCCACGCCCAATCCCGCTCTCTCTACGATCGCTTCTCAAATAGAGGATCCTGTCTGTCTGCGTGTCACACCACGCAGCCCCAAAACAAAACAAGAATAGAGGGGTGAGTATAAAACTTAGTAATGGTTTTGTATAATTGACAATAATCAGAAATCACAAGGCATCATATCATAGCTGAAAATCCATAATCGACATGATTATCCCATTATCTAGTCATCCATGTATAACACATAAAACTGTATAACCATATCTCGTTCACAAACTCCCATATCATGCATTCATAACACATAATCCTGCAACATGATATCTCATCCACATACTTCCATCTAATTAGGCATTCATATCTCATAAATTCACCCTGCATATCCAAAGTAACCAACACATGGTATAATCATACATTCATATCTAGTAAATTCACCCTGCATATCCAAAATAACTAACACATGGTATAATCATGCATTCATATCTCGTAAATTCACCCTGCATGTCCAAAATAACCAACACATGGTATAAGCATACATAACATCGCAATAAGCATGTATCATCACAATGGTGAATGCCTCCATCAAGGAGTAACACAATCTGCCACTAAGGCAGGACACAATCAAGGCCACGAAGGCGTATCATGGTTCGGTTCCTACACAGGAACAAGGGGTTGTCAATCCCAAGTGTTGCTCGCCCTGGACAATCCTAGCCAAGGATGTCCGAATCTCACGAAGAGAAACTAGAGCAGGTGTGTTCGCCCTGGGTAGTCTCCTGCGGTGGGGGAGAGCCCGAATCTCATGAAGAGAAACTAGAACACGTGGTAGCTGGTGCACAAAAGCATACCACCCGGGTGCTCAGTGTCCGATTTTTGACATCTCAATAATCTTCGCAAGGCAAGTACACAACTCGCCCCCCATATATCTCAATCAAAACTCAACCCGGGGAGTGAACCTATTCCAGGAGGGAACGAAATCGAAAACATGTTCTTTCGGACCAACCAAGTTTTGATTAATCCATCGATCGATTAATCCGCCATACAATCTCACACATTACATACAATCGATCAATTCCGTTTAAACAGCGATAAAACTTTATCTATGAAGTCCGATACATGATGCATGCTATCATGGTACATCCGTGAGCAATCCTACGTGGGTTCCAATACATGGAACGTGCTCCCAATCCATCCCCTCATGCATCATAATCAAAGCATATATCAACTACAATATCATGATAAACTCCCAAATATGTGTGTGTTCATGCACATTCTAATCACATGGCAATATGCTTTGACATAACCTCATAAGACATTAAATGCATTCTTAAATTCCATTTCAAATCACAATTCTCGATAAAACCATACTTGACATAAAAGAGCACATCTCATAGTTCACAATATCATGACTTTGCCGGAAACATGCTTATTCACAAGGATTTCACCATAATATAATTTCAATATCAACATGTGTCATTATCAACATATGCAACAATATCACATACCCTATTTAGCTTAATCCATCCATGTAGAGTTGAAGGCTTACTCCTACAAGCATGCTCTTTTACCATACAATAAACCATAACATGATCACCTAATTACTCATAAGCAATATAATCTACACATGAATGATGCATTTCATAAGCCATTTAACCTATGTTTTTTATATTGGTGTTTCATTAGAATTAGGGGTACTTTAATATAGTTTTTGGTTTTTATAGAAAAACAAGAGTAAGATGCAATAATGGGGTAAAAAGTAACTCTAATATTTGAATCTTCATAACTTCGTGCATAGATATCAGATTGGATTGATTAAAAGTTCATATTAAATTTCAAGAAATCATCTTTCCACGCCACCAACCACGCTCAATTCGGAGTTTGGATTAAAAAGTTATACTTATTTGAAAATCGGGCTGTAAATCAAAACCGAGAAGATGATCACGGGTCATCTCTCCCATTTTCAAATTTTAAAAAACCGAGACTTTATTAACAAATCTTGAAAGCTTAATACATGCCTCAACCATTAATAAAAACCATCAAACATTCCAGAACATATCCACATATCATTCTAAGATGAAACCCTAAGAAATCATAGCAAAAGATTAGCATTTATTAAACCCACCATTAGAGCCCTAAACAAGAACACCCATTCATGTAAAAACTATTAAAACAAACCATTCACTACCCAAAACTGAGATTAAAGAACCCATTACATTGATTTGATGAGAGAAACCTTGAACCACCTTGAACACCTTTCAAACAAAACGATTTTATATTAATAGTCTATTAATCATTATTAAGCTTTGAAAAACAAATGCTAAACCTTAGATCTAGGGCCTTTTAAAAGCATAGACATATGATTTTGAAGATTAGGCTTAGTAGATAAGTATAAAACAGTAGTTTTTATGTTTTCAAAATGGATTAAAATATTGAATGAACCAAGATTAAGAAATGATTAATTTTTTTTAAAGAAAATAACAAAGATTAGGCTAAATACCTTTAATCCCTTCCTCTTTAAGCAAGGGGAAAGAAGCTCTTAATTCTCCCAGCCAAGCCTTTTTCCCAAATTGGGAAAGGGCACATCACTTTCCTTTTATAGAAAAATTTGGGGTAGCCCTAATTAAAATTTGGGGTGAAAATAAGGTTTTTGGCTAAAATTTGATAATTTCGCGATTTTAATCCAAAATTAAGTCCAAAAAATTCTAAAAATTTTTGTAATGACTTTTTGTAATGTCTAGGGCATTTTTTTACGGCAGGGCCTGCCAGGGTCCCGTCAAACCCTAATTTTTGGAAAATTAGTGAAAAATCTGAAAAATTCCAAAAATGCAGGTTTGATCTAAAATCACTTGAAACTCATTATTGTGAAATCAGTTTTGATTAAAACCATTGCAAATTCATTTATTTTTGAAAACAATCGAGTTAAATCGTAAATCACTTAAACCACATGATTAACCAATGACTAATATTAACATAAACCGGTTCAAAGGTTAGGGTCCTTACAATTACAGTAAGAATAATTTACTTAAAAGACGATTTGGATGATTCATTGTTAACTGAAGCAGTGTCTTGCGTGTTGGTAGTTTTCGTACACCAATTGAGTCAATAGAGTTCCAAAAGTGCTCTTAGGTCCTAGAGGGGGGGGGGGGGGGGGGGTGAAATAGGACAACTACTTAAAATTTTAAGCAAGTCTATCATAAAACTTAAACCCCGATAGACAACGATGACAATGACTATATAAGCATAGAGTGTGAGACAGAAACTTAGTGTGTGTGTGTAAGTGTGTAAACAAGGCAAACAAAAACACAATCAAACACACAGAATTTATAGTGGTTCGCCACCAAGCAAATCGCTTCAACGGGTACGTCCACTCTCGGAGCACCTAATCCAAGGGCCTCCGACTTTCCACTAAGTGAGGGTTTTTAGTTCACCTACAACTTCTTACAAAGGTTTTCTTGGCTCACATCTAACCAGAGATTTTCATGGTTAATCTCAAACCAAGGGTTTTCCTCAGAGGCTAACCCCAAACTAAAGACTTAATGGTATGTCCCAACCAAGGGTTTTACGCGGAGGCTAACCCCAAACCACGGATTTTATGGTTTATCCTGAACCAAGGGTTTTACATAAAGGCTAACCCCAAACCACTCACAGTGAGTGTACTCCCACTCACAATGGGTTATAAGAACCCATCTCTCTCACACGTGTGTCTAAACCCTACGGTTTACTACACTCAATCAAGCACACAAAGAGGATAAGAGTATTACTCTAATTAAGAGAATGATTTAGAGTACGTACTCTTGTCGGGAGGATGTAGGAAATCCTACCCAAAGCTTGAACGCAGTGTCAAGCTAAGAGCCGCTCTATGTCCACCCTTGGATATTCGAATGGTGCTCGGAAGTTGGTGAGGCTATATGGACTAGAGATAGGTTTTCTATAGGATGGGTCCTAGTAGTACCTATGGCCAAAGATGGAATCACTAACACAGTTTCCTCAAGGAGGATTATGTGTCTCTCTTGATGTATAATGAGAGTCAAAAGATTTGTGGTATTGCCTTTCAAGGATACACACACATATCTCTAAGGATAGAGAATATGCTCTCTTGTTACTTGACTTTGCAAGAGACTAAATATCAATCCTTGAAGGCACCACGCGTGTCATGCCCCAAAATCCCATACCTCGATCGGAGTGCAGAAGCCAACCAATGAGATACATTTCAAGGTAGAGATCCCGGGCATGCGACCGAACAGTCGATTTCACCACCGATTACAATCATCTCAAAAGAATGTGTAACCGATTATGCCCGCAATCAGTGTAATACAATAACAGACATCAATAAATAATATGAAATGAATTTTATTTAATAATAATCCATTAATGATTCTTCAATAAAACTTAAATAAAATGAAACTATAAGTCTATGGCATACAATTGCCTAAAATGCCATAAGCATCAATCAAAAGCAAAATAAAAACTAAACAAGCTCCAAAACTCTTCACGGCTCCTGCAATTGCCTTCCTAATCCTGCGACTTTTTTATCTCAATTTTCTTTTGTGCCTGCATCAGAGGATGCATGAGTATTTCATAGAAACACTCAGTAGGATATAAAAACCCATTGAATTAAAACAAGCAGTATGAAGAGAATAAGAATAACAAAGGATTGTGAACATCCCACAACATCTGGACTGAACCAAGGTCTATACCCTCCAAGGTTAGTCAACAATAATTCCAACTCGCAGGTATAAGAAAAACATCAGTAAGTCTCCGAACGAACATATGTGTAAGGTGAGAATAACAATTATATCAAAGGCTCCAGACATCTAAAGTGAAAGGAGTTACAATTTCTGCTCACTGAACTGGTAATATACCAGAACCACCCTAGGGGTCATCTCTTTGGAACCCTGCCATGCGTCTAGGATGCTGGCCCCACCAGTGCTTACAGACACGATGGGCAGAGACTGAGGACCTTCCGTAATGTCCACAATCTAATGTACGTATAGTGCCTCCCTTCGGGCAGTATGGAATTGCAACTCCATAAATATAAGTGACCTCGCAAGATCTAGCAATGGCTTCATTGAGCATACTATGAATCCACCATGGGGAGAGTCTTGTAAGATCTCCAGTGGAAGAAACAATCATGAAATCAATATGAGCAATATCTTAAAGGAAAAGAGGTCGCAACACTCTACGATCATAAGGTATCTCTTACCAGAATAGACTCTCTCACGGAGTGTGGATAGAAGTGTCAAGGTCTTTTGTCACCACATAACTCACTCATTGGATTAGCATAGAATAACCAGCTTCTCAAGACATGCAAATCACTCTAGGAATAACAAGACAACCCAAACACTTCGAATAATAACAAATCACCCAAGGGTACTATACAATCAATACATACCTTTCATACTCAGCCATAGATAGGAATTCCTCATACGCATTGGAATTTTATAATACAACTATCATAAATAGGAATACCAAAGAATCTTAGATGATTTGAATTCCAAGTGGAATCACAAACCGACATCAACGCTTTTAAGATAGATAGTTATGAATCTCTTGATCAAAGGATTATCCCTCCTAATTAGATTACTTCTAACCCAATTCTTACTGTGATATTCCATAAGTATATAGTACAGTTAATGGTATTGACACATTAATTATTATCATATCATATTACATGATGTTATTTGTATACTTAGTATTTTCTCTCAGATTCAGCTCACTGCCTCCTGCACAACAGTCCTCTTCCTATGACTACTTTGCTCTCTACAGTAAGACTTAACCTCTGAAATTTTTATTGATAATACCCTCTTGAGCTTAGTTTCTAACCCCATTGATTTTATATTTTTCCGATTTTATTTGAATTAGTTACGAATTATTTACTACCGACTGTCAGCACAGAAACAGTTCTAACTGAGATTAAGAGTCTTAATTAAAGTTGATTATCTCACTTAATAACATATTATAAATGATAATATATCATTAACAGACAATATACTCCCTTCCTAGATCAATTACAAACCCTAGGATTATCTGGAATTACTAAAGTACACTCCTTTCTCATGTTCAATTACATATAACACAATTTTAAACCTTAATATATTCCAAATAAGACAATTAATATAAGACACACATTAAGACACAAAACTCAACGTGGATCATGGTCAACCAAGCAATATCAGAACTTCTAGTCTCTGGAAAATTAATAAAGCCTCAGACTTTAGGTGTAAATTCCCATATAAAAACGGAACATGAATGCACATATAATTATGATGCACTATGCATAGAAATAATGACACAATTCATTCATCTCACGTGAATCAAAACAATACTCTAATGTACTGAATCAAAACACTTATAAATATCATATAACAAAAGAGAGCAAAGGGGAAAAACCATCCTACTTAATTCACCGAAGATTCCGCCTTTCTACGCGTTGCTCGTCTCCTCCGCTTCCTCCAAAGCTCCCGCTCCAAGCTCTTGCAAACTCCCTCAAGAATAAGCCTTATAGGAGGTGGGTGAACGTGGGAAAGAAAAGGGGAAAGGTCTCTGGATGTTCTAGGGCTAGGTTTTCTAATAGCACAAGCCAACTCTCTAGGGTTTATACAGAGTTTGGGGAGAATCCCTTCTTAAATTAATTTTCTATATCATGGACACTTCCTACCAATGAGAAGGCCTTAAGATCCCTTTAGAGACGTGCAATTTAAGTCCAGTTGGGATTTGGTATCTTTTCCAAACAAATCCGCCCCAAAATTAAGCTAGAAATCGCAAAACCGCAAACGGCGATCGATCGTCGTATGCGCTTTTCTACACTACCGCGTTACAGCCGATCGATCATAATTACTGCCGATCGATCGCTTTACCCGAAACAAAACAATCAATAATCACAATAACTATGATCGATCGTTTTGATAAGGGGTCGATCGGTTCAATTTGCCAATTGATCGTTTCTTATGGCGATCGATCGCAGCCACGCCCAAAAAAATTCAATTTCTCATATCTTTTCACTCCAAACTCCAAAATCGCGCATAGTTGGTGGCGTTGGAAAGCTCTTCTCACCAACTTTAATTCCCATAAGGCAAAAAATAGTCAACTCAAACATTAAGAGGGTCAAATTTGGGTTTTAATATACTTACTAATTTTCTGGGTGTTACAACGGTATGCTCTAGGAGTATAGAGTTATACGTTCCAATGAATGATTAAGCTTTAGAAAGAAAAGAAGCAAGCTTAAGGCCAAAGGATTAAGTGGATTCCATTGATGAATTTACCAACACATACTCTAGACTATAGAAATATATTCTCCCTCGTTCCTTGAAGCAGAGTTTGAAGGACTAAGTGGAATCCACACCTTGAAGGGAGAGGAGAGGTCCCTATTTATAGGCAACAAGGCTCTAGGATTGGGCTATCCTATGACATTAGGATTTTCCTACAATAACCTTTTCTAGATTGCCATCTCCCAAGAGATTTGGATTTTACTAAAAGCCCTTGGTCCTAAAGGGAGTTGGATATTACCAACAAGGACCTTCTCTTCTTATGGATCTTAACCTTGGGTTGGGTAATTTCATTGAAGGACTAGGGTCAAGAATGTCTTTTCCCTAGAATTATTGACTTTTACCCATGAGCCCTTGCTCAATCTTAGGTGTTTTAGTTTTTACCAAATGCCATTTCTAGGATTGTGGTATTTGCCAATTGCCCTTCTTAGGATTTTGGCAATTCTAAGATTTGTCCTACCTCAATCCTAGGATTTTGTCATTCTAGGATTATCCAATCTCAATCCTAGGATTTTGGTTATTCACCAAAAATGCCATTCCTAGGATTGTGACCTTACCCAAGGATGGGCCAATTGTGGGCTTCTAGGGGATAGAGCTAGGGATCAATTTCTATTTGACTTGTGCGCTCCTTTTGTGACATGAGCCCAACTTGTGTGATCCCATAGCTATGTGATGTAGGCTCTATTCCTAATTATTTTGTGTGAGCTAAGAGTCTTCATGGGCTTTGTGGTGTGCTCCCACATTGTCTTGGGCTTTTGCAATCTTCATTTTCTTGAGATGCCTTGAGCTTCACCTTGGGGTGCCTTCATCTTGTGGTGGCTTCCTCTTCAAGCTCTACTTTGTGTTAGCTTCATCTTGAGATTGTCTCCTCTCAATCTCTTCACATAGCCCAATTTGTACATGTACCCCAATTCGTACATATACCCCATTTTTCTCTCACATAGCCCATACATTTTTGTACATTAAATTGACATACATTAAGAGACAAAATCACACTCCCAACCTTTACCCTAACAACTAGGGTTTGAACTCTCGGACCCTAATATTCCGTTTATTTGATGACCATTGAATTCTATTGTCAGTGTTGGGAATTCCTATCTAGGGCTACGCACGGCAAATATAGTGGATGAGTTAATCTGTTGTTATATCTCATAAGAGCGGTTGATGTTCGAGAAGGAACATTCTTCATGTTACTCCGTTGGTGAGTCAATTGCTATTTAAGAATTTCTTTTCATCACTCCTCTGGTGAGTCGATTGCTGATTGAGATATTGAAGTCTTATTAGTACTTATATGAGAGTCAAACCTTGAGAGATGAGAATCTTGAGTTATTTGATACAACCTATGTTGTTGTGAGTTATCACTCAGTTCCCTATAAACTGCTTTATTCCACTAAGAGTTATCGTCAGAAACTCTCCGAGGTGGAATCATAATATGCTCAAAAGCCATTGCTAGATTCATAGTGATATCCGATTTATTATGAACCTCTGTAGTTTAGCCTATGAAGGCACATGTACGTTTAAACTGTATGATATTACGGAAGGCCAGCAGTCTCCGCCCATTGTGCTCGTAAGCACCGATGGGGCCAGCATCCCTAGACGCATGGCTGGGTTCCAAAGAGAGAACCTCTAGGATGTTCTGATATAATGATCCACACGAGAAGTGGACCTAGCTGAGAGCAGAAATTGACGTCTCCTTATACTATAGATGTCTGGAGTCTGAACATATTGATTATTTTCTCCTTACGCAATGAGCGTTCGGAGTCTTGAATTGCTATTCTTTCTATCCATACTTTGAGTTGGTGTTGTCATTGAGTATGGTTACTATTCAGGTAAGGTAAACTCTGTATTTCCAATTCCTGATCTTTATTGAACATTGAAATTCTTCACAAGAGTATTATGTCTGTATAATTTCCATTCATATTTCTCTGTGGGGTTTTTGCATCCTATTGAGTATTTCTTTGGAATACTCATGCATCATCTGATGCCGGAATTAAGAGAGAGTGAAGCTGAACAGGTAAAGATTGTTGGAGCTGCTATGGATGGCTAAAGCTTGGAGTGGAAGACTTTAATTTTTTATTTAACCTTTATTTTCGTTCGGCGATGTGTGCCTAGAACTTTAGTACTTTGAATTGGATGATTATTATTTTAATTGATGTAATAGACTAATTAAAGTTTGTCCTTATTGGTAATGTTATGTTAAGATGGAATACCTGGATATTGTTCTGTCATGTTGATTCTGTATATTCGAATCTGGAAAACGTGATGATATCGATCAAGTATTCGGTCACGCTTCGAGTTTCAACCTCCTGATTGTCTATGATTAGTTGCTTCCGTGCTCTGATCGAGGCCAAGAATTTTGGGGTGTGATAGAAAATCAATTGTATCTATTAAAAAAGGACCGGAGGGAGTAGTACTTAGTAATGTGGTGCATTCCTAAAGTGTATAACTTGAACTTCGAAAGTTTAGCTGTCATGTTATTTGTTCGGAATCATATTTCTGAGCTCTAAAAAAATTGAAATTTCCACAATCAGAAATACACTAGTTACCATAGGATAAATTAACAATGGATTTTCCATCCACGATATTATGATTTTTTATGCTCCTCCGCAATATTTACTAGATGGAAATGTCACTACAGTAACGAGGTAGACAGAAATTACTTGGCCAAGTAGTCGAGCAGATACTAACTGTATTATTTTGATATTTAGTGTTGTATTATTTTAGCTCAAGCTATGAAACTTTAATTGGCGTGTTCTTTCTTGCATTTTGTTTTTCTTTCCAAGCGCCATGGCATACTAAAGTTTCATAATTAGATTAAATTGTACAGAAAATTAATCAAGTATGGAGGAGGTGAAGCTAAGTGGAGGCAGTGGTGGGAGGTCAAGTGTGGAAGGGGGGAATGGCATACATGGGAAGAGGTGCATGTTAGAATTGATGAGTACATTGGAAGAGGTGTAGGAGATGGATATGATGATGAAGAGGAGACAATAATCCTTATAAGTATTTTAGAATAATCATATCAGACAGGAATAACAGGTTATTCAAAAAAGTTACTGGCTTGCATTGTGCAATTATTCTTTTCTCTGCTAGGTTTGTGATTTTATTTGGTGTTATACTGAGTTTTATTCTTTGACTGTTATTTATCATTTGCTAAGCTCCTTTAAAATAGTTCATTTACTAAGCTGGGTTTCTAAAACTTTTAAGAAAATTTACATAAATATTTTACAAATAATATGAGAAATTATATACATGAACTAGTTCCATGAGTTTTTATCTAACTTTTAGACAGTGAAAACTTTTCCATAACTAGCTAGCTCTTGCCTAAATCCCTGGTCGACCAGGAAACTCGCTGGCTGGTTGAAGCCTCGAAGGTGAGGTCGATGGGACTTGGGAGTGTTTATTCGACCTGATAGGTTGGTTTAAGTACAAGGAATTTTTTTTTATATGAGCCTATTCTCACAAGCGTCTGTGTGAGCAGGAGATGATCTGAGTCGTCGCATTGAGAGCAGGTAATAACTCAAACCTGCAAGCTTCCTGTATTAACTCCCGCCAACGGATCGAAATCTGACGGCCCCAATCATATTGGCTCAAGCAGACACACGTGAGCCGTAACTTCAACGGGATTCCAAGTACACAAGTAACAACTTTTCAACCGTTGCAGATTTTAACTTTTCACAAGCTCAACGCCACTATCAACAATGGTTACGGATAAAATCTCGAACAGACCCACTGGCACACACCCTATTCGAGAAATCAGGCACAGCGAAGTTTAATGACTTACAGCATAGGAAAATTGTTCATACCAGTACATTCGCACCAACATTTATTGTTTGATCCCAATATCATGAATTTAATAGACATTTTCTATCATAAACTAAAATTTGGTTAATTTATGATATTGTTTGATCCCAATATCATAAATTACAACTTTTCAACCGTTGCAGATTTTAACTTTTCACAAAGCTCCACGCCACTTTCAACAATGGTTACAGATAAAATCTCGAACAGAACCTCTGGCACACACCCTATTCAAGAAATCACCCTTACTGCTCTTTTCTCAATCCCTTAGCTAGGATCAGGTACAGTGAAGTACAATGACTTACAACATTAAAATTGTTCATACCAGTACATTTGCACCAATATCATAAATTTAATAGACCTTTTCTTCAAAAACTGAATTTGGTTAATAACCGTTTTTCTCTAACTTAGTTGTTTTTTCCTATCGTCAACATTTTATCGGAATACCATGAAATGCTCCAGCTTTGCATGCAAAAACTCACACAAAACTAGCGAGCAAAAAGAGTGCTTAGAATATTTTTCCTAAAAATGAAACTGTGCCCAGGATAGGCAGGAGTTCCAGGAAAGAAAACGAAAACGTATTAATAACCCAAAATCTAAAGGTCTTGCAGACAGAGATAAATTTCCATTTGTTATATCAATAACTGCCAGAAAACAAATGTTAGGCCCACTTACGCATAACTTTGTAACTCCTTATCCTAGTAGATTATCTATTTGCTGTTATGCTCTCAGAAGTCATGCGAAGGAAAGAAGACATTTCTCTCAGGAGCTTCTTACTGCACTCTTTCATTATAGAAAAAAGTATGCAAAACATAGCACAGGCGGTAGAGCACTTCACTTTTTGTTCAATTTTGAGCCACAAGAGATGCTTCAAATCTTCCACTACCTTGAATTTTTTAAAACGCATTTTTTAAGCACACAATGACCAGAAGTTAATAAAACAAAATCAATCGATATAAGGCGCTTCTGCATGTGTCAACGATTACCACTACTAAAATTTCAACCTGAGGCCAATGTACATAACGTAACAAAGTGGAAAGCCCTACACCCAACTCTGGTACACTTCCAGATAATTACACAACCATGTTCACGAAATTACTAAGCCATAATCAGAAATACCTCTCATTAAATACCTTGGTTGCATTCCCTTTTTCCCAAAAAATGACAAGGTCTTTATTCAGCATCAGGAACGTAAGGAATCTTGGAACTGTATCAAAAGCCACAACGCTATACTTGAAAATCGACTCAAGAAGGAAATTGTCCTTCATCGAATCAGGTTAGCATCATAATTAAATCAAACTTGGCATAAAGAGGCAAAAAATTTTCTCTAAATTTTCATCAAAAGCACTGTAATGAAAAAGAACACATATATTGATAACCAAAGATAAATTATATTAATATTTTAAAAACACAAGGAAGATGGAACCTAATAAACAGGCATTGAAGACATCCAATAATGAGAAACAATTATGACACAGTCTGTGCTATATGTTACCCATTGCAAGCTAACACAGTAGGTAACCATGTAAAAACAATAGCAATTATAGTGACAGAATATAGTAAAGTTTCATAATCTCAAGTACATGGCCAAAAGGTAGAACAGTCAGTACTATCAATTTGTGAAGAGCGAGCTCAACTACAGAACCAATAAATCATCTATTCTGAACTTGTGTGGAACTTAGCAGTATAAAATACGCAATTGATTAATAAGCAGCCCTTGAATGTGTGACCACTACCATTTGTAGCCTCTCAAATAGGTAAATTCAAAATTTAGATCCATATAACGGTAAAAGAATGAAGCAAGAAACAGAAGCTCACAACATTACCGTTTTTCCTCTTTTTTCAGAAACCTTTAGCAATAGAAATTGATGAGAAGAAACAAAGTAAAGTTAAAGAGTAATTCCAAATAAGTAAATCAACAGCATCAATGATACAGATATTAACAGCATCAACAGACAGTTAACAAACATATAGGTAAAAAAACATAACATACAACAACTGCTTTAGGCACCTTGTATACACATATTCATTCACAGCAATTTGTTATATCATATCAAACATCTACTAATTGCAGGATAGAGCAATGTACATCTACATGCATAAAAAGCTACAAAGGAATAAAGACAACCATTAACCTCCACAGTAGGTAATTCACATACAAAACCAAAAGAACAAAGCAAAGAACCAAAGAGTAGACATACATATTACGGTTTTTCCTTTTCTTCCAATAACCTTAACTAAACAAATTGGAAACAAAGTGAAATCAAAGAGTAATTCCTAAAAACGTAAATCAATGGCATCACACAAACACATAAAATTAACAACCTCAACATATAAGTAATAAAACATAACATACGACAACTGCTTCGCACACCTTGTCAATTTCTTTTCAGTAAACACCTCCCAATGATTTGAGTTCAACAATTACAAGTAATCAAAGTACCAATCCCCAGTATGCAATGATAATTGCACTCAAATTGGTTAAACTAAACAAAGTGCAGATTGGTTGACGAGTATCAAAACTCAAGTCTAAACTCACCAACATTTTTCCTTTAAAAAATACATAAATCGTATACCTACATTGAGATGTAAATTAACAACCACAGTGTAAAGGTAAAAAAACATAACAATCGATAACTGCTTCGCGCATCATGTCAATTTCTTTTCAGTAAACACCTTCCAAGGATTTCAATTCAACAATTACATGTAATCAAAGAACCAATCCAAGCACTCAATGCAATTGTACTAAAATTGGTCGATAAGTGTACTCAAATCAGTTAAGCAGTATCAAAATTCAAGTCTAACTCACCAATTTTTCTTTTTCAAAAACAAGAACATACACTGTGTATACATGCATTGAGATATAAAAATCCCCACAAAACATTTACTTCTTCGACTGATTTCAGCCAAAACTAGGCAGAATTCAATCCAAGTACTCAAACTCATCTTCGCGAAGATGGGCAAAGAACTTCAAAGGGCCCTTCCGGCCCTCGACGCCAGAGAGAACGAATTCCACCTTAATTGGAAGATTGGCAGATATTCTTTTCCCCTTCCAATCCACCACATACTGCTTCACCACCCCCTCCATCCCACCCAGGTCCACCTCAGGCACCTTCGGTACATGAAACACCTTCAAGGGGCCCTTCACTCGGACCCTCCCCCCGATCCTCGCCGCCGCGGAGGCCTCCTTGTCGTTCTCGGCGGTGAACGGAGCGGAGCTCATCGCCGCCACCTCGCAGGCGATTCGGCCACGTCGGAGGCGGCTTCCGCCGACGGAGAGGCGGAAGCTGGGGAGGAGTAAAGAGTTGTGGAGAAGTGACCTGTGGAGGCAGCAGCGGCTGTGGGGGAGATTTGGGGTGAGGAGAGGGGCGGACGTCGCTGCCGGCACCGGAATTGTGGCCGGAGGAGCAGACATGAGAAGGGATGGTGTGGGGGAGAAGTCGCGGAGTTGGGAATGTGGTGAATGGTAGGGGTCGAGCAGCGGATTGGGTTGGGGTGTGGATCAGATGTAGGGTTCGAACGTGAGGCCCTTGCACGTTCTACCTTGGTTCCTCGTCGTGCCATTTTCGTAAACTATAGGAGTGTCGCACGTGAAAACATGGAGGTTTAATTAAAAAATATTTTCGTAACCTAAAAAAAAGGGGAATTTATATAATAAATCATAAAAAAAATTATGAAAATGACACACTCTAGAAAATATTTACAAAATAAGGTATCTGACAAGCCACGCAGGCGCCCGTGTGGTGCGGGCGCCTGCGTGGCTTGTCAGATACCTTATTTTGCAAATATTTTCTAGAGTGTGTCATTTTCATAATTTTTTTTTATGATTTATTATATAAATTCCCCTTTTTTTTAGGTTACGAAAATATTTTTGCGCTTGCGTGGCTTTTTTTTTAAAACCAAACCGAAAGGCGTCGGTTGAACCGACGCCTCAACACAGGCGTAGGTTGAACCGACGCCTTTTACTACCTTAAAGATTTTTCGTCCCATTTTAAATAAGCACTCACTTCAACGATACATATCTCTCTCATTTCTAACCCATTTTCGCCCATTTTTTTTCACTCTTCCTTATTTTTAGTGCTCTTTCTAGTCATTATAATATTACAAAGATGTTGAGCCATCACATACCAGGTATCGTAGTTTTTGTAGTATTTTTTTCGATAAATAGTATGTGATGGATCAATATCTTTGCGATATTATTATGACCAGAAAGACCACTAAAAATAAGGAAGAATGAAAAAAAAATGGGCAAAAATGGATGAAGAATGAGAGAGATATGCATAATTGAAATTTGTCCCACTAAAACAAATCTGTCCCATTTTAAAGGGGTGATAACTTCAATGATGCGTATCTCTCTCATTCTTTATCCATTTTCGCCCATTTTTTTTCATTCTTCATTATTTTTAGTGGTTTTTCTGTTCATAATGATATGTTGATCCATCGCATGCTATTTATCGAAAAAAATACTACAGAAACTACGATAAATGGTATGTGATGGCTTAACATCTTTGTGATATTATAATGACTAGAAAGAGCACTAAAAATAAGGAAGAGTGAAAAAAATGGGCGAAAATGGGTTAGAAATGAGAGAGATATATATCGTTGAAGTGAGTGCCTATTTAAAATGGGACAGAAAATCTTTAAGGCAGTAAAAGGCCTCGGTTGAACCGACGCCTCTGTTGAAGCGTCGGTTCAACCGACGCCTTTCTCTTTTAACCGAGAGGCGTGAACCGACGCCTTTCGGTTTGGTTTTAAAAAAAAAGCCACGCAAGCACCCGCGCCACACAGGCGCCTGCGTGGCTTGTCAGATACCCTATTTTACAAATATTTTCTACAATGTGTCATTTTCATAATTTTTTTTGATGATTTATTATATTATTTTCCCTAAATATATATATATATATGTGTTATTTTTTTCTAAAAAGACAAACCTAGCCTTTGCCGAGGGGCAGGCAACTGTTAGATGATGTGGGCCTTATTGATCTGATGGCTGCCTACTCTGCAGCGTACAGTGCAGACTAGCCTGACTCGTAGAAATAGTCAAAACTTTAAACTCAGGTCAGGATATAATCCCTGTGAGGGCCAATTTGTTTTACTAACAACAAAGTGTAAATTAGTTCCGTAACAATACCTCCACACTAAAGATAACCCGGATAGGTAACAACACAGTATGTTAAGTTGTCATAAGTCTACCAACTTATCTACAATAGTATTTTATGTATAAACTATTGGGCACCAAGGTCACGCAACAATGCAGAGATCTAGTTTTCAGATTAGGCTCTACTTTCCATCTGACTTGATTCACCTTCAAAATAAAACAAACTATGCATTACCAATAGTAGAGAAGGGCCAAGTCAATTAACTAACACAAGTGGACCACGCTTTGGCTTACAATTGGTGTCGAGTAGAAAGAAATAAGGCATGGAAACTTAGCTAACATAAAGTAGCGAGAATTTGGTGCCTGAAGAAACTCAAAATACAAGAACTGGGAGAAGCAAAGGGAGGGAGGGAGATGAGGTGAAGGGGAGATTTAAAAAAGGGTAAAGTTGGATTAAAAAATGCAGAGAGAAGACGATTGTCATTGGAGCTCAAAGTAGTTGACAATCCACGTCTATGCAATGAAAAAACATAGTGTCACAGGAGAAACACAAAAATCCAATTGTCAGCCATAACTGATGCTTTCTTCTCTTCAAGTTGTCTGGTGCTTTCACTCTGGATTTAAAGAGTATAAATAAAAGAGGATTTATGTTGTTTATGTTGGGCTTTTCCTTTCTCATGTGAGGCCCATAATTGTTTGGGTTTCGCTCTCAAGTGGAGAGGCTCATAATTATTTGGGGTTAAATGTAAGTTGGTAAAGCAAGGAAGAACTTCTTTGCAAAAAGTCAATTCTTCTTAAGAGAGGGTTCTTCTGAGAAATAATATGAGAAGAAAAAACTACAACTTTGAAGGAGCTTTTGAGATCAAGAAAAAATATTTTCTTAGAGGAAGAAAGAAAAAGAAAGGAATAGACTTTTGAAATGCCATCCTCTTATGAAAGGAAAGACCAATCATAGGTGGTTTGTGATAATCCTTCCATTTATATTTTTTGTGTAATCCACTTAAGGGTGAGATTTCTCCATAGCTTGTAAGAGGGTCTTCATCCTTGAATGTTGTTGTAATCTCTACTAAGTAGAGTGTATCCAAAATTGATAATAATGAATTTGGTCTCTAGACCTTGTGGACGTAGCCATTGCCTTGGCAGTGAACATTTATATATCCCAAATGTTCGATGAAATGCTTCTTTGTTAATCTTGCTTTGTGTGTGTGGTAACTTGTGCATCCTACATCAAGGAGGTTTAGAAGACTCACTTATCATTGTTGGTGTGAAGAAGTGTTTATTTGATTGCATTTATTGACTAACTGAAAAGAGGAAAAAAAGTGTAGTTTTCCCAACAAGTATTAGAGCCAGGTTAGAAGTTATCTTTGCATTTGCTAAGATGGAAAATTACAACACAATAATGATTAGCTTGAATGAGAGCAATTGGATTATATGGAAAGTCAAGATGGAAGACCTTTTGTATTCTGAGGATATCTTTGAACCAGTTTTGGGAGTAAAGCCGGAGAAGACAAAGAAAGATAATTAGTTGGAAGAAAGAGAAAAGAAAAGCCCGAGCATGCATTAGGCAATGGTTAAATAATGTTGTATTATATCATATGTCTAATAAGGTTGATGCAAAAACTCTTTGGGATAAACTATATAAGTTTTATGAAAGGAAGATGGCAGAAAACAAAGTCTTCTTGATACGAAAGCTTGTAAACTTGAAGTTTAAGGAAAGTAGTTCAGTGGCGGAGCACTTGAATGGGGTGCAAAGCATCGTAAAGTAATTGACAACTATGAAGATAAACTTGAATGATGAGTTGCAAGCCTTATTGTTGTTTAGTTCCTTGCCGGAGAGTTGTGAGACTCTTATAGTATCACTTAGCAACTCGGCACCAAATGAAGTGTTATCTATGAGCCAAGTCACAAGTAGCTTCTTGAATGAAGAGGTTGGGAGAAAGTCCTTGGAGTCTTCATCTCAAGCTTTGGTTTCCAAACAAAGAAGAGGAAGGTTAAAGAGTGGAGGCCCAAAGAATGGTAAAGATAGCAAGATGTCGAAATCTCGAAATAAATGTTTTCATTGTGGTGGACTTGGGCACTTCAAGAGGGAGTGTAAGAAGTTCGTAAATAAACAAAGGGAAGGTTCATCAAATGAGCAAGGTAAAAAAGCTCAAGAAGCTAATGCTATGGAGAAAAGTAAAGATATTATTATGGTCTATATTTGTGACGAAAGTTGTTTGAGTTAAATAAGTGCAACAAATTGGGTTGTGGATTATGGAGAATCTTTCCATGCAACTTCTCATAGAGAGTTCTTCGTTATATATGAATCGGGCGATTTGGGGATGGTGAGGATGAGAAACTATGGGGTTTTGAAAATTGTTGGAAAGGGAGATGTGCACTTTGGCTCTAGTGTGGATCACAAGTTGATTCTTAAGGATGTAAGACACATTCCGGACTTGAGTTGAATCTCATATCAATATGAATAGTTGATGATGAAGGCTATGAATCACTAGGCAAATGTGTGTAGAAGTTCACAAAGCAGTCTCTTATTGTAGTAAGGGGGTAGAAATGTTGCACTCTCTAAAAAACTGAGGGTCAACTATCCAAGGGTGAGGTGAATGTCACTCTTGAGGATTCATCCTCTAACTTGTGGCGTCGACAGCTTTGCCACATGTGCAAGAAAGCTTTGAAGCTCTTGAATGCACTCCTAATATACCACTAAAAAAATTGGTATATTTACTAAAACTGCTATTTTAGAAAACTGGTCTAAAATAGGAAAGTTTAGCTGCCTAATTAGATTCCTGTTTATGTTGTTTGAATTACTATGTTGATTGATTGGTATAATGCATGATGAGTTGTGTACTCGATGGATCAAATTAGGCAGGACCCAAGGCGCGAGGACTAGCCCTGGCGCTGGGCTCAACCTGGTGCTGAAGCTAACCTGGCACCAGCGCTAACCTGGCGCCAGCGGCTGTGTATACCTGACGCCAAGAGTGGGGTCAGGTGCTAGAGAGCCTAGACTCGTTTTAGTGTCATGATTTATTAAATTGAATCATGATAAGATGAGAAACTATATTTGGTAAGTTATATGTGCACGTCGTTCAACAGACGGAGGACTAAGTGCCAGACACACTGGGCGCCAGGGCCACCTGGACGTCAGGTGCACCTGGGCGCTAGTGAGGGGATGT
This sequence comes from Houttuynia cordata, assembly GCA_039654745.1. Lineage (NCBI taxonomy): Eukaryota > Viridiplantae > Streptophyta > Magnoliopsida > Piperales > Saururaceae > Houttuynia > Houttuynia cordata. The sequence continues at coordinate 31,467,762 of CM077502.1, forward strand.
GACTCATGAAGGTTCACGAGTGGGTGCGACGAATGGGTTCAGTCATGTGGTTTGCGGTCTACGCAAGACAGAGTAGCATGATGTGCGCGCGGGACATTAGAGACGAGCAACCACGAGACTCGTGCCTTGTCACAAAGACATTGGACACAGTGCCACATGGGCACAAGCCTGGGGCGCCATGCCCACGTGGATGATGTGGCACCAAGAGGTTACTAATTGGTTAGAGTGAATCTTGGTGAAGAGATGTAATTTGAGCTACTCACGGTAAATAAGGAAAGACAGGGGTAAACTAAGGAAGTTACTGATTAAGTTAAGATTAAATAGAAGAGTAAATCTTTAATTAAAGAATGATATTGTGTCACCCTTTATCAACCAAGAGGTTACTAATTGGTTAGAGTGAATCTTGGTGAAGAGATGTGATTTGATCTACTCGCGGTAAATAAAGAAAGGCCGGGGTAAAATAAGGAAGTTACTGATTTGGTTAAGATTAAATAGACGAGTAAATCTTTAATTAAAGAAGGATATTGTGTCACCCTTTATCAACCAATTAGAGAGGAACATCCTATTAGGTTGGACGTCCAAGTGAATAGAGCAAGATTTGGCAATTTCCTAATTAAGGGATGGGATGGACTTGAGTAAGGAGAGTATCTTATAGAAAGATCTCAAATCCCAACCAATTAAGAGTCAAAAGCTGAGGGCGTCCTTCCTAAATTGAAGGATCTTTATCATTGGAGGGCTGGAATTAGGATTAGGAAGGGATCCTAATAAGGGAGATATCCTATTTTGTGTAGGATTTGGTATTTAAGCCACAAGAGAGGGAGGGCCGGCCCATGCCTTGCACGCCCAAACCCAAGTGCGACCCCTTTCTTTTTCTTCTCCTTTTCCCTGCACCAATCCAGCAAGCTTCCAAGCCTCTTCCTTGATTCAAATCAGTTCCGTTGCATTAGCCGGAGGCGACGTTGTGACGAGGAGAAGAAGAGCTACGCGAGGACATACGAATCACTCGTATCTAAGTTAGCATGATGGTTTTTCCCTACTTATTCTTTCTATATTCTTTTGATTCATTCTTATGAGTATCTCATGAATGATATATGGTCTCATATTAGTAAGTATTGTTGGGTAAATTGCTATGGTTGGAGAGAAATTCCATGTGATTATGAGTATGAGATATGAATGTTGATAACCATGATGATTCATCTTTTAATACTTGCATGCTAGTCCTTAGATGGGAACATCATCCAAGCTTGTTACTTTTATTGATTGTTTTGACACCAAAAGGTTCCAAACTTATTATGTAATTTTCTAATTTCATTGGTCCAAGTGATTATAAATTGATGTCTTAGTTTTAAGGTCTTTGTTATCAAAGGGGTAGTTGCCTAAATTGCTACATGTGATAAAAGACATATTAAAAGTATGTAATTATGGAATCCCAGAACATTCTAGGATCTGTAATGAACCTAGGAGGGGAGCAATTAAGTCTGGGAAGACACTAATAACTCTAATAAGGGTTAGTTACATGAGATATATAAGTATGATTATGAATTGTAATCTAGGCCAGTAATGTTTCTGCGTCGACAGTCTATAATATAAAAATCATAACTAATTATAGAAAACTCAGAAAAATAAACCATCTATGAGTTAGAAACTAGACCCATAGTGTTAATTATAGTAAACATTTCAGAGATTCCAACTGTGCTGATTGTGGGAGCAGTCGGAAGTGGGCTGTTACACATAAGACAGTTTGCTGAAATTAGGGTTAAGACACTAATACGTAATAATATTAAGGGGCCATTTGGGGCGTGAAGAAACCAAAATATCCATAGTAGATTTTCCACGTCCACTGTAGCATTCCGGTTTTTTCACTATCCAATGTGAAACACGACTTAAGGTGTTTCAACTGAAAGTGGAAAAAACATGAATGCTACAGTATAACAAAACATCCACTGTGGATGTTTTGCTTTTAATCACACCCCAAACGGTCCATAAATAATATTTTATAATAAGAATCAAAGTGTTATTAATATTCACTATATTACTGATTAATAATTATTACAGTAAGATTAGATGTGTAGAAAGACCTATAGTATGGGGTGATCCGAAGTGATTTAATGTTTTCATTGTTCCTGATTTCAGAATATAGCTTGGTGTCGGTTTGAGGTTCCATTTGGAAATCAAATTATCAAAAACCTATTCTCATACTTGACTTTGGATTCATAAATTGTAAACTCAGGTATTTTCTGGAATGTTCCTATCTAGGGCTATGCATGAAATATGTGTCAAAAGTATTGGAAATTGATCTATACTCCTATGGTGAGTCTTTTGCTATTTGAGATAGGTGAATCTCAGTAGTACTCCTGAAGTGAGTCATATTCTGATGAAAGATAATAATGATCTATTCGTACTCCTAGAGTGAGTCAACTAGTGGTAAAAGATACAGTAATTTTTAGAGAGTTGCGACCTGTGCCGTTGTTGAGATATTGTTCATTTTGACATTGAATTGTTTCTCCACTAGAGACCTTGTGAGGATCTCTCCGAGGTGGAATCATAGAAAGCTCACGAGCCATTGCTAGATCTTGCGAGATCTCCGATTATTTATGGAATCTAGTTCCTGCCCAAAGGGAGGCATATATATACGTATAGACTGTATGATATTACGCAAGGTCCCATTGTGTCCGTAAGCACTGATGGGGCCAACATCCTAGACGCGTGGCCAGGTTCCGAAAGGAGAACCTCTAGGGTGATTCTGGTAAGTAGCCACTTGTGAGTGGTAAGATCAACGAACAGAAATTGAAATTTCTTTGCACGATGGATGTGTTGGAGGTATTATGATTTAATTATCTTCTCCTTACACTGATTGTTTGGAGTCATATTGATTGTTATTATTTCCCTATACTTGAGAGTCGGGAATTGTTGTTTGACTGACATTCTCTCTTAGGTAAAGTAAACCATGGGTTCAGTCCATATGTTGTTGAAATACTTCTTTGTTCATTTGATATACCTTTTCATGCCGTTTATTATAATTTTAGTGGATTTTTACATCCTACTGAGTATTTCTATGAAGTGCTCATGCATCCTCTGATGCAGACATGAAAAATGAATGATTCAGGACGATTGCGGTTGCAGGAAGGTGGTGTAGACCATTTTGAAGAAGTTCAAGAATCATCTATTGCTTTAACTATTTTTGATGTACTTTATGAATTTGATGACCAATGTGTGTCAAAGATTTGATGTTTTATATTATTGACTATTTAAATTATCAGTTGTAATAAGACTAAGTAGGATCATTTCATTCATATTGATAATGCTTTCTTTGAGACTAAATAACTGAATTTATTTATGTCGATTACACATCCTATTAAGATAGCGTAATTGGTGGTTGTTTCGACTGTTCGGTCACGTGCCCAAGGTTTTGGCCTCAAGAATATTGGTTTTATTGATAGCTTCTGCACTCTGATCGAGGTTGAAATTCTGGGGTGTGACACCCAAATTTTGAAGGTACTTATTTGTCTCATTATTATCATTGTTTAGTTGGTAATCAACACAAAGCTTCATTTTTTACAAGTTTACACCCCTACATGGGATAAAGCATAAGAAAACGATGTCTTATACTCCTCAACACAATGGTGTGGCGGTGATGATGATCCGGACAATAGTGGAGAGAATTCGGAGTATGCTATCTTTGGCAAAGCTTCCAAAGAGCTATTGTGGTGAAGTTATGAATACTGCTTGTTACTTGATTAATCAGTCTCATTCATATGTGTTGGATTATGAGGTACTAGAGAAAGTGTGGAGTGGTAGAGATCCTTCATACTCACACTTGGATGCATTTGGTTGCAAAACATTTATGCATGTCCCAAAGGAGCAAAGAATAAAGTTAGATGGCAATGCTATTGAGTGTATCTTCTTGTGATATGTTGATGATGAGTTTAGTTATAGGTTGTGGGACCTAAAGAACAAGAAACTCATTAGAAATAGAGATGTGGTCTTTAAAAAAGATCAAGCAATTGAAGACTCTGCCAAAGATGAAGCACCAAAGCAAGTTGTGCATGAAGTCTACGACGAGTTCCATGTTCCATAAGCTTCTCAAGGTGTTTAAGGGGAAGAACATAGTGAAAGTGATGAACCTACATATGGTGATGATGATCATGTAGAGAATGGGGTGCAGCATGAACATGTGGATTTCAATGTTAATGATTTTCTTGAGAATGGAAGTGACTTAGATGAAAATTATGACTCTATTCAATGTGATGTGGAAGAGTGAGAGTATTCACATCAAGAAGAGACAAGCACATTGAGGAGATCAAATAGAGAAAAAAAATCATCTACAAGGTATGTTTCTTCTACACATGTCACACTTACCGAGTATGGTGAATAGGAAAGCTTTGTGGAAGCTCGTGCACATGAAAATAAGGATTTATGGAATATGACAATGCAATAAGATATGAAATCTTTGCATGAGAACCATACTTATGAGCTGGTGAAGCTTCCTAAAGGCAAGATAACTTTGATAAACAAGTAGGTATACCGGTTTGAAGGCTGATGAGAGTAGTTCACATCCAAGGTACAAAGCAAGGTTGGTTGTGAAGGCATTGGACAAAAGAAATGTGTTGATTTTGATGAGATATTCTCACCCATGGTAAAGATCTCATCTATTCGAGTTGTGTTAGGTCTAGTCGCTAGCATAGACCTTGAGGTTGAACAACTTGATGTTAAAACCGCATTCCTTCATGGTGATTTGGAGAAAAGATTTACATGAATAAACTGGAGGGATTTAAAGTCAAAGGCAATGAGCAAATGGTATGCAAGCTAAATAAGGGTTTCTTATGGGTTGAAACAAGCTCCAATGCAATAATATAAGAATTTGGATTCTTTCATGATGGGTACAATAGAGCAACTTCGAATTATTGTGTATTCACTAAGAGGTTTTATGATGATGATTTTATTATATTATTACTTTATGCTGATGATATGTTGATCGTTGGCCATGATGATAACAAGAGTGCCAGGTTGAAGCATGAGGTAAACAAATCATTTGCCATGAAAGATTTGGGGCCTGTAAAACAATTATTGGGGATAACAATCAAGCATGATAGGAAGGCTAAGAAGCTATGATTTTCGCAAGAGATGTATATTAAGAAGGTACTTCAGAAATTTAACATGAAGAATGAAAAGCTCATTAGCACCCCCACTTAGAAGTCATTTCAAATTCCACAAGAAGCAAAATCCCTCAAATGAAAAGGAGAAGCCCTTCAAATGAAAGGGAGAAGGAAGAAATGACTAAGATCCTTTATGCATCGGTAATATGGAGTTTGATGTATGCAATGGTGTGTACAATGTCGGATATTACACATGTAATTGGAGTTGTTAGTAGACATCTTTCAAAACCTAGGGGAAGGAGCATTGGTATGTGAAGTGGCTTCTTCGGTATCTAAGATGTTCCTCTAAAGTATGTTTATGTTTTGGAGGTGATAAATCTTTGCTTGATGGAATTACAAATTTGGATATGGCCAGAGATGTTGATTCAATGAACATTATTTTGGGGTATTTGATCATTTTTGTGGAAGGAGCTGTATTATTTCAATCAAGGCTGCAAAAATGTGTTGCATTGTCTACAACGGAGGTTGAGTACATTGCAATTACCTAAGCTTTCAAAGAGATGTTATGGGTGAAGAGATTCATAAAAGAGTTGGATCTAAAGCAAGACAACTATGTTGTACATTGTTATAGTCAAAATGTCACCCATTTAAGTAAGAATGCAAGTTTCCACTCTATGAGCAAATATGTTGATATAATGTATCATTAGATAAAATATGTGTTGGAGATAAAACTCTCGGAGTTGAGGAAGATCCATACCAACAAAAACCCGTTGGATATGATGACAAAGACCGTCTCTAAGGTGAAACATGAGCTTTGTAGAGGTTGGGCCGGTATAGGGTGAGCTTGGCCCTTATGTGTAGTATAAGAAAGCTTCCATGTGAGAGTATGGAGGGGGAGAATTGTTAGGTTTTTCCCTCCTCATGTGAGCCCATAATTGTTTGGGCTTCCCTCTCATGTAGAGAGGTCCACTACTTGACCCACTTTGGAGTAAAATATAAGTTGTTAAAGCAAAAGACTTCTTTGTAAAAAAATCAATTCTTCTTAAAAGAGGGGTCTTTTGAAAAACAATAGGAGAAGAAAAGACTACAACTTTGGGCTTTTCCTTCCTCATGTGAGGCCCATAATTGTTTTGAGCTTCCCTCTCATGCGGAGTGACCACTAGTTGACCCACTTTGGGGTTAAATGTCAGTTGGTAAAGCAAAGAAAGTGTTTCTTTGTAAAAAGCTAATTTTTCTTACAAGATAGTTCTTTTGAAAAAGAATATTAGAAGAAAAGGCTACAACTTTGAAGGAGCATTGGAAATCAAGAAAAAACGTTTTCTTGGAGAAAGAAAGGAAGAGACTTGTGAAGTTATGACATTTTCTTATGAAAGAGAAGATAAATCATAGGTAATTTATAGTAATCCTTCTATTTATATTCTTTGTGTAATCCACCTAAGGGTGAGATTTCTCCATAGCTTGTAAAAGGGTCTTCACCTTTGAATATTGTTGTAATCTCTACTAAGTAGAGTGTATCTAAAGTTAATAGTAGTGAATTTTGTTTCTAGACCTCGTGGACGTAGTCGTTGCCTTGACGGTGAACCACATTAAATTTGTGTTTCCCAAGCGTTCGATGAAATGTTTCTTTGTTAATCTTGCTTTGTGTGTATGATAACTTGTACATCCTACATCAATGAGGTATAAAAAACTCATTTACATTATTATTGGTGTGGGAAAGTGTATATTTTATTGTGTTTATTGGCTAACTAAAAAGAGGGAAAAAGTTGTAGATAGTTTAGTAGTGCCTTAAATGTAGTGCACCTTTTGGAAAATGGAAAATAAGATTTGCCACATTCCTTCTATAATATCTTTGCGTCATTTGACAAATTGAATCGGGCTTCTCAATCACTGCCCAAAAAGAAGAGAACACTCGCATCAACATCCTGGAGAGAATGAGAACATGACAACTGATAAAATATACACATTTATATGCCCTATTTATTTATTTGCTAGTGTAGTTTTAATGATAGAATATGAATAAAATGGGTTATTTGTGATTAGGATAGTAAATAGGGATTAATAATTAATTTACTCTAATTAACTAATTTAGATGCATTAATGAATTTAAGGAAGTATATTTTTATTATGCATCTAATTTTGGTTTGATTTTATTATTGTAGGTTCAAAAGTGCGGAATGCAATCCGGAAGAAGAAGAACACATCAGGCGGGTTTTAAGGTGCAGAGTAACCAAAGAGCAGAGATCAAGTGCAGAAAAAATATCTAAACCGTTGATGATTCACTTAACCGAAGACCGGCGCTGATTTTAAGTACATGGCGTTCAAATGAGATCCGGCAGATGAGATTCTTACAACAGGTTTTACATGGCTTGGATTGAACCAGTTCAATGGTTTGGTTCGGTAAAAAGAAAAAAATAGAAGAACAATTTGAGCCAAAGCTCGAGTGTTCTGATCCGACAGTCTAGCCAGACACCTAACAGAGGAAGCAGAGACGAGAATGGTTCGATTTGTTCAAGAGGAGATGAGCTAGACTTGGTTCATGTTGAAATTGGAAGCTTGACTCCATATTTGCAGAATCATGTTTGGGTTGGAAAGCTCCTGAAAGTTGCTCGAAAAAAGAAGTTAAACATGGAAGTTTGGCTCATAATTGGTAAGTAGCAGAAACGTGTTCGATTGTGTCTTGGATTTGAATCGGCTCAAATTCGGGGAATGGATTTGTGGTATAGAAAGAGTTATGCCTAGAAAGGATTCTTTCAAAGATAGAGGATACGAATTTCGATTCAGGATGATCTGGAAGGTAAAAAAAATCCAGACTCTTTCTCTCTATCGTCTATAAAAACCAGACAGAAGAATCATCTCGGGGAGGACGGATTCGGAGAGGACTGGTCTTTGGTGGATTTTGGAGAACTTTTGGGCTGAGAATAGAGCTTTGATTCGGGAAGAAAGTGGGCTGTTTGGGTCGAGTTTTTGGCTGGAAAACTATAAGGAAGGAAGAGGATCGACTGGAGGAGAGGAAAGGAAAAGGATTGAGAAGAAAATGCAAGATTTTGTGTTAATTTTGGTGCTGCTACAGTAACTGTGCAATTGCTACAGTACTGAGGACTGTTCTGAGAACTTTTGGACGGTTTTTGGGAAATAATAGAGGGAGCTGTTTTTGCTGATTTAGGGTGTGCTTTTGGCCGGAACACAAGGCGAAGAGCAGAGCAGGGAGAAGAGGAAGAGATCGAGAGGAAAAAGCCAGAGTTTTGGATTGTTTTGTTCTTATGAATAGTACTGCTACAGTACTGTAGATTTGCTACCGTGACGGGAATTTGGGGAAGATGATGAACAGTACCACGTGGTGAACAGTGATATGCTACAGTAAAGCGTGAATAGTAAATTGTGAAGAGTATTCCTGCAACAGTATTATTAATGCAAATCTTTTCTAAATTTGATTTCTCATGAATATGCATAGCTAAATTTTTTTTTAAAGCTAGACGTGATATTATTTGATTAGTATTTCTATATCTATGAAAGATATGCTTATTATTTATTTTGATTGAATAGAGTGATAAAGTCATAATCTATATAATTATTTAATTTGTCATTAACGTAAAGTACATCGAATGCTTATAATTCCCTTTGATGAGTAGACTATGCTTGTTAATGATAAATATTCGATTGAAATCTTTATGTTAATTGTTATAATGGACTTGAATGCAATATCCTCCGATTAAGTCGAATCATCATTTGAACCTAATTGAGAAATTGAATAGCCATTTTTAGTTAGTTTTAATTGAATTTTTAATCATCGTTTCACTTCAGTAGTTAATTAAATTGAGATAATTCTACAACAATAGTTTTTAGATTACTTTGGAGTAGAATAATCCTGCATCCACTCCTTCTGGTTCGACCTTGGACTTACGAAGTATATATTATAATTTGTCAACCTACTCTTGGGTTTGATCAACAACCATATCATCGGTAAAACGCTGCAAATCAGCAAATCTACACATAAAATATAGCTACAGTGTGGAAAATTCAGCTATTTAAGCCACGGCGAACCCACGAGTGAGAATAGGTCTCTGTAGCCCATAAATAAGTTCACTTGTATCTATTTTCTTTTAGGGCAGAGGAAGAAATAAACAAAGTCGACACATGCAAAAAAAAAATCTAGGCATTCAACAGTTGCTTGATGGCAGAACTAAACAATGATAAAAGATGCTTCGCAGAGAACAAGAAATATCACAAACATCTCACTTGGTTTGATGGTCACCCCTTGTAGAATTACTGGGTTGCTCACATGATTGGGCCTCCTTACTTTCCTTCCACAACAGAATTACAACCGCTCTTTAAAATTCTCATCAATCTGAGAAATGGAAGGCGCATGCAGAGACAATCTATTGTTAAAATATGTCTATTTGAAAAACAAAATTGTAAACATTTTCATTTTTTGAAACTAAAGAACGTTATAATTGAGTTAAAAAATTTCTCTTTGCCAGGCTTGAAAACCAAAACTGCATGCAATACTCACTTCCGATAACTAAAATAAAAAATGCAACAAAGGCAGTAACTTTCCACTTGCATACAACAAGCTTGGAGTCACCATAGAATTTTATTGAAATCGAATTAAAAGCACGCTTAGAAGCCTAAAACGTAGGACCAAATCGTGTGTCTCAATATTCAGCAATACTATTGGCAACAATCATTATACTGCCGAAAAGAAAAAAAAAAGTCAATCCATGATCCAAAAACCAAACAAAATTAGGAAATCCAATAATAAACTCATACAAAGAATTAACAAAAGAACACCAACCTTCTCGTTCACAATCCCTCCTATGCACAAACAAACTTGTTCTACCTTTGTTGTTTCATCTCGATAGCATAATCTTCACACGATCGACAACTTGAGCCAGATTGCAGCTTCATGGCATCCAGAATCTCTGAATCAAGAAGAAGAAAAAAAGAAAACGTCCAACCAAAAAGAACGTTGCTTGAGGGAGGGAAAGACTCACTCGTCACTATCACGCGTGTGCCATGCCAGAGTTTTTCTCCATGGGAAAACTCCTGCACCAACAAACGAGAATAACATGCAACAAAAAGATGTTAGGTGATAGACAAAGAACGCCTGTATCCCCACCCCACTAGGTCGTTTACCCCGTTAGTAAATAAACCCCACTAAAATTTGAGTGAAATAAGACATCAATACTGGGTAACATGACAAATTTACTCAAATCTTAATAGGGTAATATACTAACGGGATACACCGACATTTTAATGGGGTGGGAATACCGGAATTCATAGACAAATAAAATACAATTTACACAAAAACAATAATAAATGAAGAGCAAGTGATGAGAAGAGGAGAGAGACTGCTGCTGCGGCTTCTTCCTCCCGCTTGTTATTCCTTCTTTCTGTTTATGCAATTTTCTTCTCCTTGAGCATCGGCAGTCAAACAACAAAAACAAAATGGCCGTGAAGAGACCAAATTGAACGGAGTCACCGTGTCACCCACCAATTAAAATTGTTGTTCAAACTTGCCTTTTAGCGCCTACGTTGCCTTCTCGAAGTTGTGAAGGTAAGCTTTAATTAGCATTGGCACTTATTTAATTAGTAGACAACTATACTTTATTTACCTCATTTCTTTACCAAAATAACCATCCAAGATTAACCATTTTACACCAAAACCGCAATTGGCAATTATTGTCCCATGGAATAGGAAGAGCCCCACGTCCATTGGATAGATCCTCAAACGCGTGGTCTTCAATTTAGGAAGAGGCAAGTCTCAATTAGTTGGCATGATTGAATGAGCGGACAGCTACACCATAATTAACCTATTTCTTTACAAAGTTCACCTTAACTGATATTTTACACAATCTAATTCACAGGATATGAATGCCAACCCAAAAGCCAAAAGGGAAGGCTAGGGACCACATTTATTGTTTTCTAGATTGTAATTAATATCCTAATTATTACCTTTTCTTTTGGACAATTACACCCCCCCATAAACCATTTTTTTTACAATGAAATTTGATTTTGCATGGAACAAGGGCATAATCGGGCCAGAGTGGCAAAATGACTTGTCCTCTAGGAAATTCCAGATTTCTCCCTTTACAACTTAGCTGGGTATAAATGCAATTAAGTGTTCATTAAGTACTCAATCAAGTTTTACGGGTCATTAAATGGGAATTCCGAATCCAAAAATTAAAAATGCTACAATGAGTAGCCCATTTTGGTGAGCACATTGAGCAACTCACTGTAGGACCATTGATGGACGATCTCACGTCCTACAATGAGCTGCCCATTTTAATATTTTAATTTTTTTTTGAAAATTCCTATCCTACCCCTCCCCCTGGGAGTTTGGCTCCCTCCCACCTCGGCGACCCCGCCGCCCCGACGACCCCGGTACCCCCCTCCCTTCCCTCTCCCCCCTCCTTCTGGCTCGACGGCTCCACCCCCCGCCCCCCTTCCCTCGCCCCCTCTGGCTGCCAGAGAGGGGGGAGATAGAAGGGGGGAGTCAGGGTGCCCCGTCGAACCAGAGGAGAGGGCGCCCCGTCCCCCCCCCCCCTTCCCGCTCCCCTCTCTGGCTGCCAAAGGGGGGAGAGGGAAGGGGGGCGACGGGGCGCCCGTCGAACCAGAGGAGAGGTAGAAGGGGGCGGTCGAACCAGGGGGGAGAGGGAAGGAGGGCGGGGCCATCGAGCTAGAAAGAGGGGGGGCCGGCGGAAGGGTGGTGGGGCCATCGAGCCAGAAGGAGGGGGGGAGAGGGAAGGGAGGGGGCTACCGGGGCGACGGGGTCGTTGGGGTGGCAGGGCAGCGGGGTCGCCGGGGAGGGCGGTCACCGGTGGGGCGGGGTGGCGGGTTGCCGGGGTGGGAGGGAGCCAAACTGCCAGTGGGAGGGGTAGGATAGGAATTTTAAAAAAAAATTAAAAATACTAAAATGGGCAGCTCATTGTAGCATTTCCCCCTATATATATATATATATATATATATAAAAGGTGTCAATCCTGCTAGCGAGACATTTTGCAGGCACCCCCGACTTCTAGGCGCCCCCGTATATCATATTCGTAAGTTGCATGGGCACCTTCTGGAAGGGAAAAAAATCTCTTTATTTCCAAGGCGTCATTTTGGCAACTCAAAGAGTTACCAAACTTGCATGACAATATTATTGCCCATGGTGCCAAGTCACCCTTCTCTGCACTCACAAGCGGACACCTTTCATTTTTTTTTGGATGAAATGGCTAGTGATAATGCGTTGGATTTCAAATCCTCATGGCTACTTCCCTCTCACAAGAGTTTAACCTGCAAGCCCAAGATGCAAGCCTGGATGTCTTTGTTTAGCCCGGTGCACCTCCAGGAACCAAACTGCTCGAACGAAATCCTAAATCCATTAATGGAACCCATCTCCATTACATCAGAAATACATACAAGATGTGGCATGTCAAACAACTTTTCATGATAGTATTGCCAAAGAAAACCTTTGGATTACAAAGAAATATTGCAGATTAGCATGAGGAAAAAGGGAAAAAAGAACTTCAGCTGCCATGGTTATCTCCGGGAACAGGAACCATTTTTATATAGAGACTTCCTTCAATTTATTCTTTCTTTTTCTGTCCTTTAATGCCCCTTCAGATTCCGTATAAACAAGTTACGGATGTAGTTTTGGGGGCCCATGATTGTAGAGCATGGGTGGCCTCATTAAAAAAAATCACTCATTTTTTTTGGAACTTGCCCATATAGGAGGAGAGTGGGGGCGCCTGCAAAATGCCTGGGACGTGGTAGGATAGGCAGTCTATATATAAATATATGCTATGATATGGGGTTTGTTTGGAAGTGAAAATACTTTCAAGCGTGACTGCTTTTCAGGGTGAAAATTATCACATTGATTTTGTGAAAGGTGAAATCTGTTTGAGAACTGAATATAAATCACACTGAATTGTATTTGGAAAGGAATACTCGAAGCAGATGACTATTGTGTAATCAATTACACGATAGGATTGGACATCGTGCAATCGATTACACGAAAGCTTTTTAATGGGACAAACTTCAACGATGCATTTCTTACTCATTTTTTATCCCTTTTCGCCCATTTTTTTCATTCTTCTTCATTTTTAATGCTCTTTTTTATAATGATGATATCATAAAGATGTTGAGCCACCGCGTACTATATATCGTGGATTTTTTTTATAGAATATCAAGGTTATTAGGATATCATGATGATCAGAAAGAGCATAAAAATAAGGAAGAACAAAAAAAATGGCCGAAAATGGACTAAAAATGAGGGAGATATGATTTGGGAGAGAGAAAGGAAAAGAAGCTGATTTGTTTTTGTTGAAGAGGAGCGACGACTGATTTGTCAGCTTGAATGAGGTTTTCAGGGGTGAAAGGTGAAAAATTTCACCTATCACCGTCATCGACCACTATCAGTGCTTTCACTAACCAAATATTTTTCAGGCCTGATAGCATTTTTTCAGGCCTAAAAGATGATTTTTTTCAGCTTCCAAATGCACCCATGATATGTAAAGTCCGCTCGAGAAAAATGGAAGTGAGAAGAAATTATTGGGTGTCCTGCCTGGTACACTACTCAGGGCACCAGGGAGCCGTCGATCTTTAGGATCGATTTATGCACGCGCTCAGCTGTTTTGTGTCAAACAGCAAGAGCTCATCTGTTTTGTGTCAAACAGCAAGAGCAACTCTCGAAGCATATGCGCCATCTATTCTGGAGATCAATGACTCCCCAGTGCTTTGGTATTAAAGTGAAGTCATGCAGTTGTACCCAATAATTTATCGTGGGGGTGGTGGCATGTTGCTTTTGGAGCATGGCCCAAAGGAGCTCCCGCGAGCCTACTCAACCATGGGACCTACTTGAGATGGTTAGGATTCAAACTTTTCTTAAAACTGCCCAATGTAGTGAACCAACACACATCCACACCCAACCATGGGACCTACTTGAGATGGTTAAGATTCAAACTTTTCCTAAACTGCCCAAGGTAGTGAACCAACACACATCCACACACAAGTTCTAAGATCTCCTGCTTAGTGCTTAGGTCGATTCGAACCTAGAACTTCCCTACCAAACAAGAAACTCAAGGCCATCATGCCTGGGGTGAAGGGTAATCGAGCCGCATCGGAAGCAATTTTGAATCATCCGTTTGGTGTTGAATCCTTCAAATTCTAATTTGATTTGGAATTCCTTGCATTCACAAACAATAACAATAACAGAGTACAAGAATATGAGCAATATAATCGAACGATAATTGATCACATGCACAAATGAATAAAACGCAGGAATGAGTACTACTAACCTGCGGCATTTGTGCAAATGATCAAACCACGAAGAACAATGATTATGTTCGAGATCACCTTTTCACAACCGTTCGTGTGTGGATCTATGACTTGCTATTCTCCACGAGATAGCAATATCAATCTCTGTGTTTCTCCGAATCCTTTGCTTTGATGTGATCTCCAAGATCAATCCAATTCCTAAAAGCCAAAGAGGAGAAACCACCATGCCAAGTGGAGAGAGAGAGAGACGTTGAAGGAGAGAGAGAACACACAGCCAAAAGTGCAAATCGTGGGAAGTAAGAGGGCATCCCCTCCTTTTCCTATTCAAGGCAATTCGGTTACTCAATTTGGGGAGTCAATCCTCTCCCCAAATCTCTCTCCACGTCCTACTCCAAATAGGACTTATTTCCTTATTTGTATCTCTTCTTAATTATAGCCAATTCAAGACTTATTCATAACGGTTTAACAAAGGTGTCTCTTCCATTTAGGTGGGCCCACCTCTGGCCCACGGGAGCCTAACATCTCCTCATGTGCACACACACCCCACATGGGAGGGCCGACTCTTCTAATCATGACAATAAATATGGGATGAACCCATATCATTATCTTACATCCCCCACTATGGGTTCTGTGCTCATATTTGCGATCCAACAGTGACTCGTGCACTAGTCCTGTCTTAATCCAAAACTATGAACATGTTTTACAAATAGATCCGTTGTTAAAGCTTTCGTTAACAGATCAGCCAACATCTCAACCGTAGGAAGATGACTCACTGTCAACTTTTCCTATTGTAGCATGTCAAATATGTAAAAGTAATGCACCTCAATGTGCTTAGCTCTGGAACTGATCTCCCCATTACGGAGTGTCGACACAGTTGCCAAATTATCATAATAAATTTGGACAGGAGCATCAGTCCACTGTTCTAGCTGCAACCCAGCTAGAAACTCTTTAATCTACACTGCCTCAGAAGCTGTAAAACTGCATGCAACAAACTCAACTTCCATTGTAGACTTAGTAACGCATTTCTGCTTCTTACTAGCCCACGCTATGGCGCTGCCACCAAATATAAATACATACCCGGCAGTAGATTTCCTGTCATCCTTACACCCGGAATCACTATAACCTTCCAATGACAGGTTCTCGGCCTGATATGTGAGTTTCATATCCTTGGTACTCAACAAGTATTTGAACACCCGCTTAATAGCCTGCCAGTGTTGCATACCTGGGTTAGCCTGATATCGACTCACAAGGCTTACCACAAAAGCCAAATCAGGTCGAGTGCAGTTCATGGCATACATCAAGCTGCCAATAGCCTGCACATATGGCACAGATTGCATCTTCAGACATTCTTCGTCTGATGCAGGTGCCATTTTCTCAGACAAAACTGTCCCTTTATAGATGGGTGAATCTATAGTATTCCAACTAATCACAACGAAGCGTTTCAATACAATCTCTATGTATGATTCCTGAGATATACTTAGCCTCCTCGCTTTTCTATTTCTCTCAATCTTCATCCTTAGGATGTAAGATGCTTCACCCATATCTTTCATTTTAAATTGGGTCTTGAGCCATTCTTTGAGACTGAGAATCATACTAGTGTCATTCCCCATCAATAATATATCATCTACATATAGTAACAGTACTATAAATCTACTCCCATCTCTAAAGGAGTAAACATAATGGTCATAGTCATAGGCCACGAAACCATATTCACTTATCACCTTGTAAAAAGTGAAATACTATTGTCTTAACGATTGTTTCAGTCCATACAATGATTTAATAAGCTTGCACACCTTAGTTTCCTCCTTGGAAACAACAAAACCCTCGGGTTGTTCCATGTAAATCTCCTCTTCTAAATTACCATTTAGGAAGGCAGTCTTTACATCTATCTGGTGCAACTCTAAATCCAAGTATGACATAATTGCTAACAAACATCGGATTGAGATGAACCTAGTCACAGGAGAATACGTCTCCTTAAAGTCTATGCCCTCTACTTGTGTGAAACCTTTTGCCACAAGTCTAGCTTTGTACTTTTCTATTGATCTATCTAGTTTGAGCTTCTTCTTGAAGATCCACTTATACCCAATGGGTTTTCTATCATCTGGTAAGTCAACAATCTCCCAGACTTTGTTCTTCAAGATTGAATCCATTTCCTCTTGAACAGCCTTCCGCCATTCCTTGGAATCTAGACTACTCATAGCCTGCTCAAATGTGACTGGATCATTAAGTACAAGTTCATATACCGAAATCTCATCTTCACGAAGCATGGCATAGTAATCCTTCAACAACACTGAAGGTCTACGCTCTCTTGATGCTCAAGTCTCAACATCCTCATTGGATGTGTTACCTATCACTTGTTCATTACTAGTGACAGTAACCTTCTCTTTTTCTATTTCAAAGAGTTCCACTCTCTGACTAGGAGTTTTAAGGTCTATATCTTCCTCAAGAAAATAAGCATCTCTAGACTCAATTACCCCCACTGTCCCATTATCATGGTGTACTACAAAATGATACCCTTTCGAATGATCACAATAACCTATAAAATTATATTTTATGGTCTTAAGATCCAACTTAGTTCTCAGTTAATCAGGCACCCTAACATGGGCCTTTGACCCCCACACTCTCAAGTTAGAAAACTTTGGACGTCTACCCATCCATAACTCATATGGGGTCAAATTGATCGATTTCTAGGGTATTCGATTTAGTACATAAACAACAATGTCTAGTGCTTCACCTCAAAACTATGTTCCTAGTTCAGAGTGGTTTAACATGGACCTTACCATGTCCAACAATGTCTTATTACATCTTCCAGCGACTCCATTCTGTTGTGGGGTATACGATAAAGTATACTGATGCACTATTCCTTGGTTAGTACAATAGTCCTTGAACAAATCAGATGTGTACACACCACCTCTGTCTGTTCTCAGAACTTTAATTTTCCGTCCTAATTGGTTCTCAACCTAAGCCTTAAATTCATTGAATTTCTCTAAGGCATCGGACTTCCTGCATAATAAGTACACATAACCATACATAGAATAGTCATCTATGAACGCAATAAAATATGTCATATCCCTTTGAGTCTTGACGTTTATAGGCCCACAAATATCTGAGTGAATGACCTCTAAAAGGTCTATTGCTCGTTGACCTTTGGGAAAAAGTAGACTAGTCATTTTTCTAGATAAACAATCTTCACACACGCGCAAATCATCACCTATTCTAGGCAGTAACCCATTATGGTGTAATTTTCTCGCATTAACATGACAAATGCGTAAATGCCACAATAAAGTATTATCAACAACCACACAAGCAATATACTCAGAATTAATCATTTCATTAATATCAGCAAAGTCATTTGAAACATCCAGTTTGAATAAACCATCAACTAATGAAGCAGTAAAAAAAATATTATTCTTTTGTCCCACAGTTCCCTTGCCACCCTTGAATCTAACTTCAAATCCCTTTTGAATTAGTAAAGGGATTGAAATCAGATTCCTACGAATCGTTGGTGCAAGCAAGACATTTGTGAGAACCAGAGTGTTTCCTCCTGAAAGAAGAATACGAACAGAGACTATCCCTAGCACATCACAATAAGTGTTATTCCCCATGTAAATTTTGTGCTCTCTGAGACTAATCTCTTTAAACTCAGAAAATGACTCCTTGGTCATGGCCACATGACAAGTTGCAGCCGAGTCAAGCCACCATCCTCTCGTGTTAGTGTTCACAATCAGTGCTTCAGAAATCATACACACTATGTCCTTTCCACCTCCTTGCTGTTTCTTTTTATCGTTGCCCTGGGAGCCATTAGGACAGTTCCTGTTAAAGTGGCCCATCTGGCCAAAAGTAAAGCAGGCTCCCTTCTTTTTGTTCTTGGCCTTGTCTCCACCCTGGAACTGAGACTTCTTTCCTTTCCTCTTGAAGTTCTTCTTTGAGATGCCAGCATAGGACCCACCTTTCTTGGAGCCAACATGGTGAACAAGGTTGGCAGATGCATTAGAGGCCTTCATATGCTCTCTCCTTTCCTGCTCCAAGCCTAGCTTGGCAGTAAGATCATCGAGAATGAGTTTTTTTATCATCAGGTTCAATGCCACCAACAACTACTTCCCACGATGGAGGAAGACTAGTGAGTATCGTAGACACTTGGACCCCCAATGAAATTGGATCTCCAAGCATCTCCAGCTCACTAGCGATAATGGACATGTCATTTATGTGCTCAAGCACATTCATGCCTTCCTCCATCCTCATGTTGGTGTAGCGAGTGTGGAGCAACCTGATGTGAGCCTCAGTATGCTCTCCATACCTCCTCTCTATAGCCTCGTACATTCATTTGACTGTTTTGTGCTTCTAAAAAAGCAACTCAATAGTAGGCTCCATAAAGGTAAGCATCGTGGTCCTTGCTCGTGCATCCTCCAGTTTAAACTTCTCGTACTCTCTCTTTTGAGTAGTAGTACTACCATCACCTGGAAGTTCAACAGCTTGGTCCAGCAGATGACCCAAGTTATCAAGGAACAGAATGTGATGAATACACTTCTTCCAGATAACAAAATTAGTGGCATTCAACTTTTCAGTCATAGCCAATTCACTGGCGACCATACTGGAAGCCATTGCAACTTTTATAAAATCAGCAAGATGAAGATAAAATCTACAACCAGTGAAAAAATAAGACAAACAGTGTTAAAGAGCAAAGTTTGAATCACTAAACAACTGTCAATAATTAGGTAATTATGTGGCACAAATACTGCTTCAAAACAAATCAGTTTTTCAAATCTTTTCAAGCCGACCGATTGCGTCAAAATAGCCGATCGATCGCGTCAAATGAGCCGATCAATCGCAACCAACCGCTGCAGACTTTGCGCAATTACAATAGATACGATCGACTGTGTTCTTTCGCCGATCGATCGCTGAACTTGTAATACAAAGTTCAATAGTACACTCGATCGATCGCTCCTAAAGCCGATTGATCACGTCGATTGCTGCACAAAAGCAGATTTTTTTAGCCGATCGATCGTGTCTAACACAATTTCGATTTTAACAGTAGATACGATCGATCGCTAACAATGTCGATCGATCGTTTCTCTCTGCTAAACGACACTTCCAGTAACTACGATCGATTGCGAATGGAGCGGTTCGATCATTACTTGTCGTCTTCTTCGTTTTGAAATTTAGCGATCGATCGCATCTGGAATGCCGATTGATCGCCGCATCGAAAATTGCAATTTTTAAAATTCTATTGCTCCGAATTCCTCACAAAAATCAATCAAATTTTTAGGAGTTCTAACACTACAATGGAATTGGGGCCCCGATACCACTGAAGGGTAATCGAGCCGCAATGGAAGCGATTTTGAATCGTCCGTTTGGTGTTGAATCCTTCAAATTCTGATTTGATTTTGAATTCCTTGCACTCACAAACAATAACAATAACAGAGTACAAGAATATGAGAAATATAATCGAACGATAATTTATCACATGCACAAATGAATAAAACGCAGGAATGAGTACTACTAACCTGCGGCCTTTGTGTCAATGATCAAACCACGAAGAACAATGATTATGTCCGAGATCACCTTTTCACAACCATTCATGTGTGGATCTATGACTTGCTATTCTCCACGGATAGCAATATCAATCTCTGCGTTTCTCCGAATCCTTTGCTTTGATATGATCTCCAATATCAATCCAATTCCCAAAAGCCAAAGAGGAGAAACCACCATGCCAAGAGGAGAGAGAGTGACGTTGAAGGAGAGAGAGCACACACAGCCAAAAGTGCAAATCGTGGGAAGTAAGAGGGCATCCCCTCCTTTTCCTATTCAATGCAATTTAGTTACTCAATTTGGGGAGTCAATCCTCTCTCCAAATCTCTCTCCACGTCCTACTCCAAATAGGACTTCTTTCCTTATTTGTATCTCTTCTTAATTATAGCCAATTCAAGACTTATTCAAAACGGTTTAACAAAGGTGTCTCTTCCATTTAGGTAGGCCCACCTCGGGCCCACGGGAGCCTAACATCTTCTCATGTATATACACCCCACATGAGAGGGCCGACTCTTCTAATCATGACAATAAATATGGGATGATCCCATATCATTATCTTACATGGGAGAATTTTTTCTTTTGGCGCAAACTATTTTAAAACTTTGTACAAAAAAAATAGAGTTTAGGGGTTGTTTGCTTAAAGATACAATATAGTAAATCCCAATTCAGGTGATTCTAATAAGTGAATCTGAATTTCTTTTGTAGTAGAAAGCTGGAAAAATGAAGAAGTGAACATGATAATGAATGATTTTCTTCCCTCGTCACAGTGCAAATTCCCATACAATGCCAATTTGAAGTTGACTATTGAGGTGTGTATCCACTTCACCACTGAAATTATAATTCATTGATAAATCATCAAGCAAACAGAATTTATCAATTTATCCCTCAATTACTAATGAATCGACCCTCTGAGTTGGCAAACAAACGAACAAACTACACTGTTAGAGTTACAACCTGAAAACCAAGTAGAATTTGTATTACGGACTCCCATAATGTCACTAGTTTATTCGTTTAGACTAGAAAACAAAAAAAAGTAGGTTAGATAAGAAAACAAAAAATGACCTTACATTGTATATTTAAGTGGGCTCATTTTGGTTTCCTAGTCCAGAGTGAGACTAGTAAGGGTGTCTGGCAACTGGATTTATGGAAAATCTCCTCTCGAGGAGTGCTCTCAACCTGATTGAGCACTTTTTAACTGAGTTAAGCATGTCTACAAGTATTGGGAGAAAATGAAGGATTTTCACCCATTGCGATACCAAATATCCTGCAAAAATTAAATCGGCAAGCACACCCCCAAAACGGCATCATTTGATAAACACATCAACGTTCATTCGATCCCAAGCAGAGAATTTTTCATGTGGCCCCTTGCTAGAAGAAAATATGAGGTACAACCGATACCCTACTCTAGGACACTAGGGATCCGTTGATTTTAGAGGTTGACGGCGCAGATGTTATAAACGTGCCCTTTAATAAATTAGTACCAAACAGCTGGAGCTCTTGCACCGTCGATCTTGAATCGACGCCTCTTGTAAACTTGTTCGGGCAATTTTGTGTGAATCTTAGCATCTTCCACATCCGAGAACAGTAAAACCCCCAAAATCTCTCCCGCCCGCCCAATCCCCTCCGTTTCCAGACTTATTCCTCATCCCCAAACCCTTCACGGAACCCCTTCGCCCGCCATTCTCTGCTGCTCCTCGCCGCCGACCTCGATTTCTTTCCCAATCCTCGTCGCTGTCGGAACTGGAAGTTCCTGATGACGAGGAGGAGGTGGCAGGCGAGGCGGGTGGGATCAGCGGTAGCGAATTGGATGGTTTTGATGGTTCGGTTGACTACGAGGAGCTCGACAGGCGCACAGCTTGGCCAGAGAGTACGCCCTCACCCTTTCGCGTGAACTGCAAATAGGTACTGTGATTTCACCTTTTCCTTCTTATTTTTTGTTTTCTGTATTCTTGATGCTGTTTTGTATAATTTCTGCTCTGTTTCTTGCTTTCTGGAGCAGAATTTGTTATCTTTGGATGTGCATCTGTTAGTTCGGTAAATGGTTACCGAAGTAGCAACTTAATGGTCATATTCTGTGACGTTATTATTACTAGGAAAAAGTAAATAGGTGCCTCCGCTCATTTTGTCGGCGGGTGATTTGAACCTTCTCCCCCTGTATTAATGTGTGCCGCAGATTGCAGCTCGCAGTGCCATAGCACTGGCTGAGGCACATGAGCGGGGGCGATATCAACGGGGCTCCTACTATTATAAATGATTAATATTGGCATTATGGTGTTGGATTGCTATGCAATGGTTACTTCATCGTGGTTATCATTATGATGATCCAATTCACAAAGGTCAGCAGCATGGATCCCATTTCCCCATCCTAATCATTGATGGGTGCTGGTGATGTTCGATTATCTTGATAACTTTTCTCTGAACTCCATCCCTGCTCTTCTCGGTCTTTCTATTCTCCTGTTGAAACCTTCCTCATAATGTTGGCCGGTTAGAATCTTCTTAGATGCCTTCTTCTCTCATATTGGGGATTAAGCTTTATGTAATGGTCATTTTGGATGACTTCTCCTTCAGTTTAATTTGTTTATATCTATCACAAATGACTTCCAATGCTGCTCTCCTCTTCATTTACCTTTTTGTGTTTTGTGTTGAGGTCAAATATTTAAACTGATAATGTCTATGAATATTGTTATAATCCTATTGGCGTTTCTTCTCATTTCCAAATATTATCTTACTACAGCTACAATGTAAGAAAAGGTCAATATGCAAGGGTGCCACACAATTAAATTGCACGGTTTTGAGGCCAACTCAATAAAAGGGGTTCTACAATATACAACCTCCGTCCCATATTAATAGGTCCATGTGTTTTTTCAAAGTGATCTAAAACCAGATTACTCTTATATATTTATACTCCCTCCGTCCTGTTTTAGATGCTCCATCTGGAGGACTGGAACAGAGGATAGTCCATTTTTAGATGCTCCATATGGTTCATTTAAGTGGATTTTGAACCTCTTCTTTACAAACTATTAATGGATATCAGATGAAATGAGGTGGAAATGTTGCATGTTGTTTGTCTATGTCTGCTTTCTGGTTGTGCTAGCTGAGAGATGGTAGACTTGGTTTATTTGGATAATCCTTTAATGTTGGACTGTGCTTGTTTCACTTTAGCTTAAATAAGATTTTGTTCTTCGTCCAAATGGATTGCATGTTAAGAGCAATTTTTAAATTCTATGTTTGTCCTTGAGGGATTTTTAGCATGCTATTGATAAAAATGCAATTTCCCAATTTAAGATGAAGCAACTTAAATTGCTGACATATATACACTATATTTGCAGCCTGACCATCTTCTCCCGAGAGTAACAATCGTGGGGAGGCCGAATGTTGGAAAATCAGCATTATTTAATCGACTTGTTGGGGTATTGGTGCTCAGTGCTCTTCATGTGGGACATGAAGTATTGTCTAGTTTTGGACATCAATTCTGATTACTGGAGTTGAAGTGTTGTTGTTCTAAATGATTGCAGGGAAAGAAGGCTAATGAGCCTGGTGTCACTAGAGAGACTCTATGGACGATCCTTTTGGGGAGAGCATGAATCATGGTTGTGGATACTTGGGGTTGTTCTTACGCTTTCAAAATCACAAACTAATGTGTGGCATGCAGTATTCATTTTGCAATATTCTGGAGCAAGGCTGTTAAATCTGCCCCAATTAGGGCTGCCAATGGTGAGGTTATGGTGCAGTTAAGACTTCCATCACCATAACCATTTATTAAATCTTTAACCATAACCTTTTTACTAACAAATGGAATAACTTCTTCTATAACCTTTCCCTTAACCATTATCCATCAGGTATCCGCGGTTAACTTTTACCCGTTTCATCTATTACTTTTAATTTTTTCAGTAGGTGTTTCCTAGGGTTGGCAATGGTACGGTACGGTTATGGTATGGCTTATACTGTTATCATTACTCTTCATAAAATCTTTATCCATAACCGTTTTGTTTCATCTACCATTAATCTGACGTTAGTCGGTTAACTATTACTACCATTATCTTTACATGCATCATTTAACTTTTAAGCATAATTAAACCTAAAAATTAAATAAATAACAAATAATCAACCACCAAAGGTGTGACAAAATTAGCTATAATCAAAATAATTAGAAAATCTGACAACATAAATCTTTGCATATAAATCTTAACTAGTTTTAAAAAACTTTCAATTGTCCAATTGAAAGAGTTTCCTCAACTACGAACCTTAAGCATTTAAATTCAAAGCACCCTAACTTTAAATAAAATTAAGCGTCACATATATTGGAAATTTTAAGAGTTAACTAGTGAACTATATACTATACAGTAAGTGGTCAACGGATATGGTAGAATCTTTTCCATTACCGTTCCATTTTGAAAATGGCCGGATAAAATTATCTATTTATTTTTCTTAGTGTCACGGTATAGTCGATAGAGTGGTAGAACGGGTACCATTTCGAGCCCTGATGTTATCCCCCTTTTGTCTACTATAATCTAGCTTTCTATTGCAAAATAAATTAGCCAACACATCTTGAGAGTTGTAAAGACGGATTTGGAATCTGTTAACCTAAAAATCCTCTCAACACAAAACACGTGCTCAGGGGTTGGATTATGAGTGGAGAGGATACATATGATGTGAGAGACATGCACATTCAGGGACTGAGGCATTAGCTCCCACTCCCACATGTTTATCCTCGTGTCTGTTTGGAGTGTGACACATTGCTGGCTTCAGATTCAGCTTATCTCAATCCATCTTTTACAAAATTGTAGAGAGTTTTCGTAGGAGCACGTATTTTTAAACTTGGATAATGAGTCGACCTCACTCATCTTTGCACCCCAAGATAGAAGTGTAGTGTGCTCACCACTCCCGCGAGACAAATTTTAGGAATGCTCTGTTTATGAGCATTCCTCACCCAATCCTGCGAGACCATTTCCCACTAAGCCCCGTTTGCGAGGCACATTTATCTATTAAATTACAGTCACATAGTAAAATATCATTTAAAGCCATTTAAGGGGTATTTCTCATTTAGGATGTGAATGTCCTCAGGACGACATTTATATGTCAAATGCTTTTCTAAATGGGAATGACGTGCAAAAATACTATGAGTACACTTCCATTTATAAATGGACAGTTGAGATGCTTAGTTGGAAATAGTATTCAAGGGTAAAGAAGATATTTTTATCCTTAAATGGGTTTCTAAATGGACATCCCAAACAAGCATCCCAAACTTGATTTATTTGTCATGGTTTGATTTGTGGATGAAAATTTTGTTTGTTTGGATTTGAAATGTGAGCTGCGAAATGGTGAAGATCGATTCTGGGTTTTTAATTTGAGAAAAGAATTTATTTGATGAGATGAAGCCCAAGATTTGCTGTTTCTTGATGGATTAGTTCCGTTTTCTATTAGTTGTTTGGTTTTGACAATCCATCTTCTTCCTAGATTTCTTCCTCTTTTTCTCCAAAATTTATCTACTTTTCCATTTTTTTAGGGTTTAGGGCTCCGAAGGTTATGCTACCAGCAAACCTAGTTCAGCGATTTTTTTTTATTTTGTCGGATTTTCATTAACAGAAAGTTCACATCATTCCTCATTTCCAGCTCTTTTCTTTGTATAAAATCTTGTGATTGATCCATTTTCAGTAGCTGAAGATTTTTGAGTGACAATTTACAGGCTGGTTTTCCAATGAGGGTGACTACGTGAACAACCATTCTTCATCGCATCCGTCTCCGCCAGCTTTCTCTGTCTCCGACTCGATTGTCTCTGTCGCCTTTGAAAGAGAAACAAGCTGAAAAGAAGCTGATGATGAATAGCGACCATCACAATCTCTCGGTGGAAATGGACGATTCTTTCACGGAGCCTTTCTTGAACTTGCCTCCGATAACGATGCGGAGGCGTTCAGGTGGGCGATACAAAGGGGGAGAGCGACCTGGCCAGCCCTCTCCCTCCCCCGTTCCTTCACAGAGCCTTTTCGGTCCTTCTCGATCGCTGCCTCAAATGGGTCGACGTCCTTCTTGGGCCTGGGGAGAGAGACTCTTTGAACATCCGTAGCAGTAACTGACAGTGGTGTTTCCCAGTCCTTTGGTTCATCGGAGTCAAAGCAACACCACTTCTTCCAACTAGAGAGGGCAAAAACCTTCTAATGAGGCAGCCGGTTGTGGTGAACCTACAGAAAAAGCCCATAGGGGGAATGCGAGTTATGCTCCCTTCGATAAAGATGCAATGGGTGATAATAAAGGAGAAATAAGTGGTTCTGAAATTATATTTGGTGCTATCCCTAGGCTTGCTGTTCCTGTATCTATAGAAGCAGTGAATAACCGTCCCTATATTCAAAGAAGGGCAGTTCAAGGAACACAAGGCAAAGGAGGCGATTATAGAGGATGGGCAAGGTTTAGTTCTTAGGAGAGTGATAGGTGGAAAAAGAAACCTACACCAGAATCAGACTCATCTCGTTCACTTGTGAAGAGTTTTGAAGTTTTCTCCCAAGAGTTTACTCATGACCACGAGTTGAACATCTCCAACAAGGCGAAAGGTGAATTTGATTCAGCCAACTATAAACCACAGGTCTGCTTTTCTGCAGCATCAAATTGTTAATATCAAACTTGTTTTTTCTTGAATAATTTTTTATTTTTTATTTGTTCTGGCTGCGAAACCCAGAAGTGTCAGTCGTCGAAAGGATTATTGTGAGGCTCTATATACCCATGACATCTCTGTTTCACATAATGATTACTGAGTCAGTTTGACATATCGTTATTGCTCAATAAATTCTCCACAATAGACCTTGCGAAGATCTCTCCGAAGTAGATTCATAGTATGCTCAAAGAGCCATATTTAGATCTTGTGAGATCTTCGTTATTAATTAGAACCTTGCGAGGCTCCTGCCCAGAAAGAGGCATATACGTACGTTTTTACGCTGTTGAAATATTACGGAAGGTCTAGCAGTTTTCGCCCATTGTGTCTGTAAGCATTGATGGGCTCAGTATCCTAGACACATGGCCGAGTTCCTGCAAGAGAACCTCTAGGGTAATCTGATAAGTAACCAACCACTTATGAGTAGTGATGAGTGAGAGCAGAAATTGTACCTTTACACACTTTAGTTATCTTGATGATACTTCCTAATTGATGAAAGTTTTATGTTTCCAATTTAGGAATCGCTGATGACTCATTTATTATTTCCTTGATCATATTACTTATCATATCCTATATATCCCTATTCCATTGTGGTTTTTGCATTCTACTAGTTATATCTTAGGAATACTCATGCATCCTGTGATGCAGGTATAAATAAAGATTAGGAGTGGAAAGGTTGCAGGAAGTAAAGAAGCTTGAAGCCTGCAGTAGAAGAGTTATAGTTTTTTTTGAATTTTAATTGGAACTTGTAATAATGTTGGTATGCGGGCCAAACTTTTAAATTACTGGATTCTCATTAAAACATATGGATCTTTTAATTCATGTTATTAATAAGGTTCGTTCTCAGACTATATTATTTCAATTATGCGTCTGTTTATGATGGCATATTTGAGGATGAGGTGGTATGTTAAGTCGCGTTCCAAAACTTTTGGCTTCCAGATATATTCATCATCTCGACGACTTCCGCACTTTGATGAAGTCGAAAATTTTGGGGCATGACAAATGCACACAACTAGTTATACGGTAGAATTAAATACCTAGTTTGTAGGGCTAAGGGTTAGGGTTTGGCATGGAAGGAATACACTCAACTAGTGAGACAAAAGAATCGAATACGTAATAATTTCTAGGGGTTAGAGTTAGGGTTTTGTATAGAGAATGCACACAACTAGTTAAATGAGTATCAAATATATGCTTTATAGTGCTTACGGTTACAATTAGATGGAAAATATACACATTTAGTTGAACGGGAGAATGAAATACGTAGATTCTAAGGTTTAGGGTTAGTGTTTGGTATAGAAAAATACACACAACTAGTTAGATGGAAGATTGAAAAATGGCTTTTCTAGGGTTTATGGTTAGGTTTAGTTATGCAGAATAGACAAAACTAGGTAGACGGAAGTATCTAATACACAGTTTCTAGGGTTTAGGGTTAGTATTCAATATAGAGAATATACGTTGTTTCTAGTTAGATGGAGCAATCAAATATGTAGTTTTTAGGGCTCTGTGGTTGTGATGTGTATGCGCTAAGAATGGTGAAGGTAGCAACAAGAGCGAGCATGAATGAGATCCAGTTATGCAAAGAATTCAACTCTCAAACTGACAAAGACTTCCTATTGCAAGTGATAAAAATTCACAAGCAAAAGGGCATCTGAAATAGAGAATACACAAATTTAGTAAGGGTTTAGGGTTATGCTTTGGTATTGAGAATACACACTACTAGATAGACGGAATAATGAAGTAGTTTCTCTAGTTTAGGGTAACCGTTAGAGACAATAATACACACAATTACTTAGACGAAAAAAATCAGATACTTAGTTTCTAGGGTATGGGATTGGCAATTTCTTTGGAGAAAAAACACAAGTAGTTGGATGGAAGAAATTAATATGTAGCGCTTACTTAGACGGAAGAATTAAATTCATAGTTTCTACGTGGTTTCTAGTGATTAGGGTTATAATTAGATGGAAGAATATACACAACTAGTTGGACGAAAGAATCAAATACGTAGTTTCTAGGCTTTAGAGTTACAACTTGGTACGGACAATACACACATCTAGTTAGACAAAAGAATCAAATACGTAGTTTATAGTGTTTAGGGTTCCGATTTGGCGAAAGAAAACACCCCACTAGTTAGACGGCATATTCAAATACGTAGTTCCTATGGTTTTTAGGGTTTAGGTAAGGGTTTGGTGTGGAGAATACACACAACTAGTTGGAAGGTAGAGTGAAATAACTACTTTCTCGAATTAGGGGTAACGTTAGATGGAATAATGAAATACATAGTTATGATTAGTATGAACACACAACAAGAGAATGAAGAACGAAATACATAGTTATGATTAGACTGAAACACATAACAAGAGAAGAACGAAATACATAGTTATGATTAGACTGAAACACACAACAAGAGAATGAAGAATGAAATACATAGTTATGATTAGACTGAAACACACAGCAAGAGACTGAAGAATGAAATACATAGTTTATATAGGGTTTAGGGTTATGATTTGTTAAGGAATAAAATACACAACTAGTTAGATGAAAGAATCAAATTAGTCATGATTTGACTGAAGAATATACACAACTAGTTAGGTAGAAGAATCAAATACGCAGTATCTTAGGCATATGGTTAGGCTTTAGATTTGGTGTTAAGCAGAAAAATCAAATATGTTCTTTCTAGTTTTTATGGTTACGATTAAATGACAGAATATTAGTAGACAGAAAAATCAAAATCGCAGTTTCTAGGTATAGGGTTTCGGTTTGGTATGGATAATAAAAATAACTAGTTAGTTGCAAGAGTAAAATAAGTAGTTTCTTGTGTTTAGGGTAACGATTAAGCAGAACAACACACACAACTAGTTACACGGAATAATTAAATTCGTTGTTTCAATGATTTAGGGTTAGGGTTTGGTAAGGAACAATACACATAACTAGGTAGACAGAAGATTGAAATGCCTAGTTTCTAGCGGAATACACACAAAGGCTTTCTATTGATGTTCGCCTGCTGGAAGAAGCTTGAGAGAGACTTATATAATGATCCGAAGGAGTGCGTGCTCAAACTATTTTCTTCCAGCAGCTATTCGATCCACATCAATGTCAGTCTTGCCCAAGGCCTTTGCTTGATCATATGGAGGGATGACAATATATGTGCTAGTCTCAGCTAGTTTCTCATCTGTCTTTAGCCAACAACTTCACTTGTGAAAGTATCTTCTTTGTCAACTCCACCTAGTACACCAGGCAGGGAAAATGACTATAAGAAAATTCGAAAGTGAAATTATGAAGTACATATCGATTTATCATGATGTGCATGTAAAGTAACCTACCAATTTAGGCAGTAAATGGTAAGAGTTGAGAGGGAGGCCCGCACCATTATCCATCCATGGAAAATTGGGCAGTTTTTCGTTTCGCCCAGTCTTAATTCAGAAGTTATGATCTCATATGGTTTTGCCTACAATCATAATAAGCTGTTGTATTAGCACAACATCAAGATAAGTCAGATCACAATCCCAACAGATTGTAAGAGTAAGTTCATTTGTTTCCGTCTGTCTCTTTTAAAGCTCTTTTGGAGAAGGATGGCCACATGTGAGGAACATGTTATCTTAGGCAAGCCTTATCCAATTGTGTACGTTTTGAGGGAGAACCATACATTCTCACATCTATACAAATGTAATACCCGGAAATTTTAAATTCTTAAGCGGGTGTTTTGATCGTTGTTGGCGGGAAATTTTGCTCAAGGTGAGTTTTATTTTGCCTTAAATTTGTGAGTTTTGGAATTAATTAAAAAGATTGGTAATTTCTGAAATTTTTGGGCGCGATCGATCGGGTGCGAAGACATGATCGATCAATTCCATTTTTGTGACCGAGCTAATGCTTAGTGCGATCAATCGGTGGCATGACGATCGATCGTATCTACTGGAACTTTCGGATTTTTGCTCTTGCGATCGATCGCCTTGCAAAACGATCAATCGTATCTACTGTAAAGCGTGTTTCTGTGTGTGTTCCGATTGATCACTAGAGAAGACGCGATAGATCGCACCGTTTTGCATAATTACAGTTTTGATTTTGTGAAATCCTTTTTAAGTGGGATTAGTGGGCACGTGGGTGACATAGCCTACCTAATTTATCCTTGATTAGGGGGATCTAACCATGGGAGGAATTGAGATTTAATTCCTATTTTGTAACCGATTTGAATTTGGAATTAAAGAAGGAAATTTACTTATGGTAAATATGATTAATTGAAGGGGATTCAATTAGAAGTTAATGGAATGACTGGCATTGTATATTCTAATTAAATTAAGGGCGCCACTTGTCATGGAAGGACATTCAAATTTGAATTAATTGGGGAAGTTACCAAATTAGTTATGGTAACCAATTGAATTGGTTTTATTCCCTACCATAATGGAATCCTAACTAAAATAGAAGAGACGTGGACCACGTCTTGGCTGAGGAGTGCTTTTTGCTAGACTCAATCATGACCTTCGGATGGGGGATAGATCAATGGTGGAGAGAATTGGATTGGAGAAAGAATTTATCTATATAAGCTTATAGTGTGGAGGACCAGGACCTTTCTTTTGGCGATTTGAGTCATGCGTGGAGGCTGGTGCACTCGTCCTTCTTCTCCTCTTTCCAACCAGTAGCATTCCATTCTAGATCTAGTCGTGCTTTGTGGTGGATCGGCAAAGTGAAGGTGGTGGTGCGAGGTTGAGTTCGAAGCACTCTTGAAGACTTGTCGGTTTCATCAAAAAGAGGTAGGATGTATTATGTTTTTCCCTACAAATCTCTGGCGATAAAATTTTGATATGTCATGATGATTATGCCACGTGTTTAATGCTGTTAATGTTTATCAAGAGGTTGATGTCTTTGATTTTGGTATTGTTCAATTGAACGAAATACTAATTGTTATCGGTAAGTGATGATTTGTTATACCTGATCAATATGAATTGAAATCCTTCACATGCTTAGCTCTACTAAGACATCCCAACGTGTTTACTGTCCGAATGGACTTGTCTCACATTGTTTCCCGCTGTATAGTGATCTGTCTATCTAAAGTTGTCTACTTTCTTAGTTTCATTGCTTGAATCTTAAGGAGGATCATCATATTTCATATAACATTCCTAATCGTTATCGTATGTGGAGTTTTGATCCTAAAGCAAGTGGCTTTATGGGTTAGGGTTTGCTGGTGTTCTAAGGATCTCTGTGCATCGAGTCAGTTGCTGGATTAGTGAAGCTCATGTCCTGAATTAATTGTCTCTTTTGAAGTATATTAGCCTTAAAGGGATAACTATGTGTAAACAGTTTTGCATAAAAGGGTTACATGAAAGAAAATACCTAATCACAGAAGTAATGGGGATCTGGAAAACACTTAGGGAGGTAAGATACAAGGTCAAGATGGTCTTAATAAGTATTAAATTATGTATTATAAGATATTAATTAAGCTATGATTAAGTTTAGTGCTCTCGGCTAGAATTAGTTCTGTGCCGATGAACTATAATAGAAAACTTATAACTAATTACAGAAAATTCAGAAAATTATGTCGTCAAAAGGGTTAGAATCTAGAGGTCTGGGGATGTCTGCTATAAAAATTTTAGAACATAATTAAGTCATGTACAGACCGTGGTAAGCATGGGAAGGGGGCTATTGTGCAAGTAAGAGTACGCTGTTGTACAGGTTGAAACCCTAATACACACTAATCTTATGAGACATGATTATTCATGAGAAATAATGATCATGTAAGGTACTGTAAAACTGGGTTGGTAATGACTATAGCTTTGGCAATTCAAGAAAGACAGTCATGATGAACCGAGTCATTCTTTTGTGGTGTGGTGCACAAGTCTGAAGTTCCATGAAACTAATTATGAGCACTTAAATTCTCAGTTAGGGTTTGACTTGTTAAACCCTGCCATCTTGTCATTTGTGATATAGAAATCTCGATGTTGTCCGATTCTGGGATGGTCTTAAGTAGGGCTATACGGTGAAGGTGCTTAGTAGGGGTGCTCACGAGCCGAGTCGAGTCGAGTTTTGGCTCAGCTTGACTCGAGCTCGATATTTAAATTTCGGGCTCGAACTCGACTCGGCTCGAGTCGAGCTGCCAAATCTTGGGCTCGACTCGAGCTCGTTCTCGAGATTGACAGCTCGAGCTCGAGCTCGGCTCGAGCTCGCGAGCCGGAGGCTCGAGCTCGAGCTCGGCTCGAGCTCACGAGCCGGAGCTCGAATGGCAAAAATAAGATTTTTGCCTTTGGTGTGACTCGAACCCAAAGACAAAGCACCACCACACATGCGCCTTAACCAGTTGGGCTACGCTTTTTTTATACTTTCTATGTACAAAACAAATCTTTATTACATATTCGAAGTGGGCTTCCTTGATATTTTTTCTTTTATAACGACGGGTATCCAATAAGACCCGACTAGAAGGGGCAAAGAAAAGATCTCTTAGAGTATTATATCCCGCCGCCAATCCCTTGAGTGCATATAAGGCTCACCCATCATACGCATCGAGTAAATCAGGAAGCGTGTTCTATTCATCACACAAACACCTCATTGATCAACTTCACTAATGTCGCCTTTTAATATCAAACCCCGGGTCAAATCAGTTATCGGGGACCTCCACATTTACAACATGAGCTCATCTAACGTGACCGATTTCCAATACCATATTAAATGACCTTAACCCACGTGGGCATGGGGCCCAGCAATTGGGTAACCTCCGCTCAAAGGAAACTTCACTAATGTTGCCTCATAATATCAAACCCCGAGTCAATCCAGTTCCCAGGGAACTCTGCATTTACAACATGAACTTGTCTAACGTGACCAATTTTCAATATCAGATTAAATAAATGGGCTAATTTGGTAGGTCCCAAACCCACGTGGGCTGATGTCATTTAATCTGGTATTAAAAATCGCGAGCTGACTCGGCTCGTGAGCACCCTTACTTACAACATAATATAATAATAAAAAAATATACACAAAATATACAAGGGGAAATCTAATAACTCATTTGAATACGCAGACAGGTTTTAAAGAGCCTAATTTATTTAAAATATTGAGATTACGCGCCAAATAGATTTAAGTCGCTGATTTACATCCGAGAAGACTATGGGTTTTTATTTTAAATGAAGAGTCGTTCAGATTAGATCTGGCGGATGAAGTTGATACAACGGGTGACTTGACCCAATAAAAAAAAAAAAAAAAACCCGAGCTTTTCGGCTCGGGTGTGTTACCAGAGGCCAGAAGCTTCTGGACTCTGGCCTCTGGGTACTGGCGACGGCGAGGCGACAGGCGGCGGGGCTCAATGGGCGACGGCGACGGGCTCGAGGCGAGATCGACGGCGAGGCGACGGGCTCCGGGGCGACGGCGAGGCGACGGGCTCGATGGGCTTCGGGCTCACGGCGAGGCGATGGCGACGGGCTCACGGCGAGGCGAGGCGACGGGCTCACGGGGCGACGGCGAGGCGAGACGACGGGCTCACGGCGAGGCGAGACGACGGGCTCACGGGGCGACGGCGAGGCGACAAGCTCAATGGGCTCCGGGCTCACGGCGAGGCGACGGCGACGGGCTCACGGCGAGGCGAGGCGACGGGCTCACGGCGAGGCGAGGCGACGGGCTCACGGCGAGGCAAGGCGACGGCGAGGTATGGAAAAAAATTTTGATTTTTTTTTCGAGCTGAGTCTCGAGTCGAGCTCGAGCTCGAGCTATTTTTCGAGCTCATTCTCGAGTCGATCGAGTCGAGCTTTCTCGAGTCGAGCCGAATCGAGTTACGGGGTGGCTCGAGCTTGAGCTCGAGTAAAGTCGAGTCGAGTCGAGCTCGAGTCGAGCTGGGCTCGAGTCGAGCTAAAATTCGAGTCGAGCCGGAAAAACTCGCGAGCTGAGCACCCTTAGTGCTCAGTGTGTTAATCGTTTGATGAGTCTCATTTATGAGTCTTCCGATGTTTGAACAATGAAGTTCTTTGATTACTCCGATGTGAGTCTATCCATATTGAGATAATGAAATTTCTATCGTACTCCTCTATGAGTCAATTACAGAAAGGTCAAAGTATGAGTCTCTAGATGAGAGAACTCCTGTTATTTGTAAGCTGATTCAGTTCAACGTAAACTTTTTCTCCACTAAGAGTTATTGATGGAAACTCTCCGAGTAGAATCATAGTATGCTCACGAGCCATTGCTAGATCCTTTGTGATCTCGGATTATTTATTGAACCTCTGTAGTTTAGCCGATGAAGGCAAATGTACGTACTTAGATTACAAGATATTACAGAAGGTCTTGTAGTCTTCGCCCATTGTGCCCGTAAGCACCAATGTGGCCAGCATCCCTAGACGCATGACCGGGTTCCTCTGAAGAACCTCTACGATGGTATAGAAGTCCATAGGGGAAGTGGATTGATCTGAGAGCAGAAATTGTGGTCTCCTACACTTTGGATGTTTGGAGCCTGTATTTATTGTTGTCTTCTCCTTACGCAATGTACGTTTGGAGTCTTGAGTGATGATCCCAACCATACTTGAACTGTGATTGTCTTTGAGTATGGTCTGTATTCAGGTAAAGTAAACTTAGTATTGTACTTGAGTATTCTTCTCTATCATGTGATGTGAGTACCTATTACATTCTGTTTATTCGTGGGATTTTCTTTGGCATCCTACTAGGTATTTTCTTTAGAATACTCATGCATCCTTCGATGCGAGAATCAAGAAGGAGAAAAGCTAAGCAGGTATCCTTGCTGGAGTACTTTGGATGGTTGAAGCTTAGAGATTAACTTCTGTTTATGTTTCCTTTATGGTTATCTTTGTGAACTTGTTGGCCTGTGTGCCAGGATTTTATTAGTAAGTTTAAACTGCTGTAATAAATTAAATAGTTGCTTTAATGTTATGTAAATGTTGAGTATTTTGGATGTTGTTCAGTCGTTTTGTTGATCCTGCGCATTCCAAATTTGTATTTTGGAATTGTGATCGATCGAGTATTCGGTCGCGTTCCAGAGTTCTGACCTCCTGACATTATTATGATTGGTGGCTTTCGTGCTCTAATCGAGGTCTAGAATTTTGGGGCATGATAGCTTGGTATCATAGCATCTGAATGACTTGAACAACTATTCAAAGTATAATAATCTTGATAACATTACTGCTTTTGTGCTGTATTAGAAGCCTGGAAGACTTAGAAGAAGTAGTACAGCTTACTCTGAAACTAATGATGTTTTGATCTAGGGTTAATGGCTAAAACTCAAAGTGGCAGAGTTTATGAGAAGGATAAACAAGAAGCAGCTAAGCAATGGCTAGACAGCTGGAAGCAGGGAAGTATAGGTCTGGGGATATGCATATGCATTCTTCTCTCTCAAGAAATTAAAAGTACCAGTGTTGCCATAGTTCAGTTTCTTCTTTATTTCAGGTGTACTCTTTCATTTTCTACCTCTCCTAAATCTTTTGTCGTTGTAGTGCCATCTTATCATTACAATGAGGACAATGCATTGTTTAGGTTTGGGGTTATTGAGGTAAACCACTTAGTTGTGTCTTAGCTTTTATTGTGTTGAAAAAGGGAAAAACCATATAATTAAAGAAATGAAAAAATTTATAAAAATTAGTTTTGAGTTGTTTGTTTAGCTTTTTCATAGGTTTTATTAGTATATATCCCTTTTTTATCTTATTCGATTTTTAGAGATTAATTCACATAGAAAATGTGAGTGAATTAACTTGACGGTAGAGACAATTACATATGTGATTTTGATTATTATGCAATCCACTTCGACACATGCACTTATATTTTCCAAAATCACTCAAACACACCAGTTACACATAAAAATATCATTTAGAGATTTATTGACTACTATGCTTCAGCGGGATATATTTATTTTTTAAAACTTGGTATACTTAGTGCTTCAATGATCAGGATAGAATACCTGCTTTGCTTTATGGCGGAGGTGGATTGAAAATAGGGTGAGAGTATAATACACCAAGGAAAAAAAGAAAAGAAAAAGGTTTTACTATGTCCATTGAGTAATAGAGCATTTGTGCCTCAATAAGCTGAAGAGTTCACGTCAAAGTTGGAGGGTTAGGACAAATTCTCTCATGGCAGGCTCCAAGGTGGGAGTCACTGCTCGGCTTTTGTTACATGGGCCTTATTGATTAACAGAGCCAGGCCTTGCATAGTCATAGTGAAAGAAAGAGAGGAAATAAGGTGGTGTATTATGCTTTTATATCCTATATTGTAGACTTATGGTTGAGGATGCTTGAGCATTACTTCTATCATGATACTTTTTTATAAACATCCATAGAAATATTTGAGATGTTGAGCTTGACCATAACTTGACTAATGGGTCACATTGGATGTGAGAATGACAAAGGTTTAGATTGTATGCCTATTCGTTCATCACATTTACTTTTGAAAAGTAATTATATATATTTAGCTTGAGCAAATATATTCGAGATGAAGGTATGGAATAGAACAAGTAATTTGAACGTCTTTGTGCGTTAGTTTTTTATTTAAGAAAGTATTAGTGGTTAGTCTCTTTAAACTTAGTCATGTGTTGGAATGGGTATTAGGATTTGTTTGTCTTTTGTTTGTTTTTATCTTTGTGGCTACATGTTTGTGGGTAACATGGTTGTACATCCTCATGAGACAACACTCATCTTACTAAGGATATCTAGAGGTTTAATGCCTTGTTGCATTCTCTCATTGCAATCGTGTTCCCTATGAAAGGGGCATTTATTTTCATAGTCTAGATTGTTATTGTTTCTTAGCTTTAATTAGTTGTTTTGTTTTGCTTTGCTCAAGACTAGCAAAATCTAGGTTTGGGAGTATTTGATGAGTGATATTTGTGCGATAATTTATACGTTTAAACTTGGT
Organism: Houttuynia cordata; assembly: GCA_039654745.1. Lineage (NCBI taxonomy): Eukaryota > Viridiplantae > Streptophyta > Magnoliopsida > Piperales > Saururaceae > Houttuynia > Houttuynia cordata. Next base: position 31,505,109 of record CM077502.1, read on the forward strand.
TCTCTAGTTTTGTTTAGATGTTATTATTGTTTAGATAGTTAGAAATAATTTAAAAGGCTTTTATTCTATGGCTTATATTGATTTTGGAGTTAAATTGAACAATTTCCAGTTATACTTTAATGCATGAATTGTACTGTTCCGGTAGACTGAAGCTTTTAGGGATCCACCACTTTCGGCAGGAGACAGTTTCATAATTGGTAGACCTATAGATATTTGCATTTGTAGTACAATGGAAGCACACGTCAGAGAAGTCCGAAAGACCGAACCACATAGCAATCTACCACTAGTGATGTGGATCAAGGATGCAAATACTATATGGGGTCCAGGAATACTAAGGCCCAACAAGCCCAAGACAACTTCAAGGCTTAAGCCCAGTAAGAAATGATCAAGGAGCCAAGTTTGAATTTGAAATTCGTAATTAATCATAGACATAGTTAGTTAGGGTCAGTTGCTAGTATTTATGGCCTCGAACTATGGATTTTGACTTCTCCCTTCCCTAAGTATGCTTTGGAACACTTGTTTTACATTTATTACATCTCTAATGTAGCTGGAGTGCATTTACTTTACATTTTCTTGCAATTCCGAAAATACAAGTCATGTAAGCCTATAAATAGGCCTTTTATGTAATTTAAAGATGGATGGATTGATCTTAAAAAGTAAACTCGTAGTCCTTGACTATTTGTCATTGAAACTATTGTATTTGTTGAAGGCGTGCCCTTTTAAATACATTTTATCCCTGGCTAATCTCTCCACTTTTGGTGAGATAGTTCAGATGTTCTTTTGTTTGTGAACTTCTATCACTTGCAATAGGAAGTCTTTGTCAGTTTGAGAGCTGAATTCCTTGCGTATCCGGATTCCTTTCGTGCTCGCTCTTGTTGCTGCCTCTGCCAACCTTAGCGCATACTCATCATTTGCTATCAGTGCCTGAATTCTGCTTCTTGAGAAAGAGTTTGCTGCTTCCTCTTCTCGGCCTCTGAAGAGGGCTAGGTCTTCCCCTTCTTCTCCTGCCAGGGGAAGAGGTTAGAAGAAATCTACGTGAGGGAGGGGTGCTCGTGGCAGAGGGGTGGTGATTTGAGAGCCCGAGGCAGCACCAGCTGCCACTTCCTCTTCTTCATCTTCAAAGGAGGATTCTATGTCTTGTAGCACCATGATGAGAGCGGCAGCAATGGTGACGAAGCTGCATAGGAGGTTGCGGCTCTATTCGAGGCAGACAGGCTAGGAAATGCTGGGAACCTCCCATTTGAGATGTGTATCCTCTAGTCTACCTCCTATCCCTAAACGCTACAAACTATGTATTTGGTTGTTTCCATCTAACTGTGTGTATTCTCCATACCAAACTCTAACCTTAAACCCTAGAAATTAAGTATTATCTTGAGTTATCTTCCGTGTAACTAGTTGTGTATATTCTTTCATCTAATCATAACCCTAAATCCTAAATCTTGCTAATTTTATTCTTCCGTCTAACTAGTTGTGTATATTCTCCATACCAAACTCTACACCTAAACCCTAGAAACTATGTATTTCATTCTCCCATCTAGTAGTTGTGTTTATTCTCCATACTAAGCCCCAACCCAAAAAAATCGAAAGGAATCATTTTAAAAGCTACTAGAAAAATAAGAAAGATATAAAAAATGAACAGATCAGACGAAAATACACCGGATTGCAGGATCCATGTAGGAGTACTCTACCATGGATAGATGTAAAAATGAGTAGGCCATCACTCCCCTTATCCTAATTTTTTCCATGAATTTATCTATTAAATGAACATGACACTTCTTTTGATCCAGTAAATTTTGTGAATCCGTCATTTGTGTCAAGTGAAGTAAGACCCTAGAAACTGCATTTATTATTCTTCCATCTAATTCGTTGTTTGTAGTTTTCCATACCAAAATCCAACCCTAAACTGTAGAAACTACGTATTTAATTCTTCCGTTAACTAGTTGTATGTATTCTCCATACCAAACCATTACCCTAAACCTAGGAAGCATGGATATGAAACAGAAAAATAATATGATATGATATGGACATGACGATATGGCATTTTTCTAGAAAGTAGGATACATATGACAATTAAAAATTATATTTTAGGTGTATTGTTTTTTTTGGTGTGTTTTTAGTTTTAATCATAAATGTAAATACAAATCATAAGACAATCGGAAGGTTTGTAAACAAAATTAAGCATATTCATTGACAAGACCATAACCTGTGTTTTGAGTACAAAATACAAGCTTAATACCATTATAGACACATCCACATTAATGGGGAGAGCAATTAACACCACCTAGCCCCAATCACATTTTCATAAAAGCAAACATGTTACTGACCTTCATTAACATTTACACGTTTTTGTTATCTCCAATTTACTAGTCAATTCCATTTTCTCGATATATTCAAATTTAACGAAGGTGCATCCTCGTCTGCAATTGTATATGACAAAGCAGTCAACATTGACAAGAGGAGGAGACGGATGGGGAAAAGAGAGATGAATGGGCATGAAGAAATGCTTGCCAGCAAGAGGAGAGACATTGGGTGGATGGACGAACATTGAACTTAAGAGGCAGGCACAGAGGCTTTCTTACTGACACTTGTATCCCGCACGTATTAGATAGGTGTCCGGGACGTATTGAGCCATATCAGATACATATCCCTTTTCTTAAATGTCTGTTCTTAAATAAAAGCCGGCATGGTTACTTAGGCAACCTATCGATTGCGTATCTGTGTCCATACATTTCGGAGATGGATACATTGCCAAAAATGGAGTGTTCGTGCTTCCTAGACCTAAACTCTAGCGCTAAGTACTTTATCTTCTGGCTAACAGGTGTTCATTCTTCCATCTAATCGTAACCATAAACCCTAGAAATTAAGTGTTTGATTTTTCCCTATAGCAAGTTATTTGTATTCTTCCGCTTAATGCTAACCCTAAACTCTACAAACTGCTTATTTGATGGTTTCATGTAATTAGTTGTGTGCATTCTCCTTACCAACTGTAACCCTAAAAACTATGAACTACATAATTAATACTTTCATCTAACTAGTTGTTTGTATTCTTCAATACCAAACCCTAACCCTAAACTCAATAAACAACCTATTTCATTCTTCTGTCTAACTAGTTGTGTGTATTCTTCCATCTAACGCTAACCCTAAACCCTAAAAACTACTTATTTTTTTCTTCCGTCTAACCAGTTGCGTTTATTGTCCAAACTAAACCCTAAACCCTAGATACTATGTGTTTAATGCTTCCGTCTAACTAGTTCTATGTATTCTTCCATAGAAAACCAGAAACTACGTATTTGATTGTTATGCATAAGTAGTTGTGTATATTCTCCTCACTAAACACTAACCTTAAACCCTAGAAACTATATATTTGATTATTCTGTTATAACCATAAATGCAAGAAACACATATTTGAATATTTATCTAATTAGTTTGGTTTATTATCCCTACCAAATTCTAACCCAAAAACCTAGAAACTACATAATCAAATATATATTTACTTAGTTGATTATTCCGTCTAACAAGTTGTGTGTATTCATCATTCCAAAACCCCCTATACCCCATAAATTGCATATTTATACTTCTATCAAATTAGTTGGGTATATTCTCTATACCAAATCCTAACTCTTAAAACCTAGAAACTACATATTTTATTCTTCCCTCTAACTATAATATTTATTGTCCACAATAAACCTAAGTCCTTAACCTTAGAAACTATGTATTTAATGCTTCTATCTAACTAGATGTTGACGCTAACCCTAAACCCTAGAAACTACTACTTTTATTTTTCCATCAAATCGGTTGTGTGTATTCTCCATATCAAACCCTAACACTAAACCCTAAAAACTACTTAATTGATTGTTCCTCCTAACTAATTATGTATATTCTCCATACCAAGCCCTACCCTAAACCTTAGAAGCTACATAATTAATGATTCCTTCTAACTACATATTTTATTTTTTATTCCTCACAGTAACCCTAGACCCTAGAAAATACCGATTTCATTCTTCCGTCTAACAAGTTGTTTTTATTATTATCCATGCCAAACGCTAACCCTAAATCCTAGAAACTAAGTGTTCGATTCTTCCATCTAACTAGTTGTGTGTATTCTCCATACATAAGTCTAATCCTTAAACCTTTGAAGCTACATATTTAGTTCTGTTGTCTAACTAGTTGTGTGTATTTTCCATAGTGTCAGTCTTTATTCTTGTGTCAAAAAAAGAGTAGCAGCCTGGGATGTGTACAGATGCTACATCCATATACTGGGCTTGGACTCATCATAAAGTGGTGTTGATTACCAAAAATATGTTATGAAATCGACACAACCTTAGACCTTACTGACCACTACATGTCTCTCTAAATTTCAAACATATGGTTGGACAAAATCTTATGCTTTGTAAAAAGCAGTGATTGCTTATTTGAACGTTGTTTCACCTTGATTGGGGCTATTTGACATAGTCATCTCATCCATGACCCAAACATCAACTTAGAATATGCAACCTTGGAATTACTTTCGTAAGGTATCCACATACTGCAAGCCGATGTGGTTTCTTCCTTAGTGTTAGGGGTCATTGTGCTTTTTTTGTAATGAATGACTGTCTACTGAATGGTCTTGTTCACATCTGATAAAATGTGCTTGATATTATGTATCATCTGTAAACTAGATATGAATAGCCTTAGCAACGATGCAATGTGAAATAAATTAATTGTCTAGTTATGTGGTGATGATTACCAGGACACAAATGATTTTCATTTCTCGGTTGTATTATCGTTGAAGATTACATGAGAGTGTTATGTATAATGTCAGAGCTGGGTCAGTTGTTCAAATGGTGAGTACCTCAGGGGTGTTTTCTAGTTGTTTATTCTGGTAGATGTCATAGTGTCTTAAATATTTGAATAGAATGAATGCTAAGAAACTAAAAAATGTTATATTACAATGTAGCTAGGAGAGAAAGGAGGAGTGGAAATATCAGAAACCACATGACATAGACTTGCTCCAATCGGAGGTTGCTGCGGCTGATAAAGGCGACGAAAGGCTCCGCCTTTTTGGCCTTTTCGCAGCCGATAAGAACCAGGGTAGGGGACGATAAGGTAGGGGAGAGAGGGGTGGGGGAAGGCGGCGGCGAGGGCGGGGGGGACGGAAGTCAGGGAAGGGGGTTGGATCGCCGATCGCCACCGCTCCAAGTCAAGCCCTCGGACTCCACCTATGTTGTTACTAAAACAAAATTTGCTACTGTGATTTATAAAATATTAGTCAACTATTGCAAATTGAAGTTCAACTTAGAGGATATCGTTTATCCAGAGAGGAATAAATATGTTACTGCATTTAACTACATCAATGTTATGTGTTATTTTGTTCAAAAGCTCATGCTTAATTATAATAAATTAATTTCCTGACTAAATTCTGCTAAATCATGTCAAAGACCTTTGACAAACGTAAATCAACCATTTTTCCTCATTGATTGATATGCCAATTTCATTCATGATATTCTGAAATTTAGACCAAAAGGCATAACATTCCATTCAAAATATCCAAATGGGACGGTGAAAGCACTTTTATATGTCTTTTTCATTAATTTGAATATGCCAATATCATGATTTCATATCGAATTTGTAAAAGATTGTGACATCATTATTAAGTCTTGCCAAAAGATCATTTTTATTAGGAGAGCATCATGTGTTCTTCTAGAGGCCTTAAATTCTTCCATTTTCAAACCTCTTGTTTTTTTCTTGCCCTTCTATTCTTCAGAGCCTAATTCATCGAAGCTCCTCAGACTCTGAGACAGGATTTTCTAATAGTTAAAGGCTATACCGTTAAAGCTATACTGAAGTGAAAAACTGTAGTAATCAGCTTCAAGATTCTTCCTATCAAACTTCATGGCCAACATCTGCAAATCAAGTGTTGTGCTCCTATGATTGAGGATAATGTGACTACCAAATGATTCTGCTAGTATTGTTTAATAATATTTATTAATTGTAACAACCTGAAAATAATAATAATAATAATAATAATAATAATAATAATAATAATCAACACAACAGCCTGCCAGGATACTGAAAATAGTCAAATAATATGATATATTTAAGTAGGAAAGTAAAATTCAACACAACGCAACATTTCATCTCTTATAGCATCAACCTTGAATGTCAAACTCAAGAGTGTACATCCATTAAGAGCTAGAAAATTTTCCTTATTTGCATGTCCAAGTCTTCTTATGTAAGAGGATATTTGATGGCAGTTAAGTAAAAGCTATATCTCCTCAAAATCACAAATCAAGGAGAACATTTAAATATCGCATCTTTCTAAAACAGTTACCATCCAATAGCCAATACTCTTATTTTCCTTTTGCAATAACGATCGACACCTCCAATGATCAAGTGTCAATGCTTGGATCGACACCTCCAATGACCAGGCCTATGGCTTCTCCCGACCGTCCCCTTGGTTTCTCCCCTCCCTTGAACCCCCCTCACAACCATCCCCCACATCCCCATCCGAACCCCCCCCCCATTGGGCCCGCCGGCTAACATCCCCCCCCTCTCTCCTGGGCTGCGCCTGAACGTACATGGGCAAGCCTCCTTAGGAGTGCCGCAGAGGCATCCAATTCACTCACTTTTCACCCTGAGTTGAAGGGCATGACATCCGTCCGAATTCCACAAGAGTTTGTTGACAGAGAAGCTCTACGATGGACAAATACTCTTGTGGGATATGCTATGGGGAAGCGTCCGTCCTTCGTGTGGTTTAAGGAGTAGTCTCCAAGATTTGGAAGCCGGTTGGGTCGTTTGATATGCAATCACTGGCGGGCGGGTTTTTTATGTTCAAGTTCACTTCTTCAGAGGATTGTGAGCGAATCCTGAACTCCATGTGGACTGTGGGTGGAAGGCCTCTGATCTTGCGTAAATGGCACCCCGGCATGTGCTCGTTCATGATCTGGTAAAATCGGTCCTGATTTGGGTGCGTTTTCTAGACCTTCCACCCTAGTACTTTGCAAAGGAAAGCTTGAGTATGGTGTCCAGCCTCGTGGGACATCCTCTACTTTCTAACAGAGCTACAGTCGACAGATCCCGTCTAGAGTATGCCAGAGCTTACATTGAAATCGACTTGGATTTCAAGTTTCCTTCCATTGTCCATGTTGCAACTGGGGATGGGTCCTTCTTCCCACAACCTGTGGAGTACGAGTGGAAGCCACACATATACTCCAAATGTAAGTGCTTTGACCATACCACCAGCACTTGTAAATCTAAAGAGATTTGGATTGAGGCACCTCACCACCCTGCACCAGCTGCTGAAGTAGACGGAAGTTGTAAGGCTTTCATAGGTCCAGAAGATTTTATGGCTGACAAAGGCACTGATAAGCCCATCACGGCTAACCCTATCACCCATTTGGTCACAAGTGATGTGATTAAAGAGAAACCAAATTCAAGAATGGAATCCCCTAAGACCTCCCTCGAGACTAACCCTAAGACAGACAATCAAATCGGTGACATGAGGTCAGTGCTAAGGAACTCACCAACTTTGTGTGGACAGGTACCTTATATGGTCTTGGGAAAGCATATAAGGGCGCATGATGGCTCTCCACTTTACCTCTCCACCGCCACCCCTCCTGATGCATTGAATGTGATGGTGAACGGGCCCTTGGATACCACTGGGAAAGCTCCACACCAGGCTCAACTCTCGCAGGACTGGAATGCTCCTGTAAAGAGGGGGGTAAAATCCCTAGCCAAGCCTGCGAAGAAATAGGCTGAGCACTCATCAAACCCCTTCCATCCAATACAGGACAATGAAGAGTCGACTTCTAAAGCTTCGTCTTCTCTGTCAACTACAGCAAGGAGAACCCAACCAGCCCGAATGGTGCCCTAAACAAAACCATTGAGAAATAGAAGGTGAAAAAAAAGCGGCGGTGTCTGCCCCCGATCCCCAGTAAATGTCCATCTGTAGCTGGAATATCTATGGTTTGGGCCACGAAAGCAAGAGGTCGGCGGTGCTAGACCTAGTCAAAGAAGAAGATGTGTTTCTTTTAGTGCTTTGTGAAACTAAAATAAAGAGAAGACAGATTGATCGTGTTAGCAGGAAAGTTATTGCGGGTTGGGATTCTCTCAATAATCTCAACTCTGAAGAAGCGGGAAGGATTCTGGTTCTCTGGAATCCAAATGTTGCTACTGTTCATAAGGTGCAGGAGACTTCTCAGACGCTTCATTGCTTTGTCACGTGCTCCTTAGGTGAGTCATTTTACTTCACAGCTGTTTATGGTTTTAATGATACCCAGGAGCGAAAGAAGTTGTGGGCTACCCTCTCTACTTCCAGCAACACAACAAGTGGTTTGTGGATAGTGATGGGGGAATTCAATGCTATACGGCATGAGTTAGAAAGAGTGGGTAGAGGCACTGTGTCCCAAGCTGATCTTAGAGCTTTCAATGATTGTATCTTACAGGCTGGATTATAAGAAATTCCCTCCTCTCTACCATTCACATGGAGCAATAATCAGTCGGGTAACAACCTTACTCTTTGTCATATTGATAGAGCTTTTGCTAATCCTGATTGGTTCATTAGACACCCCACATCCAGACTCCATTGTCCTCCCCCAGGCATATCGGATCACAACCCCATCATTTTCAGAATGTGCCAAACCTTTCCAAAAGACCTGATACCATTTAAGTTTTTTGACATGTGGAAGCAAGATTGAAGCATACGAGAGGTCATCTCCAAAGCCTGAGAGACGCCCATTCAAGGTCAGCCCTTGTTCGTACTTCATAAAAAACTGCAGACATGTAAGGAAGCTCTCAAAAGGTGGAATAGAGATCATTTTAGGGATGTTAATGCCAGATATAGAGTTGCAGTTCTTGAACTTCAGACCCTACAAATTGCCTTACAAATCTTGCAAAACCAACCTTTTGATGAAGAGGATGGTATTAGAGAACAATTCTACCAGCAAAAATCAAGAATCAAGTGGCTCCAAGAGGGTGACAAATGTTCTAAGTTCTTCCATGCCTCTGTTGCCTCTCACAGTGTTCGGAACACCATTCATGAGATAATTGATGATTTGGGCAATCGACTGGAATCCCCATAGGAGATTGAAGCCAAGGCAGAGATGTATTACAAAAAGTTATTCACTCTTACCACAACAACTTCTCAGGTACCGCTTCCTTTTTATCGGACTCTAGATTCGGATCAAGCAGATTTTTTGTCCAGTGATGTTAATGATGATGAGATTAAAGGGACAGTATTCCAGGGGCCTAATGGAAAAGCTCCAGGTTCGGATGGATTTCAAAAAGAATTCTTTACTCACTTTGGGATATCATCGGTCCAGACTTCTTTTTGGCAGTGCAATATTTCTTTAAGAGAGGGTACATGCTCAGGGCCCTTAACCACACATTCCTAACCCTCATCCCAAAAAAGTCAGATTCAAAGAGTTTTGAGGAATTCAGACCGATTGCCCTCTGTAACTTTATCTACAAAACCATCTAAAAAATTATGGCAAATTGGTTGGCTTTAGTACTCCCTAATTTGATTAGCCTCAATCAGTTGGCCTTTATAAAGGGGAGAATTATTGGTGAGAACATCTTGCTTGCCCATGAACTAATCCGCAATATGCATCGGCAAGGGGGACAGAAAAGGCTATGTGTCAAAGTCGACTTGAGGAAAGCTTATAATAAAGTGAGATGGGATTACATCTTCCATGTCCTGAAGACTCTTGGCTTCGACAGCAAATGGATCCACTGGACCCGGCAGTGTATATGTGCCCCCTCTTTCAGCGTCTTGATCAATGGGTCGAACTATGGGCACTTTTCTAGTGCAAGTGGCCTTCGGCAAGGATGTCCATTATCACCTCTCCTATTCTTATTATGCATGGAAGGACTGTCAACCATGTTAAATCAGGCTTCAATCAATGGCAATCTCAAGGCACCAAATATTGAAGGAGACATTCCTATCTCGCACCTTCTTTTTGCTGACGATGTTCTCTTGTTCTCTATGGAGGATGCACAGTCGACAGTGTGCATCCGGGACATTCTTTCAGATTTTGCAGATATGTCGGGCCTTCAGGCAGACATTAGCAAGAGCTCCATCTTCTTCTCCACAGGGTGCTAGCACAAGGAAACCATTCTGGGAATGCTTGGATTCCAAGAAGGGTGCTTTCCAATCACCTACTTAGGTATGCCTCTTTCCTCAAAGTGTATATCCTATGCAGCCTACAAACCCTTTCTTAACAGGATTTTTGGATGTGTCAATGGTTGGAAAACCGCACTCCTATGCTAGAAGGCTACAATTAATCAAATCAGTTATTGGTGGATTGAATATATATTGGACATCTTGTTTTAAATTGCCCAAAAAAGTTTGCCACAAGGTGGAGAGTATCATGGCCAACTTCCTTTGGAAAGGGTCTACCCAATCCAATGGTTTTCACAATAGTTCATGGCAAAAACTTTGCCGCCCTCTAAAAGAAGGGGGTCTTGGGATCAGACGTATTCAAGACATAAATAACGCAAATCTTGTCAAGCTCTTTTGGAGATGTATTAACTATACAGAATCTCTCTGGTGTTTATGGGTTCATGGGGTGTATCTTAGCACCAATTCCATCTGGATGACTAGAGCTCGTAATTGTTCCTATGCCTGGCAATCTATCCTTCAGTTGCAAACCTTTATGCTGGAGAGATGTGTGGTCAATATCGGAAATGGATGCACAAATCGGATGTGGGTGGACCACTGGAGTGGCCCCTTAACTCTTGCCCAAAAATTTGGCAACAGAACCGTTCTGGAACTCAGAGGTAACACATTTGAATCAATTGCGGATTATAATAAGTTTGGTAAACTCCAAAATGAACATATACTCTCAAGAAGAGGTGATCTTGCCAAGAAGGAAATCCTAGAGAAACTACCGGTGCTTACTGATTCAGAGGACTCCTATGGGTGGCTTAGTTAATCTGGTAAGTTTACTTTCAAGAGTGCATGGGATGCAATTAGAGTGAAATCCAGAAATGTACCATAGTATGATCTCATATGGTTCAAACATCGGTTGAACCGAGACTCCTTTTGTGCCTGGATGGCACTCAATGAAGGGTTACTCACTTTGGATAATCTAAAAAGAAGAAGGATCTTTTTGGTAAACAGGTGTGTTTTATGTAGGAAAAATGAAGAAACAATCAGCCACCTAATGTTTGAATGCATTTATGCTAAGGTGGTATGGCGTATATTCCTACGTAAGTGCAACATCCATCACACAATTGGGGGTGCTCTACGGAACCAGATTGGTTGATTTGGCTGATTAGAAATAACAAACATACATGGCACATTATCCAAGCTGGCTTCACAAGCTTTATTACTGTGATATGGGAGGAGAGGAACAGGCGAATCTTCGAAAACTTTTATGATGGGCGAGAACCTCATTCACAGGTTAAAGGAGATTCTTAACGCATTCCAACTTAAGGATACTTGCTCACCCACTACCCTTTCTTGCACTCTTTTTGGGATGAGCAAAATCCTTGATCAAAGGCATACTGATTGGGATGAGCGGAACCCTTGAACCAAAAGACTGGTGGGATCTTGAGATCTAGTGGGATTGACTACTTTTGGCACATTTCCCGATCGATCGGGATCTCAGGAAACTGCATGGACGCCGTGGATACGATCGATCGCATGCAACCGATTGATTGGGATCTCAGAAAACTTGGACGCCAAGAATACGATCGATCGCCAACAACCGATCGAACGGGATCTCAGGAAACTGCATGGACACCGAGGATGCCATTGATCGCCTGCAACCGATTGATCGCGTTCTATGAAAAATGGGTCGTATGAAGATTAGGCGATCAATCGGCACCTCTCCCTATCGATCGGGATCTCCGGAAACTGGACGCCGAGGATACGATAGATCGCTTACAACTGATCGATCGCTTCTTCTATCCGATCGATCGCCTTTGCCCGATCGATCATAATTTCGGGAATGACATGGAACCGTAAATTCGATCGATCACCTCATCTCTGATTGATCGCTGTGATAGCTTCACGATCAATCGCTTTGCTCTGATCGATTGGCCCCTAACCAGCGATCGATCGGCCCATGGATTTGAGCTTGCCCTACCCGGTTTCGGTAGGCTGCTCGGTGCTTTGTATTGTATTCTATTGTATTGTATTTTATTTCCTAGGGGGTTGTTCATGCCCCGTGAGTCGTGTTAGGGTGAGGTTGTACTTGCTTTCCTTTATATAATTTTTCAAATATCCCAAAAAAAAATTATTTTAGAATACTTTACAAGGGAGCCATATTTATATTGACTTGGCGACAATTGCCTACACTTGTTCTAGATCCCATTCTCTAAAAATGGGTGACCCATCCCTCTCTCAGCATCTCATCTCATTATTTTGATGTGTGTGAAAGGGGTATGATAATGTAAAATTATTTCCTTTTAGTTGCTTTCTGCTTTATGGTCAGGCTGTAGATACTATTTATCAGGTTGCAAAAGCTGATTTTCATTGATTCAAATTTTTTCTTGCTCATTGTGCATTAATATGCTCATTAGAAAAAACCATAATAATGGAAACTATTCGCATATTTCATGACAAAGTAACGGGTCAAATGATGTCTTTTAATACTTGTGGTATCATAAATTGGAAAAAACAATGTTTTTTATAGGATTTGATTGAAATAATCATGAACTTCCTCTCAAACACAGAAATCTGCCAATGTCACATCAAAATTCCTGAAAATACTCATACACATGTAAGAAATGGCAAAACACTTCTCATAATTAAAAACTAGGGGAATTTACCAAATAATCATTAAAAAAAATTTATCGATGGGGAAATGTTTTTACAAAATTCCTGATCTGGGTATCTGACAGACAAGCATGCGGTTTTTTTTAACCCTAACCCGAAAGGCGTCGGTTCACACTGATGCCTCCTATATAAAGTGAGAGGCATCGGTTGAACATTGGTCTAAATAGATACTTTGCAGTTTTAGTGAGATAAACTTCAATGATACATATCTCTCTCATTTCTGATCCCCATTTTTTCATTCTTTCCGATTTTTAGTGCTCTTTCTTATAATGCTGATATCACAAAGATGTTGAGCCACCACATGCTATTTATCGTGGTTTTTGTAGTATTTTTTTAATAGGATATCAATATCATTAGAATATCATGATGATTAGAAAGAGTACTAAAAATAAGGGGGAACAAAAAAATGGGTAAAAACGGACAAAGAATGAAAGAAATATGATTCGGTGAAGTGTAAATACTATTTATCTATACACTGTGTTAATCGCCCATTAAAATGGGACAAAATTCAATGATAATATTTCTCTCATTTCTGATCTGTTCCCACCCATTTTTTTTATTATTCCTTATTTTTAGTGCTCTTTCTGATCATCATGATATCACAAAGATGTTGAGCCACTACATGCTATTTATAATGATTTTTATAATATTTTTTTATAGGATATCAAGGTCATTAGGATATCATGATGATCAGAAAGAGCACTAAAAATAAGGAATAATGAAAAAATGAGCGAGAATGGATCATAAATAAGAGAGATATGTATCGTTGAAGTTTGCCCCATTTTAATGGCGATTAACGCAGTGTATAAATGAATAGTATTTACACTTCACTGAATCATATCTCTTTCATTTCTAGTCTATTTTTACCCTTTTTTTGTTCTTCTTTATTTTTAATGCTCTTTCTAATCATCATGATATCCTAATGATCATAATATCCTATTGAAAAAAATACCAAAAAACCCATGATAAATAGCATACGATGGCTCAACATCTTGGTGATACCATCATTATAAGAAAGAGCACTAAAAATAAGGAAGAATGAAAAAAAATTGGCGAGAACGGATAAAAAAATGAGAGATGTATCGTTGAATTTTGTAGTTAAAAATAGTTAAGGATGTTAGAGGCGTCGGTTCTATTTATAATCAGAGAGGCGACGCCTCTCTATTTAAGCGGAAGGCGTCAGTTCAACCGACACTTTTCGAGTTGCGCTAAAAAAAAGCCATGCAGGCGTCTACGTGGCTGGTCAGATTACCGGATCGGGAATTATTTTTTGAAATGTTCCCGATCCGTAATTATTTTTTTACTTATTATTTAGTAAATTCCCCTAAAAACTATTAGTTAACTGACACAGTTAACTTATAGTACAATTAACTGAATTTCACTTATGAGGGGGATTTTGGTATTTTCATGGCCTGCATGTGCCACTTCTCATGTACGGACGAGTATTTCAGAAATTTAAATGAACAATGGTAGATTGTTGTGTTATAGAAGAAGTTCATGAGCATTTGAGTCAAATCCTCCTTTTTTTAAGTTAATAATTCAGTGTTACTAAAATCTGCATTAGTGGTTTTTCAGTTAACCCTCATTTGGCTTGGTCATTTCATATCCTGAAATTAGGCTGATTGAACCTAGCTGGGCAGGTGATACACCTGGTTGATCATTTTTCCATTGTTTTTTAATCTTCATATGACTGGTCCATGTGGGCCATCTCCTTCATTTATCATTTCCTCAAACAAACTATGAAGCACTGGTCTGACTTACGGCCAAGGGCAAATGACTGCTTCATCCAGTAGACTAGCTGCTGTATAGTAACAACAGAATGGTGCAGATTCAGATTGAATGATGTCCAGATGACAATCTTTTCTTGGCCAAACTTGAGCATTAACCTTCATTTGTGCTAAGAATTTGGCCAATTTATACAGTTGGGCATCATTTGTACTGATCCAATGTTTTCCTATTACTATGCAATTTCCAGCTATTAAAGCAAAATAATCTTCTAACTGAATTGAAGTTCGTATTTCTAATTCTCATTATCTCTTGTTGTAGTTGTATCTGTGAAGGGTCATTTGTTTGCAGTGGTATTTGGAGTGAACGTAGCAAAGAAAAAAAAAAGAGAAAGGGTCCAACTTCTTTGCAGCTACATTACGCTTCCTCTATATGCACTCGTAGCTCAGGTATCTTTTGTCTTTCTGTTTCTTTCTCTAACTAATGGGAAATACGTTCATATTCCCTCAAAATAGCACTATTGCAATGCTCTTAAACTTCAAAGCCATTATCTTCTTCTAAGAAACACTTTTAATGACATAAAGACCTCATAACTCATAAAAGGCTCCTGCAATCTTGTTTTAGTAAAGGAAAAATAAGAGAACTGGCAGACGTCAGATCAGAGGGCCTCACATGATTTGACGGCTGCCAGCTGCACTGGCAAGACCTTAAACAACGATTCCTATATACATTTTTAAGCATCTTTGCTATTAATCTTTATTTGCCGATCGATCGCTTTACACGAAACAAAATAGTCAATAATTACAGTAACTACGATTGATCGTTTTGATAAGCGGTCGATCGGTTCAATATGCCGATCGATCGTTGGTTATGGCGATCGATCGTAGCTACGCACAAACAAAATTCAATCTCTCATATCTTTTCACTCCGAACTCCAAATCGCGCATAGTGGTGGCATTGGAAAGCTCTTCTTGCCAACTTTTATTCCCATATAGCAAAACACGACCAAATCAAATATTAAGAGGGCTAAATTTCAGTTTTAATATACTTACTAATTTTTCGGGTGTTATAGCCACTAGGACAAATGACCATAAAGTTGTGTTGGATTTTCTGAAATCTAATATTTTTAGCAGGTTTGGCATTCCTTGCGCTATAATTAGTAATGGGGGTACTCATTTTTTTAACAGGCATTTTGATGCTCTTCTCAAGAAGTACTCTATCACACACAAAGTAGCAACGCCGTATCATCCTCAGACAAGTGAACAAGTGGAGGTTTCAAATCGCCAAATTAAGCAGATTCTTGATAAGACGGTGTGCCCTGATAGAAAGGACTGGTCCTTACGATTGAATGATGACTTTGGGCTTATCGGACGGCATTCAAAACTCCTATTGGCATGTCTCCCTGCTAGTTGGTATATGGCAAAGCCTGTCATTTACCGGTTGAGTTGGAACATAGAGCTTATTGGGCCATTAAAGCCTACAACTATGATATGGACAAAACTGGTGACAATCGAAAACTCCAACTTAACGAGTTAGAGGAGATGCGATTTGATGTATATGAGAATGCCAAGCTATACTAGATGCGGACTAAAGCTATACATGACAAGCTGATTTTCAGGAAGTCCTTTGCGCCTGATCAGAAGGTGTTGCTCTACAATTCTAGGCTGCATTTGTTTCCAGGGAAACTCCGCTCTTAGTGGTCTGAGCCGTTTATTGTGAAAGAAGTATTTCCTCATGGAATTGTCGCAATTCACAATCCTATTTCAAAGCTGCTGCAGACATGGATGAAACGATTGTATACTTGGATGATCTGAACCCTACAGAATGATCATTGGCACAGTCTGGCTGACGACATTAAACTTAGCGCTTGGAGGGAGGCAACCCACGTATTCAGGTGTATTCTCTTTTTTTCTTCCTTTCCTTATTATGTTATCATTGTAGTTTTATATGTCTTTCACATTGAGGACAATGTTCGTGCTAGGTTTAGGGGAGAGGATATTGTTTATTTAAATTGAAAAAAAATCAGAAAAAGAAACCATAAAAAATTTTGATTAGTTGATAGTTTATCCTGTGATGATGCATACTTCAATTTTTAAGAGATTCATTTACATTGGAAGTGTGAGTAAGTATACTGGAGGATAGAAACACTTAACTAAGAATATCTTTCTGTTACAGTACTCTTGGAACAGGTGTTTGAGCTAATAAAACTCATTCACACACACTAGTTACATAAAGTAATACCCTCTAGAGATTTGTTGAATACTAATCTTCAATGGGATAACTTTGGTCAGAGTAATTAGTTGATACATAGTTATTGTTGAGCTTAAACAATCATGATAAAATTGGCAATATGGCGGAGGCTTGGACCGAAAATAAGTTGAGAGTATAATACAACCTGGACAGAAGAAATATCGCTGAAAAAATATATATGCTGAAAAAAAGAAAAAAAGGAAGCTCGGGGCTGCTTGGCTTTATAGGATTAACTTAGGCTGATGCTCAGGTCCGAAACGGTCTATACTTAAAACCTAATGCCCTAAGCCAACTGGTTAGGAGTCATTGGCCTGAGTCATTGTTAAACCTAAGCATCTTGAAGTTAGGCATTGCACAGACTCGTTAAAAAAAGTCTATGGTATATTATCCTCTCAAATCTAGAATGTTGGACCCGAAGGGGGTGCGTGGGCATTTGTGTAATCATGAACCTAAAGATTGGGATGACTGTGTAGATTCTGATGTCTTCGATTAATGGGTTACATTGGATATGTGTGAAATAGAGATTTAGAATGTATTGCTCCAATGTTTTACACTTTTACTATTTAAGTTATCATGCTATATCATATTTGAGCAGAAATTTCCAAGATGAAAGTATAGAATAAAACCACTTACTTGAGGGCTTCTATATTCCAGTTGATTATAAATGCAAGTACATGTGGTTTATTTTCTTAAGCATTGTGGTTTGCATTTGACGAGATAATAAGTTTGTTTGTTTTGTAGTATTTATTTTAATTTATTTTTGCACTTAGATTAATGAGGTTAATTGCATCAGTACATGTTTGTGGGTAGCATGGATGCAAACCCTCATGGGACAAAACTCGTCCTACTAGGAAGACCTAGAGGTTTAACGGCTTGTTGCATATACTCAATGCAATCGTGTTCCCTATGAAAGTGGCATTTACTTTTCTACTTTAGTTCTTTTAGTTTGTTTTGTTTGTTTTGTTTTGATAGGGACTAGCAAAATGTAGGTTTGAGGGTGTGATCTATACATGAATTGTGCATTTTATTCGCTCATAAACGTATGTTTATGTTAGTATTTAATTCGATTTATTAATGCTTTAACGTTGTTTTTGGTCTTTCGCAGGAAAATAAAGTTGTATTCCTTGTGGCACAAGAAGAGAGAAAGAAGGGAATATTTTGGCGAATGAACAGTAGCCGATCGATCTCCCGATTTACACCTTGTACCATGGGAGGAAAAATTTGTTCGTTGCTTATTGATAGCAGGAGCTATGAGAATGTTGTGTCAGAAGAAGCTGTAAGGAAGCTAAACATGTCTACAGAAGCTCATCCTAAAATGTACAAGTTAACATGGTTTTGAAAAAGGCAACAAGGTATCTATCTCAAAACATTGTTTTGTTTCTTTTTCAATTGGAAAGTGATATAAAGATATTGTTTGGTGTGACGTTGCTCCTATGGATGCATGTCACCTCCTCTTAAGGTGACCAATGGCAGTATGATAGAGAAGTTACTCATGATGGTCGTCGTAATACTTATACCTTTATGCTTGAAAAGGTGAAAATAACCTTAATTTTTTCAAAGGACTTAGGCCACAAAGCTGGTACTAGTGGGAGTGAGTTCTTGTCACTTACCCAATTTGAGAAGGTGGCCAAAGAAGAAGGAATTATATACATTCTTGTCTCTCGAGAAGACCTCCAAACAAAATGGTTTCTAAAGTTGCTAAGGCCAGTGATTGAGGAGTTTCCTGATGTCTTCCCCAAAGACCTTCCTTCTGGCTTGCCTCCACCAAAGGATATTCAGCATCAAATTGATCTAATAGGCCCACTATTGTATGAGTCCCAAAGAGCATGAAGAGTTAAA
The DNA here is from genome assembly GCA_039654745.1 of Houttuynia cordata. NCBI lineage: Eukaryota > Viridiplantae > Streptophyta > Magnoliopsida > Piperales > Saururaceae > Houttuynia > Houttuynia cordata. The sequence continues at coordinate 31,523,683 of CM077502.1, forward strand.
CCATCAAGTTAATGAACTTCTAGAAAAGGGATATGTTCATGAAAGCTTAAGCCCTTGTGGTGTCCCTGCTATTTTAGTTCCAAAGAAGGATGATTCATGGAGAATGTGTGTAGACAGTTGCTCTATCAATAAAATTATTGTGAAGGTTCCTCATTCCAAGGTTGGACGACATGTTAGATAAAATAATTGGAGCAGCAGTATTCTCAAAAGTTGGACTTAAAGAGTGGTTATCATCAAATCAGAGTGAGATCAGGAGATGAATAGAAAATAACATTCAAAACACGTGAACATCTATTTGAGTGACTTGTTATGCCATTTGGTCTTTCAAATGCTCCAAGCACCTTTATGAGAATGATGAACCATGTGCTAAAAGCCTTTTCTAGGGTGATGCGTTGTAGTGTACTTCGATGATATCTTAATATATAGTGCTAACCCTGTGTTACATTTGCAACATCTTTGTGAAGTCTTAACTACTTTGAGAAAAAAAAAGCTATATGCTCAGTTGAAGAAGTATGAATTTATGACACCTCAAGTCTCTTTCTTGGGATTCATAGTATCAGGAGATGGAATCAAGGCAGATGAGGACAAGGTTCGTGCCATTGTTGATGGCCTCATCCAAGAACAACTCCTAAGATCAAATCTTTCCATGATCTTGCTTCTTTCTATTGGCGCTCTATTCATCATTTCAGCACCATCTTAGCACCAATTACTGATTGTATGAAGGAACAAAAATTTGAGTGGACTCCATATGCAGAAAGAAGTTTTCTTGAAATCAAAGCCCGATTATTTGCTGCACCTATTCTTGCTCTAGCAGATTTTGATAAACTCTTTGAAGTAGATTATTCTTGCTTCTATGTTTGGCATTGGGGCTGTGTTAAGTCAAAAAGACCGACCCATAGCCTACTTTAGTGAAAAGTTAAATGGTGCAAAGCAGTGGTATTTTACCTATGATATGGAGTTTTATGCAATTGTACAAACATTAAAGCATTGGAGGCATTATCTCATCCAAAGAGACTTTGTATTATTCTCTGATCATGAAGCTCCAAAGCACCTTGAAAGCCAACAAAAGCTAAATAGTAGGCATGCGAAGTGGGCAGCATACCTTCAAGAGTTGACATTTACTCTCATGCATAAATCTGGCACACAAAATCGAGTTGCTGATGCTCTAAACCATCAATCTTCATTGCTCTCCAGAATGCAAGCAAAGGTAATTGGGTTTGAGACCATTTGATAACTCTATGCTACTGATTATTTCTTCTCACATGTACTTGCAGGCACTAAAGAATTCAACACTTCTGAATATTCTCTTCATGATGGTTTCATTTTCAAAGCGACTCAATTATGTGTGCCAGAGTGTTCTTTGCAGATAAAGATTATTCAAGAGCTACACAATGGACACTTTGGAGAAAAGAAGACTATTGATCTTATTTCCAAAGACTACTATTGACCTTCAATGAGGAAAGAAGTTATCCGCTTTGTGAAAAGATGTCATGTGTGCCTTGGCTATCCGAAGTATGAAAAGGAACTTCATCAAATGCAGGACTCTATATGCCCACTTCTCATCCCGGACGCACAATGGACATATGTGAGTATGAGTTTTGTTGTGGGATTGCCAAAAACTCAGAGAGGTGTGGATTCTATCTTTGTTGTTGTAGATCAATTTTCAAAGATGGCTCATTTTATAGCATACAAAAAGACAATGGATGCATGTCATATTGTTAGGCTCTACTTCCGAGAAGTAGTTCAACTTCATGTTGTGCCTAAGTCTATTACATCAAATCATGATACAAAGTTTGTCAACCACTTTCAGAGGTCCCTTGGAGGTTACTCGACACCAATCTTCAATTTAGTAGTGCATAACACCCTCAAACAGGTGGACAAACTGAGGTTGTCAATAGAAGCCTTGGTAATCTCTTGAGATGTTTAGTTGGGAGCAATATGAAGAGGTGGGATCAAGCTTTATTACAGGCTGAATTTGCTTATAACAGGTCCACAAACTACTCTACAGGCTTTAGTCTATTTAAAATTGTTTATGGTGTAAACCCAAGGGCTGCCACTTTAATTAAAGTGTTCAATAAAAAGCATGAGAGATAATACATGAATGTTGAATTGACAATAAAAAGTTCCACTTTAATTTAAGTGTTCAACTTCACAATTAATCCATTCAAGAACCAATTCTTTACATAGGAATTAAACTATAAATTTTTATCTATGGGTTTCAACCTAACCCTCTATCAGAGATTTAACCACTGATGGCCAAAGAAGCTTGCGAGTTGTGGTTGATGATCTTTATTGAATTCTCCTTCTTCTTTCTTCACTTTCTAGCCTCCAAAAGATGGAATTGGGAACCATTATTTCGTGCTTAAGGGTTTGCTTAAAAAGGTCTCCAAAACAGGGTTCTCATATTAGCCTTGAAACAAGAATCTAAACCCTCCCGAATTCACTTACGCGCAAACTCTGGTCTACCAAAAGTCTAATTTCTTCATGTAACATCGAGCTCCGGTTAATCGCTATTTTCCTCTTATCGACAGAAATGGCATCTATAAATCTGCATCGTAGAACTCCTCTCTCTAGTTGAGTATGGCGGAGGCGGGAACAAGAGTGAGCACGAATGAAATCAGGTTACACAAGGAATTCAACTCTCAAACTGTCAAAGACTTCCTATTATCAAACGCAAGTGATAGAAGTTCACAAGTAAAAGGGCATATAAATCTATCTTACTAAACGTGGAGAGATCAGCCAGGGATAAAGAGTATTTGGAAGGGCACACTTTCAACAAGCAAAATAGTTTTAATGACAAATAGTCATAAACTACAACTTTAAGTTTAAAGATCTGTCCATCCATCTTTAAATTACATAAGAAGCCAATTTATAGGCTCACATGACTTGTATTTTCGGAATTGAGAAGTAAAGGTAAAGTAAATGACTGCTTCTATATTAGAGATGTAATAAATGTGAAAACAAGTGTTCCAAAGCATACTTAGGGAAGAGAGAAGTCAAAATCCTTAGTTTGAGGCCATATATATTAGCAACTGATCCCAACTAACTACGCCTTTAATTGATTACGTATTTCAAATTCAAACTTGGCTCCTTGATCATTTCTTAATGGGCTTGAGCCTTCAAGTTTTCTTGAGCTTGTTGGGCCTTAGTATTTCTAGATCCCATATGATATTTGCATCCTCAATCCACATCACTAGCGGTAGACTGCTATGTGGTTTGGTCTTCCGGACTTCTCCGTCGTGTGCTTCCATTGTGCTACAAATATCTATAGGTCTATCAGTTATGCCATTGTCTTCTACCGAAAGCAGCAGATCCCTAAAAGCTTCGGCATACCGGAACAATGCAATTCATGCATTAATGTATAACTGAAAATTGTTCAATTTAACTCCAAAATCAATATAAGCCATAGAATAAAACCTTTAAAATTATTCCCAACTATCTAAACAATAATAACATCTAAACAAAACTAGAGAACCAAGTTTAAAAGTATAAATTATCGCACAAATATCACTCATCAAATACTCTCGAACCTAGATTCTGCTAGTCTTGAGCAAAACAAAACAAAACAACTAATAAAAGATAAGAAACACTAACAATCTTGACTAAGAAAATAAATGCCACTTTCATAGGGAACACGATTGCAATAAGCTAGGTGTCCCTAGTAAGAAGTGTTGTCTCGTGAGGATGTACAACCATGTTACCAACAAATATGCAGCCTAAAACAAAGATAAAAACAAACAAAAAACAAACAAATCCTAATATCCCTTCCAACACACGACTAAGTTTAAATAGACTAACCACTAATATTGTTTAAATAAACAACTAATGCACAAAGACGTTCAAATTATTGGTTCTATTTCGCACCTTCATCTTGAATATATTTGCTCAAGCTAAATATATATAATTACTTTTCAAAAGTAAATGTGCTGAACAAATATGCATACAATCTAAAGCTCTGTCATCCTCACATCCAATGTGACCCATTAGTCAAGTTACAATCAAGCTCAATAACTCAAATAATTCTACGGATATTATCATGAAGTATCATAATAGAAGTAATGCTTAAACATTCTCAACCATAAGTCTGCAGTATAGGATATAAAAGCATTATACACCACCCTTTGCTCTCTCTTTCTTTTACCATGATTGTGCAAGGCCTAGCTCTGTTAATCTATAAGGCCCATGTAACAAAAGGCAAGCAGTGACTTCCACCAGTTTTCTTAGAAACTGGTGTAAAATACCCCTTGGAGCCAGCCATGAGAGAATTTGTCCTAACCCTCCCACTTTGACATGAACTCTTCATCTCATTGAGGCACAAAAGCTTGCTTACTCAATGGAGATAGTAAAACCTCTATTTTTTTCTTTTTTTCCTGGGTGTATTATACTCTCACCCTATTTTCAATCCACCTCCATCATAAAGCTAAGCAGCTATTCGATCATGATCATTGAAGCACTAAGTATACCAAGTTTTCAAAAATAAAGATATCCCGCTGAAACATAGTAGTCAATAAATCACTAAATGATATTTTTATGTGTAACTGGTGTGTTTGAGTGATTTTGGAAAATATAAGTGCATGTGTCGAAGTGGATTGCATAATAATCAAAATCACATATGTAATTGTCTCTATCGTCAAGTTAATTCATTTATATTTTTTATGTAAATTAATATCTCTAAAAATCGAATAAGATAAAGAAGGGATATAATAACAAAATCTTTGAAAAAGCTAAACAAACAACCTAAGAACTAATTTTTATAAATTTTTTCATTTCTTTAATTCTATGATTTTTCCCTTTTTCAATACAATAAAAAGTTAGGACACAACTAAGTGTTTTCCCTCAACAACCCCAAACCTAAACAATGCATTGTCCTCATTGTAATAACAAGATAGCACTACAACGACAAAATGAGAGGGCAAAAATGAGAGCGTACACCTGAAATAAAGAATTTAAAGGTTGATGCTAAAAGCCAACTCCTTCTTTGCCAATTCCACGAACCCTAGAACATTGTCATCATTTTGGTTTAAGAGTCGTGCAAAACAGGCACAAAGTGGAGTTAGGGCTCTATTTATAGTCAAAATTAGGGCTATGCACAAATTTAAACTGATCGGATGAAACTGTCTTGTTTCATCGATAACTACCCACCGTCAATGGACACATCACCAGATTATTGATTTGAAATTCAAATGCTTAGAATCTTCATAATTTTTTGGGCCTTACATGTCACTTATATAGAGTACCTGATGGACACCGACGTGGGCAAAAGTATATGCATGTGAATGCTAGAAGGGTCGGACACTTCAGACAAGCCTTAACAGCACTTAACCCCTTAGTCAATGACCAAAATGCACATAAGTTCTTATGTTCATATTAAAAAAATTATCTGATCGGTTTTGAAAAAAGTATGTACATGTAAATATAAACATTTAATAAAGGGAAATTTATTAAATAATATTTAAAAAAATTATCGATAGGGAACACTGTTCAAAATAATTCCCAATCCGGTTATCTGATTAGCCACGTAGGAGCCAGCGTGGCACTGCGCGCCTGCGTGGCTTTTTTTACCCCGACTTGAAAGGCTTCTATTTAAAGTGAAAGGTGTCGGTTCAACCGATGCCTCTCTAATATAAATAGAGAGGCGATCGACGCCTATTTAATACAAATAGAGAGGCATCAGTTCAACCGACGCCTTTAATATCCTTAGTTAAAAAAACCATAAACTTCAACGGTGCATATCTCTCTCATTTCTAATCCGTTCTTGCCCATTTTTTCATTCTTTCTTATTTTTAGTGCTCTTTCTGATCATTATGATATTCTAATGACCTTAATATCCTATCAAAAAAATACCACAAAAACTACGATAAATAGTATGCAGTTGCTCAACATCTTTGTGATATCATAATGATTAGAAAGAGCACTAAAAATAAGGAAGAATGAAAAAGATAGGTAAGAATGGATTAGAAATGAGAGAGTAATGCATCGTTGAAGTTTGTTCGACTAAAATAGTTAAAAATAGTGGTGGTTTAAAGGTGTCGATTCAACCGACGCCTTTGATGATACCTTTAACTATTTTTTATCTATTTTTACCTATTTTAGTAGGACAAACTTCAACGATGCATATCTCTCTCATTTCTAATCCGTTCTTGCCCATTTTTTTCATTCTTTCTTATTTTTAGTGCTCTTTGTGATCATTATGATATCACAAAGATGTTCAGCCACCGCATACTATTTATCCTAGTTTGTGTGGTATTTTTTTTTATAGGATATCAAGGTCATTAAGATATCATACTGATAAAAAAGAGCACTAAAAATAAGAAAGAATGAAAAAAATGGGCGAGAACGGATTAGAAATTTAACATCCGACAAATCGGTATGTTACTAAAACCGAGATATGATGTTTTAATTGACTTTCTTTTGCTTGGTTTTGTGTTTTGGCGTTTGAGTATGTGTTGAGAGCTTTCCAACGCCACTGATTGTGCGAAGTTGGAGCTCGAAGCTAAAAGATTAGGAAGATTGAATTTTGGGGCGTGATCGATCGCCCGCAATACGCGATCGATCGGCCTTGTGGCAGAACTGAAATCCAGGCGATGCGATTGATCGCCATGTAATGATCGATCGTATCTACTGTGATTTGCGAAATTGGTTGTGCACGATCGATCGCCAGAAAACGATCGATCGTATCTACTGTGACTTTTGATTATGCGTGTGCACGATCGATCGTCTCGCAAGTGATCGATTGTAGCGTCGAGAAAGCACGATTTTTGCATGTCCCGATCGATCGCTAGAATCGAGATCGATCGTTGCAGTTTGAGCAGTTTCCGAATATTTTTTTTTTGCAATCTTCTTGATTGGGGAATCTTACCAAAACTAGGAGAACCATTGTGGGAGTCTCCTAGATGATGAGAAAAAGGTTTTAAAGCAACGATGGAGATCGTTTTGAGAAGATTTGAGTGGGAGAAAGGGATTTCCTAGTAGAACTAGGGTTTCTCTATAAAAACCATCTAAAGGGGGCTGTTCTTAGGGCTTGAACGTCCCAAAACCCTTGGAGTTGCTGAGTTCTTCTTTGGTGGCTGAGGAATGTGTCTTTGCTACGTTTGGATCAAGGAGCAAGGCTTTGGAGCAAGGAAAAGGCGGGATTCTAAGCTAAGTTTCGACAAACTCGTCGCGGTTGTGGTAGGATGATTTTTTCCACCTTTCTTATGATTCTTTGCTATTTGATGATTCTATATGAATTCTTGATTAGCTTTGAGATCTCCTATGTCATATGTTACCTATGAATGATCATGTTACAATAAAAGCCATGTTGAATTATTGTATCTCCATACTTATGCATGGTGTTGATTGATCGTCATGAAATAATCTTGTGCTAGAAGGAATTCTCATCTTGTTTCAGCATTGAAATGGTTTAGTATGACTCCCAGATGATCTGATTAATTGCTGTCCAGAATTTATTGTTCCATTATTCGGTCATTGTTAGATGTCCTAAATCAGGTATTCTTCAAGACGGGTAAGAATTCGTAAAACAAAGAAGATAATGATTCGTTGGTCGTAGTTAACGGGAATTTAGAGTCACGACCCTCCTAGCTTGTGGAAAGGTTGTCCTTTTTGAATTGTCAGTACCTTCTACTTCATGATCTTGTCCGGAATTAGTGGTCCTAATTAGGGTTCTGTATGATAAGAACTACAAAGTGCAACAATAGTTTTCGGGATGTTAATGTTATCATAAAATGAGAATTATTACATACTAATAAAACCATAAAGGTGCTGTATCACACATTGGGAATGAGTGATATTTAGTAATATCATGAGTTAGTGTGTACTGATCGTTTAAAATTAAACCCTTGCAAGTGCACAAGGCAATTGTACTACAGTGAGTATTAAAGGGTTGTCGAACCTCAGGGACGGATTAATCTTTTACCAAATTCAAGAGAAGAAAGTTGCAATTTTTGTTTAATCTAAATAAAGCTATGAACTTTTAACTACTAAGCTGAGTTTTAATCAATGCATAGAATTATCAAGGTAACGAATCCACCACTAGACATGCAATTACTACTCTCAATTATTATTAAACATACATTGACATGATATGGTAATTCGTGTTCTTGATCGGACACATGAATTACTAATGAATTCACTAACGTTTTTGATCGGACACGAAAGTTCATCCACTATTATGTAATCAATCCTATCCTTGATCGGGCATAAAATTAATCACAACTCTATTATAATGCAATTAATATTATCCTTGATCGGGCATAAAATCAATCACAATATCTAATTTCATTCATAATCAATCAAGTCTATGATCAAGCACTCAAAAGAAACTCATGAAATCGCATTAAGCATGAATCATAATCAACTTTATAGAATTAAACTATCAAGAGTAGCAATACACATCTAGGGCTTCATCAAGCCTTGGCAAGGAATTTAGTTACACATAGAAAGAGAGAAAAGAAAAACCTGTTTATGTAGATCCATCGTCATGAATCCTTCTTCTTCTTCTTTGCTCCAAAAGACCTCTTCTCTTCCTCCTTTCTAGCCTCCAATAAAGCTCTGGTTCTCCAAAGTTCAATGCCCAAAACGTTCTCCCATAAGGCCTATTTATAAGAGTGAAGAGAAACCATGAAGTCCCCTTCCAAATCCAAGTCGAAATAGGTCTTATTTTGATTTTCCGCAGACGGCGATCGATCGCTCCGTATTGACGATCGTTCGCTATCCGATCGATCGCAATTCCTTCGTTATTTTCCTCCAATCGATCGTTTTGCCGATCGACGCCGTATGATACCGATCGATCGTAGTTACTGTCTTGAGCAATTGAAAAATTCCAGTAGATACGATCGATCGTTTTGAGTCCGATATATCGTTTCCCTTAATACGCTGCTTTTACGGCTCTGGCGATCGATCGAATTGATAGCCGATCGATCGTAGTTACTGTTCATAAACTTCAAATGGCTATAACTTTCTGTCCCAAACTCCGAATTGAACGTGGTTGGCGGCGTTGGAAAGCTGACTTCTTGAACTTTAACATGAGACTTGAATAAGTCCAATCTGACATTTTTACACTAAGTTATGATAATTTAACCATTTGAGTTACTTTTATCCTCATTTCTGTGTATTACTCTTGTTTCCTACAAAAACCAAAAACTATATTAAAGTAGTAGTTATTCTAATGAAACACTAGCATAATCATAAGTTTAGGAGATAATAAAATGCATATTTCATGAGTAGATCATGTACTATTAGGTAATTAGTATAATTAGAACAATTTAACTTAAGTTGGGCCTCGGCCAGGAATATTCTTGCGCTGACAGGCAATATTCAAAAATTCATAACTAATTATAGGAAATTTGGAAAAATATGCCGTCTATTGGGTTGGATAATAGATCTATGGAGAAATCTACAATAAAAATTTCATAACCCATCTTGAACTGTAAAAATCGTGGTAAGTGTCATAAGTGGACTGTTATGCAGATAATAGTGCAGTGAACTAAGGATTAATATACTAATAGTTAGTACAACGTGATTATATGAGTTTAAGAGTTAAGATAACCATTAAGAAAGATGGAAAGACTTGAGTAATGACTATTACAGAGAGAAAATTTTCTAAAAAAGAGGACCGGGGTTGAGTCATCTCAAACCGAGTCAATATTCCGCTTATTGCAGTTTTATCGTTAGAAGTGGTCAAAGAAATTCTAATTAGGGTTTGTACTCTCGAACCCTAGTTCTCCGGTTGCTTGGTATCAATTAGAGTTCACTATCAGTATTGGGAATTCCTATCTTGGGCTATGCACAGAGAATTTATGGAGTAAGTAAAGTTACTGTTATATCTCCTACGAGTTGGATGAAGCTCAAGAGGAAACTATTGCTATGTTACTCCTTTGATGAGTCGACCGTTGTTTGAGAATTTATATTCCTCATTTCTCTGTTGAGATGTTTACTTATTGGGATATTAACATCTCAATGGTGCTCCTATGAGAGTCTATCTCTAAAAGATGAGAATTTCTAGTGATTCTGATACAATCTCTGTCGTTGTAAGTTTACGTCCAGTCCTCTGAAAACTGTTTCCTTCCACTAAGAGTTATTAATGGAAACTCTTTGAGGTGGAAATCATAGTATGCTCACGAGCCATTGCTAGATCCATAGTGATCTCCGATATACTTTGAACCTATGTAGTTCAGCAGCGATGAAGGCAAACACGTACATTTTTAGACTGTATTATATTACGGAAGATCTGCAGTCTCCGCCCATTGTGCCTATAAGCACCAATGGGGCCAGCATCCCTTGACGCATGGCCGGGTTTCTCTGAAGAACCTCTAGGATGCTCCGGTATAAATATCCATAGGGGAAATAGACTGACCTGAGAGTAGAAGTTGACGATTCCTTGCTCTCTAGATGTTTGGAGTCTGAATTTATTATTATTTCTATCCGTACAAAATGAATGTTCGGAGTCTTATTTGATTATCATATTCATATCATGAAATGCTATTGATCTGGTAAGTTGATTATTGGATCTTCAATCCCTGATTTCTTTGAGCTATGAACTCTTCATTTAAACATGGAGTCTGTGTATTTTATCATTTCAATTTTCAGTGGGATTTTGGCATCCTACTGGGTATTTCGTTCGAAATACTCGTGCATCCTCTGAAGCAGGAATTAAGAAAGAGTGAAGTTCAACAGGTAAGAGTTGCTGAAGCTGCGATGGACGCCTAGGGCTTTGCTGATGAAGATTTTTTTTTCTTTTAATTATTGTTATGTTTGAACTCTTGTTGCTAAGTGGCCTTTGTGCCTAGAATTTGATTTTTGATTATGGATTATTTAATTGCTGTAAAAGACTAAGTAGTTCTTTTAATAATGTTATGTTTAAGATTTGAATACTTGAATATTGTTCGGTCATATCGATCCTATGTGATCCCATAATTTTGTTAATGTGAATGAGAACAATCGAGTATTCAGTCGCTTCCCGGATTTTGAACCTCCTAATAGTCTTTGATTGGTTGCTTTCGTGCTCTAATCGAGGTCTAAAAATTTGGGGCATGACAAGAAATGAGAGAGATATGCATCGTTGAAGTTTGTAATTTTTTTAACCAAGGATGTTAAAGGCGTCGGTTCTCTCTACTTGTATTAGAGAGGCGTTGGCTTTAAATTGAAGGCGTTGGTTTGGGTAAAAAAAAGTCACGCTGGCGCCTACGTGGCTGATCAGATAACCGGATCGGGAATTATTTAGAACAATGTTCCTGATCGGTAATTTTTTTAAGTATTATTTAATAAATTCCCCTTTAACAAATCATAGTTAACCGCTTAGTTAATGACCAATATGCACATATATATATATGAAAATATGTATACGGCACATGACCGCCGTATTAGTTTTATCTAATAAAGAATGATGATGCTATCAAGTTTGATTTTTTTAGACAATGTTTTTCCTTACACACTGTATGATAATTTAAATGGCATACAACTGCTAGTTAAATGATAATATTGAGGTTTACGTTCTGTAACACCCGAAAATTCGGTAAGTTTACCAAAACTGCTATTTTAGGAAACTGTTCTAAAATAGGAAAGTTTTACTGCCTGTTTGATTCTTTTATGAAATCTTATAATCTGGTGTGATATATTATTATTGTGATGCTTTTGGAAGTGTGGAACCATTAAACCAAATTAGGCAGTTTACCAGGGCGCGAGGACTAGCCCTGGTGCTGGGCCCAACCTGGCGCGGAGGCTAGCCTGGCGTCGGGTCTGTGTGCACTTGACGCCAGGGGTGAGGGCCTGGCGCAAGGGTGCGTGTGTGAAGTGTTGGGACTTGTTCAAATTATTTTGATGCTGTAAGTTGGACCTTCGTAGCTTGGGAATTTATTTTTGGTAAGTTTTGCACGCGCACCAGAAGTCGAAGAAGCTTTGGTCGCCGGATGTGTTGGACGCCAGGGACACCGGGCGCTAGTGCAGTGCAGGGTCCCAGAACCACGTGGGCACATGCCTGGGGGCGTGTGCACGTGCGTGATGAGACGTGATTTGGTAGGTTATGGCAAGGGACCAAATCAAGGAGAAGTGGGAAATTTTGAAAAATACTGCAAATCCGGTTTGAATTGGACTATTTTTGGGAATTCCTAATTAAAGGAAATTAAGGCAATCAGGGAGATTATTATGGGCATCATTTAAGGTTAGAATTGGGTTAGTTAATCTAATTTATGGCATGACATTGCAAGAATAAGGATCGTGCCAATTAGGAATCAATTAGGGGGAGATCTTGGGGTTAGTTATGGAAACTAACTAAAGTCACTTAATTCCCTAACTAAATGGGATTGTAACTGAATTGGGACTGAGGTTGATCACGTCCCTAATGGGAGATCTCTTCTTATTCTGGTCTAATTGTGGCCCTTAGATGATATAAGGATCTATGGTAGAGATGTGTCCTATGGGAATAGGGCACTTACTATTTAAACCTAACCAAGGAATAGAAGGCCACTCTTTTGGACATTTTGGGAGTCGTGCAAACCAGCAAGGGTCTCGTCCCTTCTTCCCTCAGTCAGTAGCCTTAGTGGTGGTGGTGGTGCAACCATGGTGCGTGGATCGCGAGAGCAAGGGAGGTGATTAGAAGGAGGTTACTCGCGTAAAGGAAGATTGAATTTTTTTTAGAGGTAGATGCTCTTTTTCCCACATCTTCATGATGCTATGTTTGACGTTTCATATTGAACGTGTTTTATGAATATGCTGTAGTAGATATATCAATGACGATCTGTGAATTTTTGGTGTTGTTGAAGATGATGAAACGCTTTTGATATTCGGTATATGCTTTTTGTTGAACCGATCCTCAGTCAAGTAAATCATTATCATGCATGGCACTATTCAGACTATTTGGTATGCTTCCTGCTTGAGTCGAGTTGAGTACACCCTGTTTGATGTGGTACAATTGTATGTCCCTATAAAGATGTCATCTTTCCTTGGTTTCATTGTTAAGTATCATCGATGATCATATGGTGTCACACCAGATCCCAAACTGCAATCATATGCTGTGATTAATCCCTAAAGTTTGAAACTTTATTGTTAATGCGTACTGGTATTCAGATGTTACAGTCTACAAGGTTAGTCATGGGTCGTCAGTTTTCATGTCTCAAGATATTTGTCTCTTTTGAGTCATATTAGCCGATAAAGGGGATAATTATACAAGACTGTTTTGTTAGTATGTATCATATGTTAATTATCACTAAAGTAACAATTTTCTGGGAAAGAGTTACTTGAGTTAGAAGATTACTGTACCCTAGGTGTTTAATGAGTCAGTGTGGGGTGTGTCCCGAATTAATTATCCTAATTACAGATTACAAGTTTAAAACGTATGAGTATGTACAATCTGTTTTGGGAATAGCGATTTAGGTAAGAAACTATTTAATTACAGAACTAATGGGGACTTGGTAATCACCAAGAAAAGGTAATATACTAAGTCTAGAAGGCACTAATAAGTATTAAATTGAGTAATAGACCGTATTGATTAAGTAAGTTTAAAGTTAATGCTCTCGGCCAGACTTAATCCTGCGCCAACAAACTGTACTAGAAAAATTATAACTAAATGTAAAAAATTCATAAAATTATGCCGTAAATTGGGTTAAAAATTAGAGACATGGGGCTGTCTGTCATAAAAATCTCAGACCTGAATTTGTACTGTGCAGACTGTGGTGAGCCTGAGAAGTGAGCTGTTGTGCAGATAATAGTATATTTTCGGGTTGTTTAAACTATACCTTATATTAAAACCTATGTGATATACCTACTGATAAATTGTAGTGACTATATAAAGTCCAGAGAGATGAAGTCAGTAACGTCTAGTAATAGATCTAATCCAAAGGTGAGTCATGTCGGACCGAGTCATTCCTTCGTGGGGCATTGTTCTACCAATGTACTATCTTTGGTGTCAAACTTGAAATCTTAGATTCTTGGTTAGGGTTTAGTTTCCTAGACCCTACCATCATGTACCAACGTCATATAATCCTCATTATTGTCAGAATCGATGATGTCTTGATTGGAGCTATGCATGGTGAAGGTGTTTAATGAGTCATGTCTGACAAGCCTCAGTTTCGAGTCAACTTGAGATTGAGTATTGAAAATTCCTTGATTACTCCTACGTGAGTAAATTCACATTGAGATATTGTGAAATTCAGTGTACTCCTCTGAGAGTCTATTTTTTTATGATTATGGTTTGGTCTCTAGATGAGAGAACCCTTGTTAATTCTAGACTGATTCAGTTCGATGTAGACTGTTTCTCCACTAAGAGTTTTGATGAACACTCTTAGATTGGAATCACCGTATGCTCACGAGCCATTGCTAGATCCTTGTGGTCTCATATTATATTATAAACCTCTATAGTTTACCCGATGACGACTACGCGTGCGCTTTAGACAGTATGATATTACGGAAGGTCTACAGTCTCTGCCCATTGTGCCCATAAGCACCGATGAGGCCATCATCCCTAGACGCATGGCCGGGTTCCTCTGAAGAACCTCTAGGATGTTCTGGTAATTGATGTCCATAGGGGAAGTGGATTGAACAGAGAGCAAAAATTGTTATCTCCGACACTTTGTATGTTTGGAGTCAATATTCATTATTATTTCCTCCCGACGCACTGTACGTTTGGGATCTGAGTTAATGCTTATTTATTCTTGACCGTTGATGGTCCCTGATGATGTTTATGATTCAAGTAAGTAAACTCTATATTTGCTCATCTTGATATTGATAACGTGTCTTTAATTCTCTATGCCCTATTATCAGTATTCCTATTGTTATTTTGTTGTGGGTTTTCTTGGCTCCTACTGGGTATTTCTTTCGAAATACTCATGCATCTCTCGATGCAGGAATCAAAGCGGAAAAGAACTAAGATGGTACGTGCGATGGAGCTCGATGGTGGAAAGTTGACGAAAGTGGATTTATTTTATGTTGTTTTGACATTTTGTTTGTGGAGAACCTTTTAGCCTTTGTGCTAAGCTAGGTTTAATTTTCTAGATTTTGTTGAGTTTTAATTATTGTAATAACTTAGTTAAACTCGAAGTTTTATTATTTAAAATTTTTGTAAATGGATATTTATTTAGCATTCTGGAATGGGAATGAGGTGTGATCGAGTATTCGGTCGCGTCCCGGGTTTCAGCCTCATGATCTTTATTAAGTTGGTGCTTCTGCGCTATATTTGGGGTTTTGAAATTCGGGGTGTGACACGTTCAATTCAACACAATACACTTTTACAACCAAATTAGATTGCCTCTTCTTCATATTTCTATATTAAAATTAGTAATCCTTTAAACAATTAGTTTTGGGTTCAGTGAGAGTTTAAATGAAGTCTGCATAAGAAAAAAGTGCTCCATAGACTTCGACCAGTTAATATTATCCTCAATCATATCCTTGAAGCACGCATCATTCACAACTTTCTGCGGGAAATGGGATTCTCCTATCACCTGATATGTAACAGCCAACACCTTCAAGTTATCTAACAAATTCATGTCGTTGAAAGCTTTCTCAAGTTCCTCAATCCATTTCCTGACCTCCTCAAGTCTTCCTTCCTCATTAAAGATAGGTGTCATCTTCTTGAATTGCTCCAACAACGTTGATTCTTGAATTTCATAAGACTTATATGTCTCCAACCTAACTTGCATTGGTTGTGAAACCATTCATTGTGTAGGTACAATATAAACCATTTGCGTCATCGGTCCCGCAGAGTGGCGTCCTAGATAGCATACTGTCTCGCATAGTGAAAATCCTCTAACAAGATGAGATGCATGGGGTGCACATGGTTGCGGCTGCTATTGGCAAATATGGTGCAACCAAGCATATGGAGTAAATATACTTGTGCATGTTGCTCGATGGCTATCTTTGTGGCATCCTCTGGGAGGCCACTGAACTATTGTCTCAACCACAAAAGGCTCACCCGACTGTCTTTTAATGCATGGAGTGGAGGTACCCATCCAATAAGATTCTCATATACCACATTCCAGTCAATGCCCAAAGTCACGGCATCAATGCGCAACCCAAGTAGTACAACGACATCTTACAAAGTAATAGTCATCTCCCAAAATGCAAGTGAAAGGTATGCGTCTCTCTCCATCATCTCTCAATTAGGGTAGTTATGAGAGGCCTATCAATCCTGATATACTCCAAGTGTATGAAGTGGCCAAAACCTGCCCTCTCTATGTATGACAATAAGCGACCATCAACCACCCAATGTCGCATGTTGCCCTACTGCTCAGTGCATTCAATGACCCGAGATCCTAATACACAATAAAAGTAGTATACAATCAGTTAAATATATTCAATATCTAAAATTAAAAAGTTAATGGATGTGCACATACCTCTCCATTCCATATGGCATCAGATCTATGCGAGCTCTGCTCTATGAGGACGGAGGGATCAATACGTCCTGGATCCATAATATCTAAGAAACGTAAAGGATGAAGGCACCACTTTAAATGATGTTTTCAATGCACATAAAGATAAGGCGCCATTCCAAACGATGTCTTCAAAGTATAGACTTTTTGGACAAATTTTTTTCGTTAGGGGACATTAAGATGTCATTCGGATGATAGATTTCCAAAAAGCTATACAAAATGTAAGGCGTTAGTTGAAAGGATGCATGAAGGCGTCGCTTTAAGTGACGCATTTCCGAAATGCACACTAAGGCGTCAGTTCAAGTGACGCCTTTCGGGTCAGTGCAGGACTAGCGCCACACTGGCGCCTACGTGGGAGCCTTATATGGAGAAAGTTCATATGAGCAACAGCTTAGGCGTGACTGCGTGAGCCAAGTCGTTGTGAATCGTTGGATTTTTATCCGACATTTTGGTGGCAGGGTAGGCGATTAAAACCCACATGTCTGATTTGACACTCTCTGTGAGATCAAAATCTGATGGCTCAATAGGCTCCGTCTCATGTAGCCCACGTAGCCACACTAATGTGACTCTTGTAACTTGACCATGTAAGGAAATCTTTCTACTACTCGATTGCAGCTATCTAAGGATAGAGATCTCAAACCAAACCAATTATTAAAAACCTAAATAAATTCCCACTGTTAAAATTTAAACTCCAATGGCCACAAAATATTCCAGGGCAACGTGGAGGAAGGCTCTCGGGGAATCTGGGCGGTGACTTAGGGCACCCATCGTGCCGTGTGGCCACCGTTGTCGCCGGCTCATCCGGGTTGACGGCTCTTTGGCTTTCTTTCCGGTCTTCTCTCTCTCAAACATAATGAGGATGCATCAGGGGTGATTGGGCTAAACACTAGTGGTGAGAGTGCTTCCCTAGCTCCGCCGCCTTCCTCCCCTCCTTCCGACGGTCTCCCTCTCGGATTGGTTGCAATCTCTCTCTCTATCTCTCTCTCTCTGAGACCTGTTCGGATAATTTCCGCCGCACATCCTATGGCTAATGCAATGTCGGAGGTCTTGCGGCTGTCTGAGTCACCGTATTTCTGCTCTAATGTCAAAATGTAGAACTGCCATTGGTGGGGGACAATTAGGAGACTGAGGAGGTAGAGGAGATCGAGCCCCCACCTGCCACAATGACCTTCTCCCACCTCTTTGCTTATGGTGATGGGTTAGATATCATGAACTTTTGATCGGTGGCTGATATATGCAAAATATACACATTTTTATACACCTTTCTACCTATATGTTAGTAGTATTTTTAGTTAAAGTAAGGATAATTAATGTTTATCTGTGTTAAGTGGATAATTTGGAGTTTAATAATTAAACGTGCTTAATTGAGTTATTTAGATGCATTAATTGGTTTTAATAGATTTATGTTTTATTATGCGTCTGATTACGATTTATTTTTATTTATGTAGGCTTTAGAGCTCCAACTCAGATCGCCGAATGTGAAACGCGCCAATCAGCTCATGTGAAGAGATCGAAGATCCGACGGACGTGGTTGGTACGACGGGTTTTAACCCAATAAAAGAAAAAAAAAAGAAGAGAAAAGAATGGGTCAGCGGTTCACCGGTCTGGTCAGAAAAAAATAAAAAAAATCAAAAGCAACCCGAGCCCGATGGCCCGGGCGCCTGGAACAGAAAAAATAGAGCATCGGAGGCTCTGTTCGAACACCGGTGGAGGGCGAGGCTGAAATACGGCGGCGATTGCGGCGATGGGTCACGGCGGAGAGGTCTGACGTCGGTAGAGAAGATCGACGATGAGGCGACGGCGACATGTTTGACGATGGAGGAGAGGCCAACGGCGAAGCTACGGTGACGGCTGGGTTTGAAATCAGATGGCGGCCATGGGGTTGAGGCAAAGACAAAGCTCGGCATCGACGACGGTGGGTCTGGATTAGACGGCAAGGGATGCGACGGAAGTCTGACGGCGGAAAGAGGAGGAAAAGAGTAAGGAAAGATTGTTTTTTTTTGGGCCAGCCTTAAATTGGAAAGCTGCTGTTCGAGGGTGGGGATCGTCTATAAGAAGGGGGTACTGGCTGTGCTTAGGAGGGGTGTTCTGTCAGTTCAGAGGCGGTGAAGAGAAGGCTGTGCTGCGGCCGGAACAGCGGCGCTGCTGTGCTGTGGTGGTCAGCGCGGTGCTGTGGGGGGACAGAGGAGAAAACAGAGGCTGTCTACTGCTCTGTTCTGAAGGATTGGGTGGCCGGCTGGGCAGGAGGAGGACTCGTTTTGCGGTTCTGTCAAGAGGCAGAGAGAGGTCGGATCTGTGTTGTGGACGGCTGTGGAGAAGGGGGTGCTGTGCAGACGGTGGTATCGGCCGTGGTGGAAGGGAGGTTCTGGCGGTTTGAAGGATTGGCGGCTGGCTGTAGAGGAGGAGAGATACAACTGATCTGTGAGAGAGAATCGGGATAGATTTGTGGGTCGAACACTGCTTTGATTCCGAGACGAACGGAGCAGTTTTAGACACCAAAACTGAGGAGAGAGAAGACTAATCTGATTTCAGAAGGGGTTGCTTTGCTTTGGCTGGAATTGGGGACTATTCTATTTTATTCGAGAGGAAGAGCAGAACGGTTGAGGCGTGCAATCGAGAGATTGTTGCAGAAGGTGGAGGAAAGAGGAAAGCAGGACGGGATTACAGACGGACTGAAAACAGCAAACAGGCTTTTTATTATTTTATCTTTTGTTTAGTTAATTTCTGTGTTTTTAGTTTAGTTGAACATTTGATTGCTTAAAAAGAAAATAAAAATTAGAACTTTACATTTCATTACTACTTGTTACATATGCTCTTAGAATTAGGTTGAATATCTTACTAAGTCTCTGAGGGATCGACCTCGTAGCCACTATTCTGCATTAGATTCGTGCGCTTGCGAGTATTATATTAAAATTTACATCAAGTTTTTGGCGCCGCTGCCGGGGACTACGTAGGATAATTTACCAAATTCTTAGAGTAGTTTAGTTTCAATTTAAGTTAGTCTAATTTGTGTTGCTTATTAGTGTTTTGTCTTTTTGTAAGAGTAAGAGAAGACGCGAAATTCTCGCCAACGTTGGAAGGGCCACCCCTTCCCCTCGTTTGCTTTCTTTTTTCCTTCTCTTTTAATTTTTCTAGGTGCTTGGTATTTTTATATTGCTTTCTGTGATTGCATGCTTGTGTTAGTTGCGATTTTTAGGTTTGTTCTAGATATTTAATTTTTGGTGCCGTTAATTAGTGTATGCTTGGTCGTCGGTCATTGGGTGAAAAGCTTGCACCTCTTGACCTAGAAATTGAAAGAACTTTTAAAGCAAGACTCAAACATACAATGGATATTGCAAATCAATTAGGTAACATGGAAAATGAGAATGTGAGGAAGACATTAAAAGATTATTCATCCCCCATTCAATTCAACTCATCTTCTTGCATAGTGTTGCCGCTCACCACGGCACACCACTTTGAGTTGAAACCAGGGGTGATGCAACTTTTGCCCACATTCTATGGTTCCAATAAAGAAGATCCCTATAATCATGTTAAAGAGTTCCTTGACATTTGTGCTACATTTAAATTCCAAAATTTCTCTGATGAATCTGTTAGGTTGCACAATAATGCACATTTGATCTCCAAGATAGACAGCCTGACACAACGTTTTGATGCGTTGATGTCTGCTGGTGGGCCCCAAATGCCATCACATGTCAATGTGTGCGCTATTTGCTCTAACCCCTCCCATGTCACACAAAACTGTCCCTCTAACACCT